>VZTX01013575.1:464490-730547 GCA_013400915.1 Pardalotus punctatus
CGGGACGGGAGCGGGGAGCTCCGGCGCCGCGGCGGAGCCCGGTCCGCCGTGCCCGCTCCGTGCGGCGGCTGGGCCCGGCCCCTGTTCCGCTGCGATCCGTCGGCGGCCGGGCTCTGCTGCCCGGCGAGGGGCCGGGGGGCCGCGGGCCTGTGTCAGGAGGAGAGGAGCGGAGAGCACCTGGTGAGAGGGAACCCGCCTCGGCCCTGGGCCGCGCCGGCGAGATGCCCCCGCCTGGGCCCCGCACGCCCGCTCATGCTTCAGACCCTCTGGCCTCCTCCGCGGTGGCTTCGTGAAGGCTCCGTGTTTGCTTCTTCCTGGTGGGCTTAAGCCGAGCGGTTTGGCTGTGCTTGCAGGAGTTTGTGTCAGTAGGTAATCCTTAGAAGTTGGCTGCTCTGGTTCACCTCTGCCTGGTGGAGGGTTTCTGTCCCGAAGCAGCCCGGCAGCTCCGCTGTGAGGCAGGCAGGTATTTGAGGATCAGCGTGGGCTATAAGTGTCTGCTGTGTCCAAAGGCATTCTAAAAGGGGGAATCTTGCAGTACTCTTTGGCAGTGCTTTCCAGTTGCTGGAAATTAGACTTTACCCCGTATTCTGTTTTGTCTACAAAAAGCAATTGATTTTCTATTTTTAATATGTCAGCAAGGTGTCCTGAGTGCAGATACCAACACAGTGATTGCGTTACCCATGTTTTATAATTTGTCATTTTATTCTACAGTTATTAATTAATAATACGGTTTTTAATCCAAAAATGAGTTGTCTTAAGTCTTGCAGGGTAAAGACTTGCTTTCCGACATCTGAGCATTTCAGCTTTGCTTTCCTGGATGATATTAAACAGTATCCTCCACATTTCAATGTGCATCAGTTCAAAGTTTTAGGGCATTAAGAAAGCAGTTCTGTAGAGCCACGAGCTCTCGGATTTCCCCAGGAGGGTAAAATTTGCAGAATGAGTTAAACCTGTAAAAATATATGACCTATTTTTCCATTGACAGTATTTGGTGGGTGGTCAGGATTAATAATCTGCATTGAAGAGAGTTGGTGAGTGTGATGCATAAGCATTAGCCGTAGTAATTTAGATTATTTCAAGGGTAGCATAGAACGTTCTGGGTCAGTGCCTCCTGCTGGACTGTTTGTTCTTTCAGATGGTGGCTTTGTGTGTCCATCCAAGACACTGTATCTTGGAACTGAATTTTTTTTTCCTAACAGTGCTGAAATTGTGTGAATAGCAGTGTGGATCCATTGGCTTTCTGAGGTAAAGCTTAGTGATTTCATGTGTGCTGACCAGTTATGACACTTACTCTTGGTGTCAAGAGAAGACAATTCTGATGTCCCCTACTTCTAGTTCCTGTTCATAAGGTATTTGTAGACAAGATGCTTCAGAGTAAAGTATTCCAACCTTGGTCTCTGCCAAGGAGATGCATTTAAATTTTAAGGGAGACTAGCAAAATTGCAGGCTTTGCCTGCCTGAAAAGCAGTTGTGGGGAGTTCTTCAGGCAGTCAGGCAGCTCTTCGCTGTCAGGAGTACCCACCTAAGGTGAGCTGGAGGAGTCCTTTCCCGGTGTGCTTTTCTCTCTGTTCCAGTGGTGCCTTGGTAGCTACAACATTCCATGAAAACTGCACACAGTCACAGCCATGAACCCTTACCCCACCTTGGAGGAATATGCCGATTGTTTCAAACCTACTGATACATGATTTCTTTATATATGAAAATTGAGACTGACTGGTGAACTGACATTAGAAGCAAAAACCACTCGTTTTAGGTGCTGGATATTTGTGGACTTGTCAAGTTTGCTACTGTCTAGAATGGCCAAGATCACTAATTATTATTTTAGCCATTAAAAATTCAGATCCGTTTCTCCCACTATAACTGCTAGTTTTAACTTAATAATGAAGAAAATATTTTTTATTAAATATATTTAAACATGAAGGAAAGGCAGATCAGGTTTTACATGTATTGTTATCATGCAGTTAAAACATAAGTTAGAGCTTCTCAAGGTCAGTTTCCTACATCCTTTGACTGTACCCATATATGCAGACGTTAGCAGATTCATTTCAGTTTTGTGAGGATGCAGTTAGGATTAGGACTTTGCAATCAGTAATTTCAAGGGAAGGTCACACTTCCTGTCAGGAAAAAATACTCTGTTTTTTATTTGGCCCTTTCTGCCCATCTTATTTTAGTTGCATTCAGAAACTATGTTGTTGGGTGCCAAGCACATATATTTGTTTACCTAGCTGGCAAATGCCATTTCCAAATTTTTCACAATAAAACTTATTTCTGCAGTAATGTTGAATACATTCTGTCTGCATGTGTTCAGAGTCCTGCTGTGATGATAATTTCTCTAGTCTGTTGTGTTGGCCATTCTGTGCCTTTTCACTTGTTCCCTTTTTCTTTTTCATCAGCTGTCTCCTTAGCTTTTCAGGCCAGTGTGGCCTCTTTCCATGTGACTTACTGTCTCAGCGCTTTCTCATCTGGCAAGGCCATGATGGACACAAGTTGTGATGGTCTTTCTCTCATCTCTTTGGACAACTGGCTTCGTCATGCTTGCCTCTTGTGCGGTGGCAACTGCATTTCCCTGACTACAGGGAGGCAGCTGGTGTTACACAACTCTGGCTCTTGGTGGTCAGTAGTGTCTTAAATTCAGATGGAACAAACATTCAGTAGGATTTTGACTTAATTTACAAGAAGTTTTAGATGTCTTTCAAACTGATGGTCTGTGCTGTCTGTATTTGCAGCCTGTGCTACCTCTGAAGAAGGCGCTTTATCTCAACTGAGAAACGGGTTCCTTTCTTTTCCCCCCAGTAAAATCATTAAAATGCTTTGAGATGCTTAGGGAGGACTTCCTTCAGAATTTATGTGCAGCTACATTTTTGACAACTTAATTCTCAGCTTAGCAAGAATAACTTGTTGCAGTACTAGTGACAGTTGAGAAGATTTTTGAAATTTGGCAAAGTAGGAAAACTTTTTTTTTTTATCCACAACTGAAAATGAGCCATACTAAATGAGCTCTGACATGTTGGTATTTCTTGTTAATGCTCCGGTCAAGATAATTCACTAACTACATGCAGTATTTCCTTTCCATTCAGCAAGCTACATTTTGATTATAAGAGATTTAACAACCTTTTTTTTTTAAATTTCGTTAACTACTAGCCATCGAGAACTGGTTTTTGAGCAAAACCAAGCAAATTAGCCTGATTTTTAAGCATAAAGGTTGACTCAGCAGCTTGTTTTAACTCGCTCTGGAATAATAGTGAATTAGCCCTCCTGCAACAGTAGCACATTGTCAAGTATATTAGTACAGCTCTGAAAGATGCAGAACGCAGTTAACTCCTTCATGTACTGTAGCATTAACTTTTTCTGTTCCTTGATACATGGCAGTAGCAGGTTGCCCTGGTGCTTTATGTGTCTGAACTTGGTTCTGCTGCTCCAGCTACTTTCAAATGGGTAGACATTTACCAGGGTGCTGAAATAAATTAGTTTCCTGTCCTTTTGTCAAACTCGTATGCTGGGGCTTTCTTTAGTGCCAGTGTTTTGCTAGATGAGATCTAGCTGGAACATTAGTTGAAAGCCCTTGGGAGGTAAAAAGCTGCTTTCTCCTTCAGTATATTCTGTCAATGAGGTTTCCCGTACTGCTGCTCTGTGTTGTGTCCCTAATTGTTCCTATTACAGCTCTTTTAATAATTCTATTTTATGAAGTGTCAGTTAAAAGTATGTGAGAAATGCTAAAATTAAGAAAACTAGCCTTTTACAAAGAAGGGTTATCATAAATTCCTAAGTACTTGTTTTTAAATATTGTGCTGGCTACTAATAAAATATAGTGTCTAAACTCTCAGGACTATTCTTGGGGTGTACAGTTGCGCCTAAACTGCTGAGACTGAATGCAGAGTTCTGCAATAACTTTAAATGTCAGTCTGGACCATTCCCCAAAACAGTGTGGAAAAAGAAAAGCATGAAGTTCCTTACTTCAACAACAATAGAAATAGCGTGTCTGGTTAGATAGCTGAAGGAGCTCCAAATGATGATTTCCTCAGTTTGGTTGCACTCTAGGGAATTATCTCTCTTTTAAATATGTTTGTTGTCTTCTCCCCACCCTTAGAAAGATGACAAAGCATGTTTTCCTTTGAGCTAGCATTGGGAGAATTGCTATTATTAGACAAGAGAAGTCATTGGTATTATAGCTAAGTTATTTGCAGCACTGAAAGAATTAATATTTAGAAGTCCCACTAGCAATTTTCCCCATTGCTTGGTTGAGAATACCAGGGCTGGAATGATAGCAAAATCAATTGCAGTTGGCACTTGCAGTTATGTGAGCGAGAAGATTCAAGAAGTACAAGGCATTGTAATCTTGGGTTCGATGCTTGTTCTTATGCCTCCACAGTGTAATGTCTGATTTCTGAATTAATAAGATGAGGCATTATTTCATGATGTAAACATATTGACAGGTTTTAACAAGAGCACTCTAAACTTGTTTACATAATTTCTGTGGAATCACACCTTAAAATGATGACTGCATAATTGTGATTTACAGGTATGAGGTGAAATGGATGTTTGTTTTTATTCTAAGCATAGATGATAGGTTTGTTCAGCTAGGGGGACTCCTTTTATAATTTCAATTTGTTTTGGGAAAGAGGTCAATTCCTACACTGTCAAAGTTTGGGAGTCCCTGTTAGAGATTATTATTGCTCTGAAACAGGAGTAGCTCTGAAATCCTCAGAGAGTGGAGATGGATTGCTGAAGAAGTTGCAATGTTGATTGACTGTGTTCTGTGTGGAATGGGATGTGATCTTGGTGTTGCAGTTAAAATAGTGTGAGCCTAATTTATTGCTGTATTCTAACATTGACATTTTACAAACATTTAAAAAGCCCCACAAATTTTTATCTATTTTTTTTTCAAGTGGGATGCTATGAAAAATCAGGGATTTCCCAGGATGGAATACAGAGTTTGACCACAGGTGTTAGTACAGGAGTTTATTTTGAAGCTGTTTTACCAGTGACACTGAAATTTTTTCAGTCCTGCTGTTTTGCCTATTTTCTCAGATGGTGAGCACAAGACTAATTTGATTTGAACCTCACCAGTTTGTCAGTCCACTGGTTGCCAGCAGGAGAAGGAGATAAAATCATCTCTGCTGGCTTGCATCCCATTAAATCCCTTCATGCATCAAATGGCCTGTATGATGTCTTTTCTGCAACTTCACTTGAAAGGATTTTTTGATAATCAGAAATACAAAATTTCAAAATATTTTTCTTTATTTTGCATATGGAAGTAGAACTGTGTTTATTCATGTGAGGGCTAATATGGTCTAATTAAAAGTTCACAGGTACCGTTGATGTCTGAAATCCGTAATTCAGTGTTCCCTTGCGGCTGGAGTTTTGAGTTGGAGGATGAGCTTTGCACGCATATTCTTTCCAACAACGTTCATAAGTTAGGGAACGTACTTTGAAGAGTAATAACTGCTTAAGTGCAGTTGCGCTTTTGTTACAGTGTTTTTTGTTTTTTTTAATGTCTGTTCCTTTGCCTTTCTTCCCTAAATCTCATGCTTCTTGGAGGAACAGGGTGATTCCAGTTCTATTTTAATCAAATCTGTTTGTGTCAGAATGTTTTTATTTCAGAAATATCACTACTGTAAGATCATGTATTCTTGTTCTTCAGTATATTTTTGCAATTCTAAGGAATGACTACTCAGCACTTCTGCTGGTGCCTCTAAGGCAGTGCAGGTTAGACTATCTCGTGTGATGTAAGGGAATGAACTTGAGCAGGAAGTTTGAATTGCTGAATATCCTGTAGGACACTCTGCATTTCCACTCTTCCAGTCAGCACTGTATAGACAAGGCCAAGTAGAAAATAATCTAGAATCACAAAATTCTTGCAGCAGCTGTCCAGCCGATTATGAAACAATGCCTCAGACTTGGGGTGATTTCTCACATGCCTCTTAATGGGTACTAAAAGCAGTGGGGAATGAATGTTTATGGTGTTCCCAATCACCCCTTATTCAGGATTTGTATGGATGAGTTGAAAATCTGGTGATGCGCATGCCTTGGGAAACAAGTGTCTGGCCTGTGTTACTGTAGAAAGAGTGATTGCTTTAAAGTCTTGCTGATTGTCAAAATGTTCTTGGAACTGTTTGATATGGGAGAGATGAGGGAGCCTTGCTTTTGCCATGCTGCTGTTCTAACCATAGCTGCTGCAGGCTGCAGTGTCTCTGATTCTTGAGTCCTTTCTCCCATGTGAGGCCCGCTAAACCTTTACACTCCATGTCCACTGTAATAAATCAAAACTTTGTTTAGCTTGGGTTTCCCCAAATGTTGTGGTGTTTCATACCATTGTATTATCTTACTTTTCTGAAGCATGTGTAGTGATTTTTTGTGATATCTTGAAAATAAGATGATCAGTAAAAACAATATATATTCCTTATTCACTGAAGGAACTATTCGTGCTTGAAATTGCATCTGTATTTTACTGTGTGATTTTTTAAAAAATTTTTCTACAAATCTGTGTAAGTGGTTGTGGTTCTGTTCCCCTTCACCCCCCAGTATATCTTGGTGTATTTGTTACTGAGAAGTGTCTTAGTTTTTAATGAAACCTGTTGGGGGATTGAGGCATCCAACCTCTTCTAACATACTTGGAAGAGAAATAATTTTTGATATAGTTTATATGCTCAAATCAGTATTTCTGATCACAATGCTAACAAATGGAAATTTCATTAACTTTGTAAAGTAAAATCATATACTATGGAAGTGTTAAATCTTATGATTTAATGCCTGAATTGCAAATTTAATCTGATGGTACATATAATGAAATGGTAATTACTTTTTATGGCTTGTTTATTTCTTCTATAAAATTAAAAAATTCTTGTGGTGAACAAACTGTTTTGTGTAAATGTATTTTATTGTTTTGATAAGAAGTTATTTTTTTACAAAACTGGGCTAGGAGAATAAGGGTTTATTTTTAAGATTTTCACACTTACCAAAGTTTTTATTTTCACAGTCAGCACTTTCTCTAAGTTGAATAGTGTGCAGTAGGTGTGTTAAAAATAATTTGTTCTTAGTTCTGTATACAAGCACTTTGTACTGGCACCTTGCTTTATGGTCATACAACTACATAATTCATTGCTTCTTTTGTGCTTCATGCTTGACTTGCATGTGGGCTTAAAACTTTGAAAAATGTTTTATATTTATTTCTCTATCTTGTTTTTAAGGTCTGGACTTTAAATGGTGCTGGTCTTCTGTCTTTCAGTTGGTTGCTGCCATACTGCAGCTTCTTAAAAAATTCTTATGAAGTTATGAATTAGCAATAGTGAGACCCACAGCAAACAATATTTCTGTGAATGTTGCTGAGGTCTTCCATTACTTTATTGACTATTTTCCTTTATTGAATTCTCCAATTAATGATGGTCTGCTGTTGCCAATCACTGTTTCTTTTAATTGTGCTTTATTTTACTGGCACCCTTTTTTGTTTGAAATATTTTTTCTATTTTAATAATCTCAATATAACAGAATGCTTGAAATCTTCGTAATTTCTCTTTTTAGATTTCTAGAGAAGTGCCCGTAACTCTTATTACTTACTCTCTATTTTTTGATGCGTTATGCAAAATGTTTGGTTTTTTTTCCAGTGATCAAGGTAGCTGCATTGTTGCTGCTTGGAGTTGTATACCTGGGTTAGTCTATGAATGCTTCCACCTTGCTGTCTGTGTGGTTTTTCTTTTGTTTGTTCTTTGTTTGTCTTGTGTGTTTCCCTCTTCTTTATTATTCTTCTTTATATACTTATCTTTATTTTCCTGCTGCTGTCACTGGAATGGCCATATATTTTTCTTTAGATGCCCTCCGTGCATAAAGGCATTTAAGATGCTAGGAGTGCCATTTCATGTTTGACTTCACTGGATCTAGTTTGGTGGCTGCTAAAGAGGTTTTCTGCCTTCCACCAGACACAAGCTGGTCTGACTGCTTCTTGTTTCAGGTCTAGCAGCTAAGTAGCAACTTCATGAAGAATTCTTTCGCCTTGGTGAACCAGTCTTGTGGAGAGATATGAGGGTGGGAACACAGATAAGTTGCCAAATCAACACCTGCATGGTCCTGTGCTAGGGAGGTGCATATTGCTATTCTCCATTTCCTTCTGCATAGATCTAAAATGAATCCAAAATAGTTACTGTACTTTTGAAAACAGGAAATGTCATTATTCCTTCTGTGATTTCTGAATGCATCTCTGCCTCCAGAGAATGTTAGATTTGGTAAGGTTTGCTAGCTCCACTTCAGTTAGGTTTCTTTTTTTGTTCTTGGCCAAGTGGCAGTGATAGAAGTTTTTAGATATCTTCTCTAAACTTGCACTGAGAGCTTGATAGTCAGGTGACTTACTTAGTTTGATCTATAATTAGTTTCAGTCTATAATCTTGAAGTGGCAAGAGTCGATGCACCATTTCTGTGGTTTCCTTCCTCTCCAAATTCATTGAAATTTGTTGGAAATATTCCATGTATGAGAAGGAAATTTTCCAGCAAGTTCATAGAACTGTCCCTTTATGTAAATGCTATTTGTAGATATTCACACTTGCTTTTCCTCTTCTGTGTCTCCGTAGGAGAGGTAGTATGTGAACCTGTGAGGTATCTAGGAAATAGTTGACATGCTGATTCTGGGCCCAGATTTTGTATGAGGAAGAAGATGAGCTACGAGATTCATGTAGGATACTCAACAGGCTCCTTGCTTCCACAGAGAGGCCAGATGGACAGAGGTTATGGACCAGAGTCTTGGAAGGAGTTGTAGGAGGCTCCACTCTGCTTACCTGCAGTGCTGTCAGCAGTGTTCTACAGCAAATCTTGTGGAGTTTCTTAGGGTTGTGCAGGCAGCAGACAGCAGTTTTCTCTGTAACTGTATTCAGGACAAGGCAAAAGTGCACAGAGGACTGTGAGAGAGATGCATAGAGGAAGCAAACCTTCCCAAAAGGGATGGTGAGCGAAACATCTCTGGAAAGCAAGCGGGTAAAGCACACAAGCAGTAAGGACTGTAGGAGGTACTGGGAGAGGGAGATATTAAACACATGAAGAGGGAAGATTTGATTTGTTTATATTATAATCCTGTTACATTTGTCCCATTGGAAAAAACCAATCATATTTAAACAATCCACCCCCCCACCCCCCCAAGGGCTTTTTTTTCCTGATTTGGAGCAAAATCAGAGTGCTGATTTTTTGCGTTGGCACTCTCCATTCTGTGAAGAATTAGGCATCAGCTGCTCATTAAAGAAGTTGCAGATTTTTTGTGTATTGTGGACTGTTGAAAAACTTGCTGAGACTGAACTAATCTCTCTCTTGCTTTATATTGTGCAACTGGATGATATTCTGTGCAGAGAAACAGTTGCGAGGAACTTTTTAGGCTTCCTTTAGCTTTGTAAAGGTTTGCGTCATTTTGTATAACAGCTGTTTCCATGGTTATTTTGTCTTCATCCAGTAAGCATGCTTCATATGAAGTTTGGCCTTGTAGGAGTTCAGATGTACCCTCAGAGACTACTGGGAATTTGTAATGAAGTAGTGGTTTTGTCAGAGTTTCTGTGTTTTGTAACTGGAGAAAACCTGTGGCAGTCAAAGAACTGTATAAAATTTAAACTTTAGAAGAAAACTGTGGAGTAACATCACAATCTCCAGAGGAAGGTGCTAGTATTCTGTGAGTGGTTTTAAGTTTCTTAAAAATGTACTACACTTGCAGCTTGGGATCCTACTTGTTATTTGTGTACTGACAACAGCTGCTTTGTGGTGCATACTCTGATCTTTGGAGTTCTGTTTTTATATCCATTTAATTTTCCAGTTTGTTAATAATGATGCTGATTAGAAAGCACGACATAGTTTTAAAACCTGTTGTGGAACTATCAGTACATTTTTGACAAGAAATTAGATGTAGTTAAGGCGTCATCATTGCAAGCAGGAGTCCAAACTGAAACTAGTTCATGATGCTGGCACTGATTGGGATCTTGGAATTAAAAGAACAAAACAAATCTGCCAAAATAGCAAAATCTGTGAATACAATGTTGGTAGCTGTTTCTTTGGAATCCAGTGTTTAGGCAGTAGATGCCCTTTATTATGTTGTTGGTAGGTGTGTAGAGACTAATACTCTTGGTTTTTTGTTTGTTTTTGAAGACAAATGTGAGCACCAGGGAGAGGAAGGAGGTAATACTTTTAAAAATTGTGTTACTTGTCAGTCACATAAAAGAGGCTCAGAATGTTAATAGGGAGCACCAACAAGCTTTCTAAATCTACCCTTCTCTTGGTGGCTAGTGCAGCCAGTGTGCGGCTTCATAATAGGGATATATTTTGTTTTAGCACAAAATCCCTTGTGGTGAAATTGGGTATTTTACATTGGTTTCCAGATGGATTTGTATTGTAATGGGAAGACCAAAACTGTACACAGGACTCCTGGGATGTCTAAATGGAGAGGAAGGATCACTTTGCTGTCCCTGCTGGTGACACTTCTGCTGATAGAGGGTAGAATACTGGTGGTCACCTTTGCTACATGGGCACGCTTCTGACTCATGTTCACCCTAACAGGCCCCCTCGGGGTCCTTTTGTGTAGAGCTGCTTCCCAGAGAGGAGCCCCAGACGGTACTGTGGTTCAGGGGTACTACACCCCAGATGCAAACCTGTGCTTGTTTTTGTGCTTCATGAGATTCCTGTTAACCTGTTTCTCCAGCCTCTTAACACACCTCAGAACCCTCCAGTGTAATGAGCACTCACCCCACTTTAGGATTCTGTGCACACTTATTACTGAGAGTGTTCACTCTGTCACGTTACCCAAGTTGCTGAAGCATTAAACATCATCGGTCCCATATTGATCCTTGAAGGTTCCCACCTCGTTACTCGCTGCACACTGAAGTCTGTGCCACTGACCACATCTTTGCATCCAGCATTCCAATTTTTCACTTACCTTTTAATCTACTCATCCAGCCCACACCTCACCAATTTAGTGATAAGTAAGCTGTGGGATATTGTGCTAGTGGCAAAGTGCACATCATCTAAGCCCTGCCTCCTTGTCCTCAGCATCACTCACCTCACCATAGAAAGCAATTGGGTTGGTCAGACATGATTTGCACTTGGTAAATCTCTTTTGGTTGCTCACAACCTTCGTAGGGACTGAGGTGATGCTGACTGGCACATATTTTTCCTTCCTTCCTGGCCTAGACCTTCTTTCTTGCTGATGCCCTTTTGCTGCCAATAAAGTCTGAGAAATCATTTATGTTGGATTTCTGTTAAGCTTAGGTTTTCTGGATTCCATGACAGCAATTACAATGCTGCCTTTAGTCAAGGTGACATTTGACATTACAGGTGAGAAACTCAGTGTAGTTTTCCTTTATGAACACTACATTATTGCTTAGAGCTTTTTTCCTCTTTTTTAGTAAATTTAAAAAAAAAACAAAACAACAAAAACCCTTTTTTTAGGGCTTGTTAAAAGGATGAGGATGTTTTAACTGCAATCCCTTACCAAAATAATTCTACAAAGATAGGTGGCATGACTGACTGTATTTAGAGACAACAGCCTTGATCGCTAGGGACAATGTAGAAATTAATTTTTAATCTTGTTGAGTGTCTGTTACTGGAGGACTCCTTGTGGCAATTATGACCAAGATAATGTCATAATTGTATTCTTTCACATTTGTAACCTGACCTAATAAGGCAAGTAGAGTCAATCTTTATATTTAGTACAGTCCTTGATAAAAATACTTGAAAGTTTAGGTTTTAGCTTAGTATTTTTAAAGTAACTTTTTCATCTAGATGAGGAGTGTTACTTATTTGGGATCTATTAGATTGTGGCATGTACTATTCAAAGAATAAAAAACCCATAGTAAACCAGTGTGTTGCATCCGAAACAGTTGCATCTTAAAGTTAGTGGGATAATACTGAAAATTGTGCTGCAAAGTAGCAAGTAGTGACATAATATTACCAGTGGATGAAAGAACTAAACAAAACTCTTGGATGATTAATTCTAGAGCCTGATAAAGTCAGAGTACTAGAAGGTTGTTCAGAAGTTAATGACTAAATCTTTCTGCAGTAAACTTAAGAACTGGATTTTGTGTGTGTATATATAACATTTATGTATATGTGAAATATGTATAAACACATATAAGTTTAACTCTCATTAAAAATTCATACATCCTGCAGATGTAAATTGAAACTTAGTTTATCAGTCTGTTTAGAAGAAACTACTGATTTTAAGGAGTTTGCTTAAAAATAGTTATTTGCTTATTGTGGCTTTCAAGCAAGTCATCAAGGGGTAGAAACAAAAATCTTAGTATTTTTGTCAGTATAAAATTTGAAGTTGTTGCCTGCCGTTTACATGTGATGAATTGTTTAGGAAAAAGCAAAAAAATAAAGCTCAATAACTCTTGCTGCAGTGTGCAGTTCCAAAGCATTTAAAATTTTATGTAATTTATTTTATACCTTCATGTCTTTGACACTTCTGTATTTGCAAAAACTATGCACTTTCACTTTTTTTTATAATGGGGTTGTTGTTTGAAGTTCGCAAGATTTTTCAAAGCAGATACTATCATTGTGCATATTTTTTATATTTATTCTTTTTTAAGCTGATTCGATTAATTCAAGATTGCACAAACTGTTTTGCACACAGCCACTGCTGTGAAATTGTGTGGTATCCCCATAGGAAAAATAAGGGAGTTATGTGAAGAAAAATAATCATTGTTCATCAGACCTCTTATAACCCATCTTTTTACGCTTTGTCCTCCCTGTAAAGATCATAGACAATAATGCATTGCCTTTGAACTGAAGACTCTGTCCAAAATAATGTTTAGATAATTATATATTATATTATAATCTTTTTTTAGTAATGGTATCTGTTGGGCAAGTGTAATGGAAATTTAAGTTCCAGGAGTAGGCAGATGCTTATTGCTTGGCAGAAGGGATGCTCGGTTGAAGTTACCACTACCATGGAAGAACAGCTTAGAACTAAAGAGATTTCTTCTCTACCGTCCAGAAGCACAGCTTTTATGGTATGAAGAAACCTTCTTAAAAACATGTCCCATGCAACTGTTTGTATAGTAGCTGTGACCTCTGCCTGCAAGATTTTATTAGGAACATAAAGAGATGACCACTAGATCTGATTCTTGTGGAGAGAGACGCATTTAATGCATTTCCATCCAGATAAATATTAGCTCGAATTGTAGAAATTGTTCTTGAAGCAAAGCTCATGATTCTTAAAGTTCCTTCAGTGGAATCAGGTTTCTTTAACAGTGGAAGAAGAAAAAAATGGTGAAAAGAACTTTTAGATACCCCCTTGCTGCAGTTTGAGGCATGAAAGTAAAAAGCTTAAGATGCTGCTTGAGCAGTAGTCACAGTTTCTTGACTTAAGCACATGAAACCTCATTATTTTTAGCTATACAGGAGAACAGACCTTTCTTTTTTCACCTAATAAGAATTCTGGGGGCTTCCCTCTCTCTCCTATTTGCCACTGTTTTGTGCTAGAAAAACTTGAAATAGATGTAATCTGTTTATCCAGATGCTGAATGTAGAACAGGCTAGATTATCTCATTGGCTTGAATTCAAGATAGAATTAGAGGGATTACTTTATTCTCTTGCTTTAGCTCACCTTAGGCAATCCTGTCAAGCCTGGCCCTGTTTCAGTCACCTAAGGGGATCCAAAAACCTTTTATCTTTTTGTCTTGCTTTCTGTCCAAATAAATAAATTAGCTTGGATACGAATCAATATGGATTGTTACAAAGGAAAAGGATCACTTTTTTGAATTTGCATTAAAGGTGAGTTTGAGTATGTCGCTTTTTGTATTTAAGAAAGTAGCAGAAAGTGGAGCTTGCATTTCTTATTTCCCAATGCTATCCAAGATGATGCTTAAGTGCTTCTTTTAAATTTGACCAAAACTCCATATCCTTTAAAGTAGAACATGATTCAGAGTGGGTTTTAATGCAAGCATGTTATCAGGAAGGGTGTGCCTCTGTGATGATGGCCTCTGTTTTTCATAGTAAGAGACCTACTTAGGCCACTCAAGAAAAGGTTACATAAAATGAAACTTTCTGTCCCTTGCTGACAGTTCTTCTGTATAATAAAGTAGCTGTTAGCGCTGGAATTAAACATTTTGCTTTCTCATTTCATGTAATGATCAGCAATGGTGGCAAAGCAGGTGTGAGAGAGGAAGAAAAAGTCTTGACTTGTGACTCCAGGCTGAATTTTATTCTTCACTTGAGAAGTTTGGTGTTGAAAATATTTACCATTTCTTATAGAATTTAAGTGTTAATCAGAAAATGGGTCTTTTTCTTGCAACAAAAAGTTGTATCAAAATACAGACCATAACATTTTTATTTTTACTTTAATTATATTACAAATTGTATAGTAATATTCTGGTTATTGCAAACAGTCAATGGAATTATAATGGAATTTGTTGCTCTTTGGATAAATACTGACAATGAAGTAATGTGCACAGTAACTTTATATCTTTCTAGTTACACACTATAGTGTTATGTATTTTAAGAAAATGTTAGCATGTATTTTCATTTAAATGTTTGCACTTCTAAAAATGAATTTCAGGAATAGTCAAAACTGCAGTAATAGTGAATACAGATGAAGAGTTATTACCTATCCAATAGGAGCTTAATCCTTTTTAGACAGCTTTGGATAGCTGTAGGGGAAAATGATCCCAAACGCTTTACTGTTTCATGCAGTGTGAGGAACAGCAGGAAAACCCCAACCAGTAGAATTAGACATGATTGTGTTTGAATTAATCCAACTGTTACGTAATTAAGACATCTGACATACAAAGCATGTGTTGAGCAGAAAAAGAGCAGGTGAGGTAGAGAGGAGACAGATGGGACTCTTGATCCCTCCTGGTTACAGAGGCAAGCAGCAGGAATACTGCCCTTATCTAGAAGAAACTTCATTGGCCAAGCTTCTTAACTCTTAACATAAATTAATGTGAACTGTTTTATTTATTGAAAAGATTATTGTTGTATATTTATATGCTTTAGTATTTAAGCTTTCTTCAGGAAAAAAAACAAAACAATCTAAACTTAAAACAATAAAAGCAAATTAAGACTATATAAAATCCTTCAAAAAACTTTTTCAAATCTCCAGAATTTTCTTGCGAGTACTGCAGTAAGTAATTGTGTAGATTCACCACAATTATTTTTCCATAGTGTGAACTAGGAGTGGACCTTAAGGTGTTGTATTCCTTTGCCTTTTTGGGCTAAGGAAGGAAAAGGGCAAAAGTAAAGAAGAAAGAGGTTGAGAAGAGACCTTTAGTATTGTTAGGAAATCATGATCTGCAGAAATCAAAACCCTGTTGACATGTCTTTCACATGATTGCTTTTTCTTTGGCAGATAGGAGAATGCAACTAGAAAGTTGTTAATGGTTTATTTCACGATTGTTAAATATTTCTCTGAGTAGTGTAACATAACAATTTCACTGCAGTGAAACTGGCACTCCAGTTGGTACAGCTTTCCAATTTTACTTGTCATGCTAGTGAAGAGACAGTAATTTGAAACCTAAAATAATGTTTTTAATCACTTGACAAAAGTGACACTCACCTTAATTATAGAAAGGTTTATATGTGAACATGTTCCATTTACACTCAAAATGGAAGTCAAATTAAAAGGCAGATGTGTGGAATTAGCAAAATTAAACTTGACATCTACTGTAAATGCAATCCCTGACAGTTTTTTTAATGTGAGCCCAGAGGAGGCATTAAAAAAAAACCTGTAATAATTTAAACTACTCAAATGGCAAAAAATAGTTTGATTATCATTGTCTGTTAAGAACAAGGCAGCTACTGTAACTTCTAAAATATTAATGGACAAATGTGATTTGATAAGCAGAGTAAAAGAATTGTGAGCAAAGAAACTTTTTTTTTTCCTTGCTTTTAAATGTTGCTGTTCTTTCAAAGTTCAGATTATTCTGTTGCAACCATTAAATTTGAAAATAATCACAAATTACAATCTTCCAAAGTGGTACCAGTCTGTTGGATGCTACTATAAGCCTTAAATCGTATTCTGCTGCAGCTTTAATATTGACAAACATGATTCTAGAGCCTGGCCTTCCTATATGGGTGTTCTTTATTTCCTCTCTGTGTCTCTGAACTTGAAACCACAATAACTGTGAATATGTGTGGGAATTGTGAAGACAGATAAGTGCGTGGAATAGGATCTTCTCTCTGGAGTAGGAGAATGGTGGCACCTAGAACCTCCTGAGAAGAAGCACTTGTTCCCTCTTCAGTGGCAGAGGGGAGGCGAGGAAGAACCTGTCATCTGGACTTGCAGCGTAACACTTGTTTTGCCCTAAACCAGAAATACCATTACATTACTGCCAATTGCAAGCTAAAATTGACAGCATTAGTTTAAACCCAAACAACAAACCTACATTGCCTTGGTGAATCATTTTAGAGAAAGATGTGTTAAGACTGAAGATCTTGCTTAAAAATGGGTGAGGGGCAAAGGTCTGAAAGATTGTCAGGTGGATTAAGCAAATAAGAAACCTATTGAAGCTACTTTCTAGTAGGACATAATTGTGTTTTTTGTTACTAGCATAAGTAATTGCTGTTGTGGATTTCTAGGAACTTCTGTGTGAGTGGTCATGTTAAGTGACGTAATTAGTTTGAGCTCAGCACTACTAACTGTAATGGTGTGCAGGTAAGACTATCAAAATGTTGTCTTGATTAGAAAGCAGAAACCAAAGAAAGAAAGAGCAAATATGCGTAAGAAAGCAAATTCTTTATGTACTACTTTAAGTAGTTGGCTGTATACTGTGGAAAAGCATTCAGTGTGAAAAATGGACAAAACCTAGTCATGATGCTGTCTGCTGGACTGCCCGGTCGTCCGCAGGTGTCAAGACACCTGTACCTGCGTAGGCGAGGCCACCTGTGTCCTTGAAATCCAGGTGTTCGGTTTGCCCAAGACCCCAGCTGGGCTAGCAGCAGATGATGTTACCAGAGCGAGCACGGCGGAGGTAAAGAAGGAGAGAGGGCTCAAATGTTCTTGCAGTTTGTGTCTTTTATTCCCTGTTCCCAAAAGGAACAGGAGAAGTCAACAGCAAAGGGAGGATACAAAGAGCAAGGATTGATGGTTGGTCAGGGGGTTTTAAGGGAGACAGAAGGGGGCGGATCCAACAGGGAAGGTCCAATAGGGGAAGATTACATAACTGCAAATGCCCAATGGAATGTAACAGGGGGAGGGGTACATTCAAACGGACCAAAGAGGATACAGAGAACACAGAACTTTGCAGCACTTTATGCATACTAAAACAACCTAATGCATAGGGAAATAGCTGGGAGGGGAAAGGGGTGTAAGCTAGGAGGAGAAGGGGTGTAACCAAAGCCTTGATGGACAATTCAAAGGTCAGAGAGTGTGGGGAATTCCCCAGCCTCCTGGCCTCCCCCCCCCGCTCACCGTTTGGTGGGGGGAAGCGGCCATCTGATCCCATTGTTCTCCACAGAGAGAGAAGTTTGGGTCACCGCCACATAGTGAAAAAACCCCAACAGGTATCATTGAGGTGATAGTTTTGTTAACTGTAAAAGGTGAATCAAGCGCATATGAATATTCACCTTTGTGTGTCTTCTCTCACCTGATGAAGTGCAGTGTTTGAGCTTGCAGACTGCTCTGTACATCACCTGCAGTTTATTTTGCTAAAGCAACTCCAATTGTGGAAAGAAGATTGCCATGTGGACCGCATGCTATGTTAGCCCATTTTTTATATGTATATATGTAAGGGCTAATATATATATTAAAAACCTGAGTAATATACTACAGAAGTCTTTGTAAAATCTTAAGCATGAAAGCTAAGAAGTGATGATGGTGGGACAAACATACAGTATCTATAGTGGTGTTAAGCAAAAGTGGCTAGAACTGATGAAATGGAGCAGCTGTTGAGATGGAATAAACATCCTTTGTCCCTGTGTATGCACACACTATATACCCGACCATGCCTACCACAGGACTAAGGCCTGTGTTTTTCTTTAGCCCTTAGGTAACTGTCCCTAATTCCTTGAAAAGTTAGTGAACAGCACTATGCCAGTTCAGCTTGGAAGTTTGACCTCCCCAATATAGGGCATGTCAGCTTCTTTTACAGAGTCTGGATAGCTTTGACTTAAATGCTAGTATTTTTACCATTTTGTCAGAAGATTGGTTTGTTCTTTCTGTTAAGAGTGATAAGCATTCACCCTGCAGTTAACTTTAATAAGGCTAGACAGAGCTTCAGTAAATCTGTGAATCTTCTAAAAAAATTGACATTATAACTAAAATTTATTTGGAAATAAGCTGTAAGTGGGTTTTGAATTTAAATTCTTGAACTATTTTCATGCTGACCAGCTGTGTAGTCATATTTGTGTAATGTTTGGACGTTCTAGTCAAGAAGAGTTGGTTTTGATATTTAAAGAACTTTAAGTTTTAATTTTTTTTTCCTAGGAGTTATACTGCTGAAGTCCCTTCAAGGAGTGTGGAGTTAGGGGATGTTTTGTTTACAGCCACCAGCAAGGGTGCCATCCTGATGATTTAATCCCTTTGAATGTCTCAAAATCTGTAAGACTATAAGCTGCTCATTTACAGTATACAAGAATTGGGCTAATATCTGTTGTGTTTCCTGCAGTGTACCAAGTTGTACGAATTTTAAGAAATCCTATTAAAATACCAAATGAGATTTGAATCTCTGTAGCCATATGCTAAATTGCAAAACTAGAGAATAGGACAAAAGGTCACTGTTGTATTTATTAGAGTTATAGAACTTTCTTTGTTAATTTGGCATTCATCCAACTTTGAATATGCATCTGTCTAGTTTAATTAAGTCATTTAGGGTGCTTATCCTATATTTAGAACTTAAACTTTTTTGAATGATGTGATTAGACATAATGGTTTTTTGACATAAAAAGACCATAGTTAAATATTATCTTCTGTGTGCATATCTTCCTTATCATGCTTGTGGTGCTCTGCACAAGTTTTAAAATGTATTTCTAAGGGTATGAATATGCAGAATCTTCTTTTTGTATTGAAATGTAGATGTACAATGGAATCTCATGTTTTAGTTAATGGTTGCATTTGCCAGATTGGGTTTTTTGGATTTGTTTTTTTGACTGGTGAGTCTCCCCTCTCTACCTTCCAAAGAGTTTATCATAGAATCCTAGAATGTTTGGGTTGGAAGGGACCTTAAAGATCATCTAGTTCTAACCCCCCTGCCATGGGCAGGAACACTTTCTGCTGGACCTGCTTCCTCAAGGCCCCATTCAGCCTGGCCTTGAACACTGCCAGGGTTGGGGCATCCACAGGTTTTTTGGACAAGCTGTTCCAATGCCTCGTCACCCTCTCGCATAATAGCTAATGTAAACGTATGCTCAGTTTGAAGCCATTCCCCCTTGTTCTGCCACTACATGCCCTTCTAAATAGTTTCTCTCTGTCCTTCTTGTAGGCTCTTTTCAGGTACTGGAAGGACACAGTTATCTACTGCATTGACTTATGAGTCAAAAAACCAACAAAATCCTACTTTGTTGTGTTTAAGGTTTTTTTTTTACTGTAGCGCCAATTCAGCATTTTAGTTGTGGGGAATGTGTCTTTTGGATTATCTAATAAAGCACTTTCTCAGCTTAAAGAGAATGGAATAACTTGAATACATTTTTAAAATTATGACACTTTAATTGCACTCATCTACACACTTATATGTTTAATTTTTCCTAGACTCTGACACTAAGAACAAAGCCAGTATAGCTTGTATCTCTTGCTAAGAAAGTTTAACTAGGAAGAAAATAGAATATGATCTCAATGTTCCATTAAACTTTTAACTAGGAAGAATTAAATAATTCTGATTATTACTGTTTAGGTCTGTGAAACAGTTTCTCTTCAGAGCTGTGATTCTGCTTTTTGGTCTTGCTCTCAGAAAATAATCAAAGCTGCATTATATAGGAGTCTTATATTATTTTTCATTGATGATAGGATTTTTAAAACTTTTTCCAAAAAAGTTGACTTTTTTTAATTCTATGCCTATAATAAAAAGATGAAATCCAAATAGTCCCTTGAGAGAAATGAGCTATAGCTCCTTCGTATTAAATGCTAAAGAAGGGCTCTCTGGAAATCTGGTGTTCAATCTCTGTTTGTTTTCTAAATGTCAAACTGTAAGACAAGTTTATTTAAATGTTTTCTTAGTGTTACTTGTTGACACAGTTGTTTGAGTTCCCATCAGGGTGTTGTTTGATCGCTGTTAGGAAATGCGTAAATTAGACAACAACAACAACCAAAACAAAAGGAAAAATCGAGAACCTTAGAGCTGGAACAGTTTTGGTGGCCTATAAATACTTGTCATCATTGTGTTTCACACTCTTGGGACTTGGCTGAAACATGTTTTCCATATTGAACTAGAAACTAGATTGAATTAAATTTATATAATCTTTGTTGCTTGCATTGCACTGTTGTGATGGTCTAAAAACTATTGTAGCTTAGATCAGTCAGGTTTTTCCTGCTGTGCATGTACCTATATCTATGTACATACACCCATCTGTTTGTATAGATAGATCAAGTATGTATGTGTGTACATGTGTGTATATAAATGCACGTACACTGTAACCTGTATTGGCACAATAACTGGAATCTTGCTGCTTTTTTCACATTCCAGGTGACTGCCAGAGCAGGTGAAGTTTTGCCTGCTGCATTTATGCCAAGCATCAACCCCAAAACCCCATCAACCCCACAGATGCTCTTGTGGCTGACTTGAACTTCATCATGGGCTTTTCAAATGACCCTTGCCTCCCCACCACTGCCCATGTATCAGTTTCTGAAGTTTCCCTCTCTTTTATTTATGGGGAAGAGTAACAGTATATTTGTGCCAATTATTTGGTGCACCTGTTGACCTGACTTGACTGGAGAAAGGGACCCCTCTTTAGTCCTGTACCTGCTTTGATCTGGGGAAGAAACAGCAGTGCATGGTTGTAGAAAATAGCATATTTAGATGTGTAAAACAAGACTGTATTTTGTCTCTTCCTGTTCCGTCACAAAGCCTACTTTTTCTTGGGAGGTGGTGGTAAACTTTTCACAGGGCAGGGATGGGGGGAGAGGTGAGGAGGAAGGGATCTCAAGAAACAAAAGTGCACAAAAGGAGAATAGAAAAAGAAAAAAGTGGCACCTTAAAGAATGATAGTTGCATCTGAAGTGAGAGATGAGGAACAGTATTTGAAAGAAGAATGCTTTAATGTTGGCTAAACTGGATTAATAGCCCACAATATAATGGGGGACATACTTGATAGCAATATACTCTTAAAAAAAAGGTAATTTGTATTTCATCAAGCAGAACTTATATCTAGTTAAAAAAATGTATCAGACTGTAGAAACGACAAGTATTGTTCTGGAGACATAAAGTTATATGAATATAATGTTAATTATTCCTTTTCTGTATGTTCTTGTTTACAGACCAGTCTTTCCATATGGGGATGGGGAAGTCTTGGCCTTGTGCTTTTTCTAGTAACTTTTGGACCCTTTGCCATATTTTACTTTGCATTTTATATCCTCTGCTTTGTGGGTGGGTAAGTATATACTTAGTGTTTTGTCTAATTTGCTGTGAAAGTAAAATTTTAATGTGTGTATTAGCAAAGAGCTTGCTCTGAAAATCTGAAGTGGCTTTATGTAATTAATATTTCCACATCTGAGCACCTCTTTATGAGCAAAATTTTTATAATTGAAATCTCAATTTAGCTATTTTTAGTAGATGTTAGAGGACAAATGCTTACATAAAAACAGTGGTAATTTCAGTTCATACTTTTTATTACTATGTCAGTTCTTTTCCCAGGTATTTCTAAATACCTATGTCTCCTTTTCTATCACGATCTCATTTTCCCACCTAAGGCACTTGATTCTTGCAAGTGGATGTTTTCATGGGTATGTGGAAATAGTGCTACACTTTGAACAAGTCGATCAGTTCAGCAGCTGTAGACTTTTCATATGTTATCTGTATAGGCAGGAAGGGAGCAAACAGGTGAAGTTCAGCACTATTATTACATTGAATATTATAATGCTTGCCTTGTAACCATTAAAACATTTTTATTGGCAAGTCAGAATGGCTTAGTGGGATATTCTCTTTATCTTCTTATTTGATACTGTGCAGAAGGTATGTATATTCCTGTATATCTTATAAAAAAAATAACAGAGTTTAGGAGCTAGGATTAGAGCTGCTATGCTCGGGTTTCAACTGTATTGGGTTTGGTATGTCATCTCTGAGAAATCAGAATAGTCAGTCTGCTAGAAGAGGGATTTAGTTAAACTAACTTGAAGTAAATGCTTTTGTCTTATTAAGTCTTGATACAGGTATGGTTGGCATATTTTGCTATCTGTTTGTCCAGGGCAAAAGTCAGAGTTCATCCAAAGGGCAATAGTGTATCTGCTTACTGTTTTGTATTACCAATTCTTAGTATTTGCAGTATTAAAAATAACATGGGCTGTAAGAATTTCTTAAGAGGTTATCCTTCATTCTTGCAGTTTCAGTTGTTTGGCTTTTCAAAGTTAACAGTCAAAGCAGTCTCTCATAGAGCATGTCTTAAATCAGCTACAGTTTGGCACCATTAAACTGCCCTGTGTGGTGCCTGAGATCATTCATTCTCAAGTCAGCTTTGGTATCTCTTTGCTGTGGTTATTCTGCTGCTTTGGTTCGCTTTTGTAGCTAGTTAGTAAACACTGATCTTATTAAGGATAAATTCTTCTAGTGGTAGTATATCTGTTAAAACAGAGTGTTTACTTACATATGTAGATGTGAAGTCTCAGCCCTTGCAGTAGAATGTCATCACTTCATTACCATATACATCTTGGCTAAGGCTGTGATCTGGCCCTTTTTTACGCTGTTAATCTTTTTCAGAGTGACACACTTTAACATTCAGCGCACAGAACCGTGAGTGTTAACTAGGCCAACAGGTTTATATCTAAATTATCGTTGCTTGCAGTTTTTTTGGGTTTTTTTAATTAATTCCCTTGAAGTTTCATGAAATACTTGGTCATGCTTCTGTTAGAAACAAACAGAAATTGTTATGAAGTAACTTTAGCACTTACGATTAGCAATTATATGTCATAACATCATTTATATAAATTTAGAAAACAAAAATTTAGTTTTGGTTCATGATTATAGTAGTGTCCATAATATTTACTGTTCCCTTTTCTGGAGCAAAATAACAATTTTGGACATGGATTTTTGTGGTGGAATTTTATGTGAAAGTTGGAGTTCTTACCCAGTTTGTCACACAGTTTATATTTCATTCAAAAAATAAGTGGCCTATATCAAAGGTTTCTGAATTCCTCTAGCCGGAAGTCCAGCTTCTGTCCCATTTTGCAGTTATAGCAAAAGAAAATGCTGAATCACAGCTGGTCGCATTGTTAGTATTGGCCTAAGCATTTAAATTATACACTGCAGCTGTGCAGGAAGACAATGGTGATGCCATATCTGTGTCAATGTAATCAATCTGTTTATACTGTTTAACTCCTATTATATGCTAATTATATTTCTTTTTGATTTGCTCTCAACTCTGTGTTTGCACAGATGGCTTATAGTAAATGTACTATTGCTTTTTGTGTACATGGAAGAATACTGAAACCATTTGTATATATGAATAAAAGTTCAAAATCACAATTTCTCTTTATTTAATTTTGTTTTGTCTCAAGACTGATTTATAAAATGTTAGCCTTTTTCCATTCAGGATCTGGTAACTCATTCACTTAGGGAACTGAGCTCAAAAGCAGGAGGCTAAAGATGGATATTGTTTACTTGACCTGTGTAGAATATTATGGGGTTATTCTTTTTTCCCTCTGCTTCAAGTACTGGTATAGACCCCTTTACCTGAGTGCTGAGCCTGTCTGTTACCGTCTTCTTTTTCTACTGAGTGTTTCTTACGTTACTCTCTTTCCTTTTCTCTTTCAGTCCTAAGGAAGTGAAATAAAATTTATGTGAATTGTGGTTTTGCCAAATACAAAAATTGAAATTTCTTGGATCATCAGTTGCTTTGCCATTTAAAAGAATTTGCTCTGTCATCAAATCCCATAATTATTGATACTCAATCACATGCATATGTATGTGACTGTCTGGCCCCATTAATAATTATAACTGCTGACCAAATCAGGAATGGTTCTCTAACTGCTTTTTGACTTTCACAGAGCATTCATCTGAGACTGTTACTTTTCAGACTTGAGGGGGAAATGGTAAATCTGTGGTCTTCATTTTTCCATCTTTTACTTCTGCTCTGTTGTTAATCTCTCCTTGAAAAAAGCTGGCCATCCAGTAATCTTCGGAATAATTTTTAAAAAAATTAAGCAAAATACAATTTTTTTCTGCTCTATTCATTTAGAGGAGATTAACATGATTTCTCATTCATGTATTGAGAATCCTCTTGATGAATTAGGTAAGCATTTACACTAGAAGATTCAGGTTAGGTGTATACAGTTGCTCTGAATGGTCAGATTATATATCCTTCTCTAATACTCACAAGATTTTACATTAGAGAATAAAATGTATTAATTTCTGCCAGAGAAAAAGAAGCTTCTAGCATTTCTAACATAAAACTGAAAATACTTGACTTCATCTAAGAAGCTGAGCATATTTTTAAACCATATTGGTAGTATTAGTATCTTTGAATGAGTCATTCACTTTAAAAGTATCAAAATATTTGAGACAAAACAGAGACATAATCTATAAGTAGTTATTTCCAAGGCTTCAGTCCTTTTGAATAAAAAAGAGAAGCGGCTGGCTGATGGATTTTTGAAGATAAAGTTGATTTTAGTCCAAATTTGAGTATACTGTTTCTTTTAAAAGACAGCTGAGGTTTCTAATAGAAATGTCATAGATAACCAAAAGAGAATGCAAACTTTAACAATTAAAAACAAACCAAAACATTGGTGAAACTCATATTGAGATTTTTCTAAGCAAGTTCTTGTCTGTGAACTCTGATTGGTGTTATGATTTTAAAGTTAGAGGAAGCAAGAGAGTAATTAAACCTTCTTTTATTTCTTGCTATCATATGGCAGGTAAAGATGGCTGTAAGGCAGAGTGTCCAGTGAACTCTTCTTATGCATTGTCAAGTTACTGATAATAATTCTGTGTAGCCCTTTTTTTTTCCCCCCCCTCTCTTTCAAGGTGTTACCTCCCTGCTTCTGAATTACTGAGCCTCTGGGGGACTTAAAAAGAAATTTTTTAATTTTGGGAATTGAAACCTTTAAATGGCATGTTTTAGCTTGGCTGGGATTTTTTCTCTAATGTTATAAGTGAGAGTATCATATATCAACAGCTATCTGTATTAAAAGAATGTATTACTTCAGCACATTTCAAGCCTGGAATAGCTTTGTGGGTTCCTGTGGTCACAAATGCTGGTCAGCTGGCCTTTAAATTGAATGCTTTGAAATTTGTATAAAAAGCTATGTGTGTTTAGCTAATCCCAAGGCTAATCTATTTTGTTTTTTTCTTTTCTTGATATTTCAAAGGCTGCATGCTCTGCTTATGCTATAATGGGGACAGACACCAGGTTTTCATCTATTTCGTAGTAAAACCAGCTTGATGTTTGTGTTTTTGTGCCCTAGTGTCGTAAGTTGTAAATAAATTCTTGCTGTTGTAGCAAGGATGAGCACAATGTCTAAACATATGCAGTGGTTAGTTATGCTTACTGCATCGGTTTATTCCTGGATTGTGATTTTGTGGCTCATGCCACGATGATGTAGCCTACAGAGTTTATTTCTTCATAGTGTTGGAGTAGGAGAATCTTCACATAAATACAACCAGAGCAACTTCTGTATTTACCCCTTTTCCCATGTGCTGATATTTGTGAGCACAGGCGGTTTGCCATCCCAGCCAGGCACACTGTAGTGTAGACAGTGCTATATAGATCTGCTGTGTGCCTGGAATATATACCAAGACAGATAATACAAGACTGGGAAACTTCACACTTAGGGTTATGTCAGTTCTTTTGAGCAGCATGTCACACTGTGAAAAAGCACAAAGAGTAAACAGTGAGGACTGTCAGATACTGTCGTTTTATAACTTGCTATTAAATATTTTCTAGAGGTGGGAAAACATAGCTGTTGTTATACCTGGTCTTTTTACATTTTAGGGGTCTTGTGGTTACTCTTTTATTTGGAAAAAGCAATTCAGAAAAATACCTTGAGCAGTGTGAACATTCGTTTCTCCCTTGTACATCAGTTGGGATCCCTAAGGTAAGGAAAACTTTCTGGTCTTAACTTGTAGATCAGATTTTATAACTTGGGAAATTAGAAATAATCAGTTTTAATGTAAGAATTGTGCCCATTTCTCAAGGCAAAAGAGTCTGCTTTTATCTTTTGAGTCAGCTGCAATGTGTAAGTGAAATACAATATTTTTCCTTTTTGAAATACAAGTTTTTTAATAGGTTATGGAATGTTTTTTCCAAGTATTTTTTCCTCATTATGAGAAATGAGTATAATATGACTCGCTAATATAATCTGTGAGGAAATTACTAAACCGTTCCTTTCCAGACTACTTGTGGGTGTTGATTTATTGCGGTGGGTAGCTCTTCCTTTTTTTTTGTGCAAGATTCTCATGACGATTTAGGTGTTTTTTGCGGTGATTGAAGGGGCATGGACTCCACAGGGTGGTGGTGAGCAAAGACCTTTATTGCACAGTAATAATTCCTTATATACCACAACACAAACAGGAAGCAATGTACACTACAAAGTGTTCCACTTAACTGTCATGTTTCACAACTTTACTTTTTATGGTAACAGGTAAACAATACTTGTTATGGTCACAAACAGTGTTCCTTACTTCTAACAGGTCCAGCAGTTCACTGACCCACAGTGCAGTTCACAGACCCATAGTGCCAGTTCCCCTGTGACCAGGATATTTCTGCTGGTGCCAGGGCTTCTTCTGGACTAGAGACAGCAGCCCACTTTGGCTTTCAGGGTCTGCTGCTCTGCTACTTATAACCTGTAATCCCACAGTTTTCCATCAGTGGATTGGTTGTCTCTCCACTTTTGATTGTGTCAGAAAGTTGCCTGCCTAGCTAAGAAAGTCAAACTGTTAGAAAGTCTAGATTTGAAGTACTTCAAGGATGTAGAGGTTATCTTTGGCTATCTGCAAGACCAAGCAGAAATTCTGGAAAGGCAAAGATAAATACAGAGCAGCAGTGGGATCCGCTTTTCAGCTCTTTTCTTTTCTGAATTGTTAACAGACACATCATTTTGGTTGATGGACTTAACTTCAGGGCTCCTAAGTGGATAAATACGTCTGTTTAGTACAGAAAAAGTTGATAATAGTCAAGAGGTGGAATTTCTAGGAATTCCTGTTTTATGAACCAATGCATCTTGTTAGCTCAGAAGTTTAGATATATCTTGGCCTTACCCATTTGCACTTACCAGAATAGAGAAAACATTTTAACCCAAAGATTGCTAATTATGTTAAATTTAATCTCACAGCTATTCTGACTGAAGCATCCTGTTCTTTCTTAGCTGTCAGTTCACTAGACTTCATGTTGTCTATGAAAGGGGGTGGGTGTTCAGCATTATCAATAGCACATAGAAATTTATCTTGTGATTCAGCAGTATGTTTTCTAATCACAGAACTTTTTCTGTGACTGGTTCATAGCTTGTTTGGTAAGTGGCCTTTTCACTTAAGTCTTTTAATCTTTTAAAATAAATCTGAAAATATATCATAAACTGTAAAGTAAGGTTACTGCTCCAAATGAAAAATGCAAAGGTTAAGGCTGAAAAAGGGAAAAGTGAGCAGTCAACTGTAACGATTCTGTTCTGTTAATGAAACCTCATTTTAGAGGACTAAGGTTCTTGGTGCTATATAGACTTTAGTGCTTGTGTTATATAGATTCTGGGGTGTTACTTACAGTTCTGTGTTTTGAGAGCAGATTTAGAGCTTTTCTGTCTTAAATTTCCTCTACATGCTGAAACGTTTTTAATGTTAATGTTACTTTTTTTTAGGTTCAGTATATATGTATGCCTGGTTGCTTTATAAAAGAATAAAATCTTGTGGAGTTTTTCGTGTAATCTTTGCGAATTCAGTAGTTTGACTTCTGATTTGAGTATGGATTATTGACACATCACTTTTCTCAACTGACCTGTCTCAACTAATCTCTGGGTTTAAGTTTTGTAATAGGAAGGTATTTATTTTTCGCCGACTCATGAAATGCTGTTTGAAGCTGTTCACCAACTAAAATCTCTTTGTCTTCTACAATAGTATTTTGCATTTCTTTTTTGCCACTGCATTAAAATAGCATTTACAAGTGCAGTGGAGCTTTTCAGTAGCAATCCAAGTAGAGATGAGTCCAAACCAAAACCAAATGTGTAGTTTGCTTGTGATTCCTATTGGCTATTCATGTTGAAAACCATTGTGGCCCTAAGTGGTCTGGAACAAGGAATACTCTTTCTAGTGTGTGGTGTGTATAGATTATACTTCTTCCATGAACCAAGTACAAGCTCAATTCATCTTAACATGATATTGCTTTGTGGTAGTCTGAGGAGTAATCCGGTGATACAGGTTCTTTATTGGAAGCTCTTTTTGTCAGAGTTTTATTAGCATTTTGGGGTTTTTTTGGTACTTGGACATTTTTTAGACTAAGATGAGTGTTCAAATGCTTGATTTTACAGAAATGAGTTGTAATACAGAGAATCAAAGTTGTGACTGGATATAATGTGTGGAATGTACCATATGTTACATCACTGGATTTGGTGCTGATAGGTTTCCTTGTTTGCTGCATATTACACCTACTAGCAAATATATAATGAATACCTCACGTTGAGGAGAATACTTAATATACATTTGATGGAAGATTGTATGCCTTTCTGCTTTTTTGTTTGTTTGTTTAAATACTCACAGGGAGGCTTAAAAATTAGGCTTAGACTTGCTTTTCTTTTTGCAAGTCTTACATAACTTTCTGAGGAACCTACTCAGTGATGCGATAATGTACTGACTCTGCAAGATACACAGTTGTCTGCAGGCTTGTATTAAAACAATGCTGAAGGAAAGAGAAGTTTAGAGCCTTCTAAACTGTTAACTTGAACGTTACTTTCAGTTGAAATTATAGATTCACTCCAGCTTCAACTGAAGTGTGAAATGTTTGGTTATTATAGTTGATGTCTCTAAGCTTCGCCCAAAAGACAAAGGGTTTCTGTAGGCTGGATACAATATTGTCAAAATACAGTAAGGTAACAGTGGTAACAACTTGAAAGTGGTAGTTGCACGATGGATCCCTGAATTGTCTCTGACTCTTTTAAGTCAGTGGGTTATATCCTATGGCATGGATTTGATGCAGATGTGTAAATAAACGCTGTGTCTTGTCCACTTATGAAACCCTATGACCATAATTGAAGAAATAGTAACAATAGTCCAAATGAGATGTATTTCATATTTAACAGTTACCTAAGAGTTTCAAAAGAGCACTTCAAAAATATCCATTAGTGCAGTCAAAGCAAAAGTCTGAGGTTACTCAGTCAGTGGAGTTAGATGCTTGTGGAGCCTGGATTTGTTTGTGCTACATTTCACTTTGTGGGCTCTGTCTTGCATTCCTGCCAAGTGCTTCCTACCTGCTTAAAATGAAGCAAGGAGGTGTTAAATGTAACAATAACAAGTGATACCATTTTTCCTAACTAATGACTTAAAACTGGTAGTGTGCATCAGACTAATTGTGAGTGAAGTGACAGTCAAATGGAACAGTTGTTATCGTGTGAGTTGGGTCCTTCTTTAAGTCTGTCTTCTGTGTCAGTGTCTGGAAGGGAGACATAAAACCAGCAGTGCTTTCCAAGTGAGACTACAGTCAACTGTTATACCTATAATGGAATAAAAGCACATACTCTAAATTTTAGATGTCTTCAGACATATCAAAAGCAAATTAAGTTATACTGCAGGCACATAAAGGTTTCACTGGAGAAAAGGAATATGAAAAAATGGTCTAACCTTGTAGTCGGCTCTGCTTTGAGCAGAAGGTTGGACAAGATCAATTCCTGAAATCCAGGTCAAAACCTAGATCCTATGAGCATATGAATATTGAAATTTTTACCAAGTAGTCTTACATATCCTCTATGTCCCTCTCCTTCTTGTGACTGCTGCTTTTTTGCTGTTGTGTTTTTCTCTCTGTTTTCCAAATGTGGTTTTATGCATACAGTCCTTCAAAACTATTTTGACAATTTTGTTTGGTAATTTGTACTATGCTGTGCTTAATAAAAATATTTAATTATTCAGTTCTGTATCATTTTGGCCTTTTTACACAATCAAGACAAAAATACTTTGCAGATTCTTCAGTATATAGGTGGAGTATTGTTTAAATGTGATTGAGCCTTAATCATGTTAAAGTAGCATTGAAGGTTCCCTTGTCTTGAAAGTTAAAAATATACAGAATTTTACAACAAAATATTTCTGTGTTGTGATACAGAGTTTGTTAAGTAGGAGGATGATTTTTATTCTGGCCTCAGGTATTTCACTGCCATTCACTGTTAACTGATTTGAATGAGAGTTACTTAAGGCGAGTCACATAGAATAGAAACCCTGGATATACGCTTTATAATTCTTTCATTTATGGTTTTGGCTGTTCTTCTTTGTTTCCAATATAGCCATAACTTTGTAGATCAGAGAAATTACTGGTTTATTTGAACAGTAGTATAAGTTGTTGTTATTTCTGTGAAAATAAAGGGGTTTATTGCCTATTTCATTGAAATTTTGTAGAAAGGCACTGTATTAGCCCACTTGAGAGAAGCACTGATAGAGGGTGTTCTTTTTCCGTACATCAGTTGCCAAAAGTCAGCTCTGATGACGTCATTCTTGGAGTTAACTGCTCTGAGTTGCAAATCCTTCTATAAAGTAATTTCTTTCCGCCTTCGTCAATTACTTTCCAAAGGCTCATCTGTTGAGTAGCAATGGTACAAAAAAGTAATTTCTCTTCTGACATATAGAATAAACAGTGGTGGATAAAGAAACAAAAAAAGCCAACTGAAAATTACCTGTCTGAGGTACCGTAATTGAGTTCACAAACAAGTAGGGAACTGTAGTCTTGCACAAAGACTATCTTGTGCTGGTGTTGTGTCTCCCCCTTCCCTCTTTTTCTAACTGTTCAAGTTTTATTTCCTTCTGATCTAGTAATTTAACAAACACTTGCTTCTGTATAGTATGCAAGAAGTATGTTTTCAGAAGTTCTTCATCATTATTTACTATATAGTGAAAAATACAGAAAATCTTGTTGCCCAGGGAGGTGGTGGATGTCCCATCCCTGGAAACATTCCAGGTCAGATTGTACAGGGCTTTGAGCAACCTGATGTAGTTGAAGATGTCCCTGCTCATTGCAGGGGGTTTGAACTAGATTTTCCAACTGAAATGATTCCGTGATTCTATGATTATATTTTCTATATAAATTATAATAATACAGAAAATATATAAAGTCATTACTAGAAGTGTGTATATATATATATCTCTCTCATAATCAATGGAGCTGTTTTTTAATTAGAGCTAAATCCTTCAAAGTTACATTTCCCAATCTCTTTCAAGTGCATAGAAGAAATGAAACGTGAAGCCAGACCTATTAAGATTGACAGAAGACTGACAGGTGCGAATATAATTGATGAGCCTTTGCAACAGGTAAGTTCTAACCAGGTCAAGCAGGACTATTTAAGTTTTTGGTTTTTTTTTACAAGTATTGGCTATGTAATACAGAAGTAGTTGAGTGACAGAATTTCAAAATTTTATCACATTTGAGAGTGATAAATGAAGAAAACATTGAAGATGGGCCAGGATATTGGGCAATATTTGAGTATATTTTCAGTATATTATATTTTCTCAGTGTAGTGGTGATAAAACTGATAAGTGCAAACCAGTATGAATAAATTTCAGTGTGGGAATTTTACTGTTTCACTTCCAATTTCGTAATGGTAAGGGAGTATTTTACCCTCTGGTAGGATAACTGCTCTTGCATTATCAGGCACAAAAAAAGCTGTTGCATATTTTTTGTGCTTTTTCATTAGTTTTTTTTTTTTTTTCTCTTTCCAATTTCAGGTAATCCAGTTTTCCCTGAGAGACTATGTGCAGTATTGGTATTACACACTAAGTGATGATGAATCCTTTCTTCTGGAAATTAGGCAGGCTCTTCAGTATGCACTTGTTCAGTTTTCTGCCAGGTAAGATTTATTTATATTTACATCAATATACTGTGGGTTGTATGGTAGTAGATAAGTGATTCAGTTAATCTACTAGCATAGTTCAGTGCATTTTACAGAAAGAACATGTAAAAATTTAACGATTATAATGTAAGAAGTACAATCTTTTGCTGATCCCTTAAGGAAATAATGGAGATGATGGTGTTTGTAGTCATGATCTTTTTCAAAATGGCCTCTCAAAATTTAGATTAATGTCTAAAGTCACTGAACTGCCTTTCCTTCTTTTTTTTTTGCAACTTAAGCTTTAATTTTGTGAATCATCGCCTCTTTGTGCTCAGGTCTGTTTAGGTAAAGAGTAGGGCCACTCCCAAGGTAAGTCAGTCCATAAGTCTGAATTCAACACATGTATCACTTCAGATGATTTTTAGAAGTGGTGTGGCTATTCAATATGTAAGAACAATGGGTATTTTAAAAAGAATAGTAGTCCAGGGAATGAAATGAAATGTGACACATGCAAACCTTTTTTTTTTTTTTTTAAATAGGATTGATAGGGAACAAATGGATAGTTTGTTAATTACCCCTTATTCCTACTGCTGTTCCCTGACTTCTGCTACTTGATTAAGCAACTTGTCTGGGAATCCTACTTCTTTAGTATGGCTGATTTCTCAGCCCAGGTACCACATGCCTTTATATCCATATACTTGTTTATTAAGTTTTAATTTCAGGTATACATTCCACTGTGCTTATTGTTACCTGCCTTCTCTGCAGAAGAGGTTGTGGGTCACCTAAATATAAGTAGATTCTTAGCAATTTTTGAGGTGGTGTTATCCCCTCCTTGTATTGACTTTAAAATGCAGGTTAGTGTGCTTTTCTGACAGCAAGGGTCAAAGATGGATAGCTGGGTTTAATACTAGGAAAAATTATTTATAATATAATCTTACTAGTAGAAAAATAATGGCAGTACTAGGAAATAGTATTGAAATAGTGAAAACTATGCTAAATAAACTATGTTACAGCAACCAAATTTAGGGTTGCATGAAATGGATGTGGCTACCCAGCTTCAATGTTTTTCTCTGTTTGGCAAAGTTACTTCATTGGACAGTGTCAATCACTGAGTTTGTGTCAAAGTAGGTCAAGTTCTAGCAAGTTTATTTTCCTTTCCTACAGTACTATAGCTCTTCAAAAATAGGCATTGCTCCTGTGCAGTTTTGTTCCACTGTACAAAGCAAATCAATTTCACAGGCCTGCAGCAGTTCTTCTGCAGAAAAAAATATGTAGTGTATTTATAATGCATTTGGTTGGATACAGCGGAAGTAGTTTAGATTAGTACCATCGCCTATAGTTTCATGCAGCCTGTGAGCTTCTGGGGAAAATGAGTACAGTGGGAATTTTTTGTTCCCTGAGAGCTTTGGCAGCCTGGTGTAAGGTTGCCACCCAGTGGTTTTGTGCTGTTCTGTCTTGTGCCGATGGGGAATCTACTACTGATGGTTTGATCGACAGCTCTGCTTCTTGTTTACACATCTACATTGTGCAGTAGGCTTCCCTTTCTTCCAGAATTCCTTATCTCTTTCTCTCTCCTCGAGGGAAGAAAGAGCAGGTAAGGGAACCAACACAAAAAAAGGAAGTGTTGTAGAAGGATTCCTGCTATAACAAAGTAGGCATCTTGAGAGAGTTCAGGCAATAAAATACCTAGTGCAGGGTAAGAGCTATTACTAGTATCAGGATTCATTAAACCTGTAATGGACAATCACATTTTTAATTTGCCTAGTAAGGCACAGAAATCCTAAAAATATCTGTCCTTTTCGCACCACTAAGGAAATAGTTTCATGCAACTCTCACAGTGACATTTTCTGATCTAAACCTATGTTCATTGTTGGAAGAGTATGCTAAGTACCTCATATAAGATGTGGAATCAATTGTTGATAATATTAGATTGCTTTTAGTTTCAAGTGAAATGTGTCTTTTCTCGCTTGTGCATATTCTGCAAATTTGGAAGAAAATTATTTTGTTTAGGTGCCATCCAAAATGGTAGAAAGTATGGCTGAAAAAGACCTGGAGAGTATTTTATTTTTGGGTTGTAAACTGTTTATATCAGGACTTCTTAGAGATATTTGACAATGCCACAGGTCAGAATGCTATTTCATATGCAAATGTTGACTTTAAACTAAAAATGTGGTGCAAGAGAGGTATTTTACAATATTTAGTTTTTCAGCGGAAAGGCAATTAGGAGACTGATTTATATCTTTGCTTTTCCATGTTTACTATCAGTGTGGCTCTTGGCAGGAAGGAAGAAGAAGTTTATTATTGTACTTTGTGTTCAGAATAAAATAAATAATTTTCATGGATGTCCTTTACTAATAGGTCAAAGGAAACAGACTGGCAGCCTTACTTCACTACACGACTTGTTGATGACTTTGGCACTCACCTTCGAGTTTTCAGAAAAGCTCAGCAAAGGATAGCAGAGAAAGGTGATCAGATGAAAGGTAATGTGAAATCTTTTTAATTTGAGTCCGAGTAGGCTGGGTATCTTATGTGTGTGAAATATAGTTAGCCTTATTTATAATTCAAGGTTGCTCTCAAGTTTCTGATTTTGACAAAAACATGGTTTTTTGGTTTTTTTTTTCTTTTGCATAGATCAAGCTGAGGAACTTGTAGATACATTCTTTGAGGTTGAAGTTGAAATGGAAAAAGAAGTCTGTCGTGATCTAGTCTGCACTTCTCCCAAAGATGAAGAAGGTCTCTCAATATAATGTTCTGAGTAAATATTTTAGCATGGGAGACCAAATTAAAACACTAGAAATTATGTTCACAATATGAAACGCATTAAAATCTTAGCATGTGACTTTTCAAAGTGTTATGTACTATACATGTATATTTCCTCCAGTTTTTACATATTAATGCTATAATTAAAATTAAGCATGTACTTGTGTAAGTCTTCCTCCTTTCATTGAAAGAATTTTTAGATAGTAATGTTTTTTCTGGGAGGGAGGGGATGGTTTTGCAGATCCTTGTGTCTTTTTATTAGAAAGCACTATCTTTTTTAGCAAAGCGTTGAAGGAGGGGAAAAAAGCTGTATATGTTAAGTAAGGAAAATTAGGTTGTTGGGATTTTTTTATCTTGGAATTTGGCTTTTGTTGTCTTGGTTTTGAGTTAGATCTTTCTCATCAGTGGTGCTTACATTCCATCTGAAAGGTGGCTTACTGTGATGCTTGGATTTTAAGATATATATATATATATAGATATAGATATATATATATTATTGCATATTTGAACTCAAAATTAAGGTTTTGTCTATGGGGTTTTATGGTATCTCAGGTAAGATGTGAAGTAACATAATACGAAATGGTGCTGAGGGGGTTTTGTTTTCCTTCTCTAGGATTCCTAAGGGATCTGTGTGAGGTTTTACTGTATATATTGCTACCTCCTGGAGACTTCCAGAACAAGATCATGCGATACTTTGTCAGGGTTAGTACAGACTCTAAAAGCCATCCCTCTTCTTTGGTTTAATGTCATAAAAAATGGTAGATCTAAACTGCTGCTCTGATTTTCTAAAATTGATCTAATTTAATATTTGGGTATTTTAAATGCAGTAGAGTCTTGATAAGTATTTAATAACAGTGAACAGTTCGTGTGAAATGTTTTTGGAGGTTCTTTTAGCTCTACCAACATTAGAAAAGCATGATGAAATGGATGGTGTTTTTCTTGAGGTATTAACAATTTGTAATGTTAATTAGAAGAGAATGTGGTAGTGCCTATTAAATGTTTGCTGTAATTACACTTCTGTTATTCAGTCTCTACACAGTGATATTTAAATTGTTTTAGTTATACTAGCTTTATGAATATATGTATAAAATGAACTATTATCCTTTGTTTTTTAGGAAATCCTCTCCCGAGGAATTCTTCTTCCATTAATAAACCAGCTCAGTGATCCTGATTATATTAATCAGTATGTCATATGGATGGTAAGATTTAAAATGTTTGAAATTAATTATATTTCCAGAATATTTTCTTATAAAGCTTTAGTTGTGTTCCCTGTAATCACGATGGATAGATGCCTGGTGTAAACATTACCAATGGATATGTTGGCAGAGACTGTGAACTTACAGTTGCTCTATTAAGTTTCATACACACGGTCACACAGAGTCTATATTATCTGCACTCATCATTTTGATTGTTCAGCAAAAGTCGCCTGACTAAGGGCAAATGTATCACCAAATGTAAAGTTCACTCCTCTGTTTTGCTTGGCTGTTTGGGAAGTATGGCAGTTTGGGAAGTATGGCAGTAACCGTGGAAGTGTTTTCCCCTGATTGTGTTTACAGTTTGTCCTTTCAAGGTTAAGAGGCCTCAAGAATGAAAACTAGTAAGATTTATTTTCTGCTAAGGAATTTCAGGGCAATTGTTTTAGGACTGTTTGTGTTAACCCTAAATAATTCAGCTGAATGTGAAGAAGCAAATTTTTTTACTTTGATAACTCTCTAATGCATCTGCAAGAAAAGGCCCCAAACTTTTTAAAGTAGTATTGTATAGTAAAGCTAACATAAATAGAATATTTGTGCTTTAACTAACATTGCTGATTCTTTGCAAAGCAAGTTAAAACTTACTCTTATACTTTATCCTTTATAGTTCATGAATCAAGTTTAATTTTTTTCCCCCCAACTTCTCTCTTTTTATTCATATATTTTAGTCTTACAGTGTACATTCAAATACAATGCTGAAAACACACTTGCATTTCAAAGTTCTTATTATGTATGGATTTATGGAATGGATTCAAGACTACGTGTGCAATGTTTCCTTCATTCCAGCCTCCTCCATTTCATGTAAAAGTTTGCACACTGCTATTTTACAGGAACCTAGCTTTAGTAACAAAAAATACTGCTCATCTGGACCAGAATTTTCAATTTTTTGTTCCCTTTTCCTCCTATGTGTGTTCTTTATTTGTAACTTGGCCTCGTTCTTTATTTACTGAGCACTGCCCCCGGCTGCATGCAGAGATAGGATTCTGAGTTTTTATAAAGCTTTCTGTTATGATGGTAATGTCCCAAATAACTAATTTTCGAAATTGCTTTCTGAGATGAAGAAGTAATGTGCTGGGGAAAAGATAAGAAAAAAATTTAATACAAGTCTTATGAAATGTAGATTGTTGCAGAAATTAAGTTCAGAAGTATAAATGACTGAAATAAATCCTGGCTCCTTTTGGAACCTTTGGCATAAAGTCGGACTTCAATAAAAAAATCGGTTTCTGAAAAAGAGAAGTTTAAATCCAGGTTTCTAGGCACACCACAGTTCAATACTAATTCTGTTGGCAATAAAATACAGGGCTTCAGTATAAAATCAAAAGTTAATTCAAACTTCTTTCTTTACTGTGAAATTCACATTTTTACAAAACTTTTGAAGTTCAAGTATTGCATGTACTATTCCTTTTAAAAGCAGATTTCTAGGGAGATTTTTTCCATTAACTTTGATCAATAGTATCCAGTCTTCATTCTCTCTGCTTTGTGCAATTTGTGTCAATGCACTTCTGCAGTACAGACCAAGTATTACATTTCCATATCAAAGTGAACATTTATAAGAGGTGTGGGTGAAGTGACTTCTTTGGCTTCAGGTGGTAAAGGCAGCATTAGAACTTAACCCTCAGCACCTGTGTGCACATGCTGTATAGCTTCCAACCTTCCCCTGATCTCCATGATGCATTCACAGCAGGGTTTCCAGTGATCTTGGCAGCACAGCAGGCTTCCTTCACTTGCACAAATTCCTTTGAGTCCCTAGAGCAGGTTCACTCTATGCCAATACATGTAAACTAGCATGTATTTAAATAGCTTAATGATATTTGCCAGGATATCTGAATTAGGGTTTCAGAGAGGAGTCATTTAGGTTGTTTTTTCCCTCAGTAGGTTGTGATTACATTGTAGAATTGTTTTAATTCTTTTCGTAATTCTGTATTTTAAGAAGCCATTACTCGGGGAGCGTGTATACTTGCGGGGGAATTTGTTAAAGGTGAACCTTTCCAGTGGTCTCACCATTTTCTGCCTATTTAGCTAAGGAGATAATAGCAGAAGAAGATGGATTGGATTTTGGAGCAGGTGTTCATTGAGGAGGTTGATGAATTTTCCATGTGTCTGTGTTGTACTTCCTGAAAAACAGGAAGTCATGGTGTTAAATGGGTTTTGACTGTGCTTGCTTTTTCTTTCTTAGTCCATGTAAAATTTCAGTGCCAAAAGGAAAATTTAGAAGCATCAAAGAATTTTCAAAATGCTGCTTCACAGTATTGTATCAAACTAATTGACACTTGAAGAAAAATCGTTTCTCGTGCTTTTAGCTGTTTTGCATTACTTACACTGTAAAACTTTGTGTTTCAGATTCGTGATTCCAACTGTAACTATGAGGCCTTTATGAATATTATTAAATTAAGTGATAATATAGGAGAGTTGGAAGCAGTGAAAGATAAAGCAAGTGAAGAACTGCAATATCTTCGATCTCTAGATACAGCAGGAGATGGTTAGTGCTGCACTGTTTTGCAAAATATGAAATGCATTTACCAGCATGATCTCTGTAGAATATTGCAACAATTAGAAAATAAAAGCTCTAATACAGCATAGCATAAAGTATTCTATTAAAAATGCATAAGAAGTATTAAGGCTTGAATTTTCATTATTGTGTTTTGTTGGTTGGTGTTTGTTTGATTGCTTTTTGTAAGTATAGAGTATTTGGTTAGCAAAGTTAATTTCTATTAAAGCAAAACTATTTGACTGATGATTCTGAATTTCACTAATATTTAAGGTATTAATGGTAGTGAGTTAACCATTAATCTGAAAAAGGGAAGAGAAAAATATTTCTTCTTTTTCATGTCCATCAGCAAGGTATTTAAACTAAAAAAAATACCCCGTCTGTTCAAATGTGTGTTTTGTATGTGGAATGTCACTTTTGTATGATACCTTTAGAGCATATCAGAACAAGAGTTTATTTAGACATCTGCATTGCTTAATTGCCTTCGTTTTTGCTTTCAGATATCAACACTATAAAAAATCAAATAAACAGTTTATTGTATGTTATTAAAGTATGTGATTCAAGAATTCAGAGGTTGCAGTCAGGAAAAGTAAGTGTTTTAAATTTTTTTTTAGTTCTGAAAGAGTAAGGTTGCAAATGACTGACTAGTTGTTTGTTTTGCTTGTTTTATAATTTAGGGTTGATAAAATTGGTACGTTTGGCTTTACTTAGTTTCTTAACTCTCTTAATTTGGCCTAGGTGTGGTTCTGAGATAATGTACTATTCTGCATGTATTGACTGTTAAAATGATTAAGCATTCTATAGCTGGACCTGAAGGCATTACTGTAATAGCAAGAAATGTCATATTGGCAGAAGAAAGTGTGACAGATGAATTTAAGTTGTGGTGACCTGCAGCCTATCAAGTGCTGAAATTAATTCTTGTTAATTAATTTTGTGCTACTGTCTCTGTTGATGAGGTTTTTAGGGTTAATTTGACCTGTAGAATATTACATGAACAGCAGTATTAAAATCCAGCTTACCACATAGAAGAATAGCTGCAGCCCATTTTGAAGGCAAATAATTATGCGAACATGACCTTCTAATCTAGACCTTCATTTATTAGTGACTGTGAAAATAGCTAATCATTGAGATGCTACTTTATTATATGTAATGTAATTATTTTTATCCTATCTGCTTTGTGGTAAGTAGTTTTAAAAGCTAATTTAAAAAAAGCCTGTGAACACCCTGAACTGTGTCTTGCAGGAAATAGATACTGTGAAACTGGCAGCAAACTTTGGAAAACTTTGCACAGTCCCTCTGGACCATATTCTGGTAGACAATGTTGCACTACAGTTTTTTATGGGTAGGTGTTAATTTATCTGATCTGTTTTATTTTTAAAGAATATGCTAACTCACTGGACTGTATACGTGGAATTGCTAAATGTCAGTACTAAGAATATCCATCGGTTTTGTTGGTGGTTATAGTCCTTGTAATGCGGTAGATGGAAACAGTCCAGGAAGTTCCTGGTGTGTGTGGAAGGTACTTCCTGACACAGTTGGTGAGGCAGCCAACCTAGAAGGGCACCTGTCTGAACCTGGTGTTTACAAACAGGTTGATGTGATAGCTGGAGGTTCTCTTGGGCATGAAATGAATGCCCTCAGTCAGTTTGCAGATGACACTTAAATTGAGCAGGAGTGTTCATCTGCTGGAGGTCAGGAAGGCTCTCTGTAGGGAAAAAGGCTGGATTGGTGGTCTGAGATCAGTTGTAGGAGATTCAATAAGGCCAAATGCCAGGTCCTGCAATTGTGTCAACCCCAGGCAGCGCTACAGGCTGGGGGCAAAGTGGCTGGAAAACTGCCTGGTAGAAAAGCATGTGGGGATGCTGGTTGACAGCCGCTGAATATGAGCCAGCGTGTGCTCAGGTGGCCAAAAAGGCTACTGGTAACCTGGCCTGTATCAGCAATAGTGTGGCCAGCAGGGCCAGGGCAGTGATTATCCCTCTGTACTCAGCACTGATGAGGCCACACCTCAAATCCTGTGTTAGAGTTTTGGGACCTTCACTACAAGAAAGACATTGAGGTGCTGGAGCATGTCCAGAGAAGGGCAGTGGAGCTGAGGAGGGGTCTGGAGCACAAGTCTTATGCAGAGTGGCCGAGGGAACTGGGGTTTTTTAGGCTGGAGAAAAGGATGTTCAGGGGGACCTTATCACTCTCTACAACTGCATGAAAGGAGTCTGTAGTGTGGCGGGGACTGGTCTCTTCTCCTAGCAGTTAGCAACAGGACAAGAGAAAATGGCCTCAAGATGTGCCAGATGAGGTTTAGATAGGGTATTAGGAAACATTTCTTCACAGGCTGGCCAGGAAAGTGGTTGAGTCACCACCCCCGGAGGTATTTAAAAGACATGCAGATGTGGTGCTTAGGAGCATGGTTTAATGGTGGACTTGGAAAGGGTAGATTGGTGGTCTTCCAACTTAAATGAGCCTATGATTCTATGAACCTGCTTTGTTAGAAATTCAGTTTGAACTTTGTCTTCATTTGTATCATACTGTACAAGCCTGTTATATTCACACGGTAATGTGTATGGATTTGCTTTTTACATGTGCGTTTGAGGATTCAGTGCTTAGTTCCTAGACTTTGCTCTCAGATTTTTTATTATCACCAATATGTATACAGTATTTTTTTAATGGACTCTATTTGGCAAGTATTCCAGATGTATAACCAGATCCTGGTGTTCCATATGTTGAATTCCTCTTCCAAGATGCACAAGATTAACTAGGGTCACGTGGTGTCTGTTTTCTGTAGATTACATGCAGCAGACTGGTGGCCAAGCACATCTGTTTTTCTGGATGACAGTGGAAGGATACAGGGTTACAGCACAGCAACAGCTGGAAGTACTTCAAAGCCGGCAGAAAGATGGAAAACATCAGACTAATCAGACCAAGGGTCTATTAAGAGCAGCTGCATTTGGAGTTTATGAGCAATATTTATCAGAAAAGGTAGGAATAATACTTCTGCATTGTTTGGTGTTTATTCTTTGTACAGCTATTTCTTGATTTGATAGTTATGGCAAAGTTAATAAGAAATGGTTTTTATGTAGCACAAGTTGCTTACATGTTGATGTTTAAGCTATTACTCGTGTATCTTCTGTATTTCCTTATGTCAAGCAGTAAGAAAAAGTCTTCCTCTTTTGTCTTCCCCCCCATTTAAAAAGGCCCATATTGCCACTGACTGTCCTGTCAGGTACACTGTGTTCCTCAGAAGCTGACATTCTAGAATAGACAAACTAGAGGCAATGTAAAGACAGAATAAAAAAATGTCTTTCTGCATATGTTGTCCTTTTCCTTCCTTTTATTCTGCCCTCCACCCTTGCCTGCCCCCTTAAGAAGTGTTTTTTTTTAAAAATGGAACCCAGTATTTGTCCAAACTTGGATTAAGACTGGGTTATCAAATGAAGTAACTTCCTGTGCCTCTCTACAATTGTCTGTGTAAATTGCTGAAATATCAGCATTGGGTATCTTTCAATAGGCAGTAATGGATTCTTCTGTGAAAGAAACCACTCATCAACTTGTATTCACAAAGCATCTTTGTTCTGAATTTGCATAAAAATCACCTCTCACTCAGAAATAGGCAGAGTTGAAAAACTGTTAACCTTCCCTCAGATGTTTCAGGGCTTCATCCCATTACTTTTTTATTGGCTTGTTCTTGATTCCTGAATCTAAATCTTTTTCATAAATAAATAAAAACCGGTTTTAAGTCCGAGTAAATCTGATTTAGGTCCTGCTTCAAAAGGTATGCATAAATTGTTTTTGAGGCAATTCCTAGTGTTTAATAATGAAACTTCCAAGTTTTAATACAAACTCTGAACTTAATTTTGGGGGTGGAGGGGATCTGGGTCCTGTTGTGTGTTCTAGATAGTTACAGAGATACTTGTCAAGAAGAAGTTTAGTTTACTTAGAGAGTTGCAGCATTGCATTGGATTTTATTTGTGAAAGTAGAGCTTTCTTATTTTTATGCTGCAAAAGTTGATTTAGATCTCTATGACAGGCATCTCCAAGAGTTAATATTGATGACAACTTAGTAGCAAAACTTGCAGAAACACTGAACCATGAGGATCCAACACCTGAAATCTTTGATGACATTCAGAGAAAGGTATACTCTATTTGTCCTTTATTTCATAAAAACTGTTAATGCTGGTAGAGTATAAAACATCATTACAGACACTAAAAAAGAAGGAACACAAATATCTAAAACCTGTGTTACCATTTTTCTGTTTTATGGAAATCACACCCTAAATTGTCAACTTTTGCTTTGCCATTCATTAGCCCATGGAAAACCATGGGCAGTAGACAGAAAGAGTAGGTGTCCTGTATGAACTTAAATATGAAGCACAATTTAGAATTATTGTATTTTTGTGTTAATGCACCAATTTAAGAAAAACATCATGAGTAGACTAACTAAGACATACAGTTTTCATTCAGTTTTAGTTCTCTTTTTCAAAGGTGGATGTAGTGGTCCCATATTAAATTCTATAGCTCTTCCCAGAAGTTAATTTGACTGGTCCATTTCTGCAAACTTGTGCAGTGTAGCACTCAGAAGCAGCAAATACTGAAGAAAAAAACACAGTGTTTTTACTATCTGCATATGTAGACTTTAACACTCAAGTCTGATGTATGTATTTAAAAAGGAAAAGTCAATGATTAATACTCTGGCAGTAACTTATGTACCCAGTCTGAAAGGTTTTTGTTTTAGATCATTAAGTTGATGATCTCATTCATGCTAAAAATTAGTGATGTGAGCTGTAGAACTTAGAATCACACTGTTTTCCTTGACGCCCACATTTAAGACGAATGAAAGCAGCTTGTGAGGTCTGTATTGCTCAAAGTAGGCTAAGGGCCTTGCTTGTGAATTCTGCTGAAGACCATAAATTTCCCATGTGTTACAAAAGAAACGAACTTCCTCAAACCTGGATAAATTGGTTTTTTTTCTGTTTTTAGCAGAGGATAGTGCTTGAACAGTGGTCCATGAGAAAGAAATCATCATTAAAATATTCTAGAGTTGACATGAGTATCCAAACATTGTTAATTAATTCCTGCTATGTATAGATGCATGTGTGTAAATGTATATATACTGTATAGGCTGTGAAGGTAAATTGTTTGAGGTGGTGTGGTTAAATCTTTGTGAGGCATTATTTGTATTGTATTGACGGAACTGGAAATTGTCAGAAAGGTCACATATGGTGTCTTCCCTCCCATCCTTTCCCTCTTCTCGCCTCTTGCCCTGAGTGTTTGCAGGTCTATATTTATAGTTTACCCTCAAGGAAGGACTGAGATAACCTGCTATGAAATGGATAAAGACCAAATAGGTTTAAAGTGCAATTGGAAGGGTTAAGAGCAGAGGACAGAAGCATTTACAGCTGTTGTGCTACTTCCCTTCCTAGGTGTGCATAGCTGAGTAGTTAGTTATTTTCTGACACTGTGTTACATTTCTGGCGCAGTGAGCTCTCATAAGCTTTCTATTAAGAGTAAGAGACGTGTATGCCCAGATACTTCTTGCTCAAGTAGAATTTATGAAAACTTGTCTGATTCATTAAAAAATGCAAAAAGTATTTCTGAAGTTGGCATTTTTGTTTCAATAAGGTGTATGAGTTGATGCTGCGAGATGAGAGGTTCTACCCTTCGTTCAAGCAGAATGTGTTGTATGTGCGTATGTTAGCTGAACTGGATATGCTGAAGGATCCCAGTTTCAGAGGATCAGATGATGGCGAAGGAGGTGAGCTCTGTATCTCTAAGGGGTATTCCCTGGGACCACTCTTTCCTCTGCTTTAAAATGAAAATAAATTATCTCTGCTTTAAAATGAAAATAAATTATCTACACTGTGTTTTAGGAAATTAAATACTTCCTGTGATGTCTCTGATATTTAAATTAATGTTTTCTCCTTTTTCTTTTGTGTGTAAATTGTTTTGGGACTCACACAGGGTTTTCCCTGTAGTAACTTTATTAATGCCATATAAATTCTTGTCAGGTCTTGTTACCAAGTTTGTCACTAAAATAAATATGCGATTCTTCCATACTACTTTTTTCTTAAAAATATTTAAAACTCTTCAATATGCTGGGTTCTTTTAATACGTAACTATACTCTTTGCTGGAAATAGAAATTGAAAGTACATAGGAGATGAGGCTTTTTAAAACAAATGTAATTATTGTTCTTTTTAACTGAATTACAAATCCGGTGGAAAATCTTTTCACAATTAAACTAGCTCCTTAATGAAGCAGTATCATGTGGGGATATAAACTAAAAAAAATATTTTCTGAAGTATTTATTTAGATCTGTATCTTTATAAACTTACATTTCTTTAGGTGTCTTATTGGAAATTTAAAACACTTACATGTTGCATGTAACATTTTGCCAAATGCTACAGTTTTCCTTCATTTTCTATAATGTTTTGTGCATGCATTGTTATTTATGTGTGGCCCTACAATAGGGGAAAGTATTCTAACCTGTTTTTTCCTTTCCTTTTCCTCACCCCTCAGAATCTTTTAATGGGTCTCCTACTGGCAGCATAAATCTGGTAAGTGCCTGGGTTTTTTTAATTTTTTTTTGTCTCAACAGTAGAGAAAGTGTTATAAAAGAGTTTAACTTACATATATTACAGGTTTTGCTTCACTGCAGTTTAATTTCTGAAAAAGTTCTTGAACAAATTGAAGCACACAAGTTGTTAGGTACTCTCTAAGAGTAAACTTAATTTAGCCATATTTTTTATGAATTTTCATACAATTCTGGTAACTTTTCACAAGAGTTTTTAAACTGACTAATCTTTTTAAAAGTTGTTTCAAATGTCTTTTAAGTATACTTTTTAATAATGTTCTGCCATATCAGAGTTATATTTTATGGATTAGGATTTGTCATTGTGGTGGCTCATCTGGCTTGTGATTATCTGCTGCTTCACTTCTTGGGACTTTCCAAGCTAAGTAGAAAGTCCTACAGTCTTTATCAAGCACTGTTGCAATACAAATAGGTATTTGCATGGGACTCTTCAAATGCTTGATTTTTTTTTTTTTTCCTGTGACAAGGATATTTATAGAATACTACATTTATTATAAAGAGTTGAGAACATTCTAGCAGAAATGCACAATAAATTTCTCTTTATGCAGAACTACTTTTACTTTTCTGTAGTCCATAGTGTTCAGGGTGTTCAGTGCTTTTACAGGTGTTCAAATACTGGTAGATTAGTTTTTGCTGGCTGAATTCCATGTCAAGAGTAAATTTCTGTACACATAGTTTAGCTCCCTTGTGTTAGTCAGTTACATAAGAAAAATAGACCTTGGAAAGGTTACTTCAAAGGTCAGGGAATTTCTATACTTGTAGCTAATGACAATGTATTAAATAAAACTGGGTTGTGATGTGATATTTTTAGGTTTTTAATTAACTTGTGTTCCTGTGAATATATCTAATGGCAGAGATACTAGCTCATATTAAATGTCTGTCTGTTGTGTTATCTGTTCAGGTTTCAACCTTTTAATTTACTTGTATTAATAGTTGTATAGTGCCTTGCCACAGTGGTTAAGTGTTTCCTAAAGTTTCTATTATAAAGTAAATTGTCTGCAGCTCATACTTTCACTGGAAGAATTTGGAAGAGAGGCTCAAAACTCTTTTGAGGAAAGATTGTTTTACAAAAATATCTTAATTTCTGCCTTTTGATTTGATACATTAGTCTACTGTATTAAATCAGTAGGTCACATTTTGGGAGTATAAAACCATTGTCAATATTTATAGACTCCTGCAGATTTCCTCTAAAGAATCCATAATGGGAGCTTTGCATAGAGTAAACTGAAGGAGTTACACAGGTGTTACCTATCCAAGACCTTGAAGGCCAGCAGAAGTGGCTTGATTGAACTTTTGGCAACATTAGCATATGTCAGCTTGAACCCCATTCAGTTATCACAAAGAAAGCTGAACTTGAGTGACAGTGAAGAGAAGCAGGAAAACAAGAAATAATTATGCTTTAAAAAATATACAACAGTACCTTAATGTCAGTATTTTGTAGCAAACAAAATGCTCGAGCAGTTGCCAGTTATTTGTCTTCTATTGTAACACATCCTTTCCATCTTATTGATACTCAAATCCTAGAGCTTTCAGACTGTCAAGCACTTCATCCAAGCTTCCACAATTGTCTGCTGTTAGCCAGTCTCAGGTGATATCCTGCTCCTAAATTGGACACTGCAGTATAGAACAGCACACCTTACAGAATCCTTGCTGTCCAAGGGACTTGCTCAAGAATGGACTAAGTTGGAGTCCTGTGTCCAGCAATGACTGAAAGCAAGTGTAAAATTCAAGGAACAGCCCACTTATGGTGATAATTTACCAGAATACTCTCCAGCATCCAGTAATTTATAGATTGGGGAATTCTTGAGGTAAAGATGATGTCTGCTGTCAAAATATTTTTGCATAAATTCATCTTTCTACCGTTCGTCAGGCATAAACTTTTAGCACTATAGCAAGCACTGGCAAAACAGATTTTCCAAATGGGCTTTTCTTTCTTCTACCTTTTCTCAGTCTGGGACCTTAGTACTATAAGTCTGCAAGCTGAATATTGTAAGTCTACGAGCTGTATCTTAAAGATATTCAGGAGTCACCCTACTGCACCACATGTTACTCAGACACTTCTAAGCTGCCTTTTATTCAGTATCTAGACTTTATAACAGAAATGTTATTTCCCTCACCTGCTGTGATAGACATTTAGGCAGAGGCTGATTGAGGTGGTTGAGGCAGAGAAGAGCCATTCTTTGGAGAGAACTAGAGGAGGAAGGAGTGTGGAGTATTATGTTGGGATATTGTGGAATTGATAAAAATTCAGATGAAGAAGGGGCAAGAGCAGAGTCTTTAAATAATTCATGTTTTCCAGTCTAACCTATCTTTTGATTGTAATCACGTATATTGTTTATTGTATTATGTTTAAGGAAACAGGAGATTTAGAAACTGAATTTATGTTAGGTAGAGGTTTTAGTTTGATACAGGTGTGGAACTACTAAGCAATAAGTCCCATTCTAGGTAACTTTTTGTGGTAAGTCACTATTAAACTGACTTGGTTAAATTATAAAAGATAGCAGATATCTGGATTCATTCTGAATATGTTTCTTTGGAGAATTTTAGAACTCTGGGGTAAAATATAAAAAGTAACTGGGATCCCAGTTGCCTGTGCCAACTCCTTCTTTTTTTTTAAATATTGTTTATAAATTTTAATAATTTCAGTTTAGGATGTATAGTGGTCCATCCTCTATTTCTTTCAGTTGTGTATGCAAGTCTTTCAATAATCTTGAAGAGCTTTGTTATGTTAAATCTTAGTAATCAGATCTATTAACTTCAACTATAAGCAAAACTTCTCTAAAAGACCTATTAGGCTTCTTTTGATCCCAGTAATTATTAAATATGGAGACAGAGCAATAACCAGCTGAGGATGTATCCATTTGTTTTTTATGAGAGAAAATGTTCCTGTGAAAAATGTTGACTGGTTTTTTTACATAAAGCAGAAAATCTTCCGGTTTCTACTGCGCTGTGAGTTTTGTGTAGTCCTTACAGACATCTGAAAGGAAACAGAATGGTATAAAGATAAAACCAAAATACCTGTTTCACAACATCTCTATCTCCCCAGTTGTTTGGGAGGTTTTCTGGTTTTGGTGGTTTTTTTTTTATGCTCAGTAAAAGACCATTTGTAGTTGTACTTCCATTAGAGTTGAGATATCAAACTAAAGTGGTAAATACATTTGATCAAATATAGGTGGTCACAAAACTGTGTGAAAATAGGTAGGGGGAGCGCTGGCCCTATACTCTGCAAAGGAAAGGCTTTGGTAACCAGGTCGTACAAACACTTGCATTGTTACAGGGCACTAAGCTATTCTTTTAGTGTAGTGAACTGGAAGTTTGAAAGTTATATAGATTAATGAAAATGCATCACAAATAAGATGTATTTCTGATATTAGTCTTATTGCCCACTTTTTCCTTGTCCCATATTTCCCCCACTGTGCAGTCCTTAGATGACCTATCAAGTGTCCCTTCTGATGAGACACTTCAGCTCCATGCATACATCTCAGATACTGGTAAGTGAATCTGTTATGATGTCTCCTTACTTGTTTTCTACCATTTATTTTGAGTTTTTAATATTACAGGCCATTGAAATCCTATCTATTTTCTTTTTTTTGATCTCATAAAACATTTGAATTTATATTTTCTATTAAGTCCTTATGGGAATCTTTACAGTATTTGTTCTGTAGGTCACAGGCTGTATATCTGTACTTAGTGATTTAATTTTTGTTTTTATGGTAGTACTATTATTATTATTACTTTTATCTCTGGAGAATCATTCATTAAACTTACTATTGAGTAGGATTTATTTAAAGAAGTTCTGAAAGCCATCTCTCTTTCTAGTCACAGAATTATAATTCTTGACTCTTTAGTTCTCATAGTATAATGTTTTCCCCTTATTCTTTGTGCTTCCTTACTGACTTAGTTTAACAAAGTGACTTCTGTTCCTTATTGTGGGGGCATTTTTGATTACCTTCTTTAAAAAAACTTTGCCTAGAAAGAAATTACTTTTCTTTATTACATGAAAGTAAATGACAAAAAAATCTCCCCTGTTATTTGCAAATACTCCAGTTAAATGAGATTGCATTGTGTAATTAAATTGTGAAGTGATCTTCAGATACTTTTTTTTGGTAGATTTTACTGTGCAATGGGCTTTTACATCTATGCATTTATATAGTGGGCACATGAGCTGTCAGCAAGCATTCAGCTACTTTAGGTTTTAATTAAACTTACTCCAATTCAGTGTGAGAGCAGTGTTCAATTCAAGTGTCGTGGTAGTCAGTCCTCAGAGAAAGGGGAAAATAAGTTGAAGGTTAAGAATCAAATTCTGCTTTTTTATTTAAATGTCATGTAATACTTTTTTTCTGAATTAAACTTAGTTTCATTGTTTTGACCTAAGGAAAAAAGGCAAAGTTAGAACCACACAAATTGTAAAATTTATAATCTTGATGGCAGCATGCATTGATAACTATCAGCCTGGCTCTCTGAATCCATAATGCACCAGTTGTAACAGGGGATCCTTCAAGGTTCATATTGCAAGATAAGATTAAATTGCATCTGTAAGCAGATTCTTTTCTTCTGCCAGTTACTATTCTTTACTATGCTTGAGGGTTATATGCAAACAGGATTATCTTTGTGTATTCAGGATTCCCATTGTCTTGGGTTGCAAAAGAAGTACTAGTTAAGAGGCTATGGCATAAGGGGCAGCAAGACAACTTCTTTCTTTTTCTGCCTGAAGTGGTTCTCCTAAAGGTGCCACTTAGCAGTGCCCCTGAGATTTGGTCTGGTGTCTGCAGGGCCAAGTGGTCAATGTGAATGTAGAGGATAGGGCTTGTGCAGCATTTGTGGCCTGGGGGTTCCTGGCATTGCTCTCGAGGCAGTCTTTTGGCACGATCCTGATTGGCTGCTCTTTCCTCTGGAGGTTCAGCACTCAATATTCTTTTTTTAGAGGGTAGATGGCAAAGACAAGATACTCTATGCCTGCTCTTCACCTTTCTAGCATGTAATTCTTGCATTGGCAGCAGCTGCCACTATGCTACAGGTGCTCTCTGGCTGTTTAGACATAAGCATTATATTTCAGAGAAATAAAGACTGAAAGTACTACAGAGCACGGAATTGATGATTTCTCAGGAGAATTGTATGTTGCGGAGTGTGGGTGAATAGAAGAATTCAGAGACCTTGAGTAAAAATATTTTCATCTAGCCACTAGAAAACTGTAGGTACTGGATATTGGCTCAATACTTAGAGATAGAACATGCTGCCAGTTTAAATGGTGTGTGGTGTAAACAATATTGGTTCTAGGTTACACTCTAAATAAAATGAAGAGTTTTGAAATAAACTATACTGGGAAAATTCTGTGAGGGAGGAATGTCCAAGAAGACATAAATATTTAACGTAGATCAAAAAGATGTTTACTTCTGTTTCAGATAGCTATATGTGTTCTTTTCATTTATGAATTGACTTTTTCATACAATGTGTGTGTGCACACGCAGAGAATGCATTATATATATGTACACACACGTGTCTGTGTGTATAGTTTCTGTTGACTCAAATAGTGTGGGGTGTGTTTTTTATTTTAGAGTTAATAACAAACTGCTGAGTTAATAACAAACTACTGATGCCAATAACAAAACTGAATGCTTGCAGCTTGCTATCAGTCTTGTATGTATAGATTTTTTTGATGGGCAGACTTTTGCAATGTGATTAGACTACTCTGCAGAATGGAATTTCTTCTGATTTCACAGTTGTCTTTCACCCCCATCTTGAGTTCTTTAGGTTAAAATATTTTTTTTAAAGATCTATTTACTGTTTAAAAGTTGAAAAATTTTCTATTGGTTTATGCTTTGCATGCCATTGAAACTTGCCTAGCTTTAAAGCTGCTTAATCTCTATTTAAGTTTACATAGTAAGTTTTGGAGGGTATCATACAGTGTTTAGTATAAAGGGATAGCTTAGTCTTCTTGCTTGCATGTCCATTTTTGTCTTTCAAGTCTGTCATTCCAGACATTTCTTCACTTCACATTTGTGTCCTTTCGTCTTCCTTCTTTCTGTTTGTTCCTTTTTTATTTTGTTTTTAAAACTACTAGTCTATGCTGACTCTGACCCATATGCTGTGGCAGGAGTGTGTAATGACCACGGCAAGACATATGCCCTCTATGCCATCACAGTCCACCGGCGAAGTGCAAACAGCGAGGAGATGTGGAAGACATATCGACGCTACAGTGACTTCCATGACTTTCACATGAGGATCACTGAGCAGGTAACCAATCTCATGAAAATCTTCGTAGGTGCACGTTTCTACAGTTTGATAACTGATTGCTTATAATTGCTTTATGAAAAAGAAATGGAACTTAGAACATCTCTTCCTTCTTCCCCACCACTTAATTTTACTTTAAAGTCTTTGTATGGAAGTGCTGTTAGTCTCAAACAGTGGTGTGCTAGTTACATTTGTCACAAAGATTAAGAAATAAAAACTGAGGTTGGGAAATAATTATTTAAGTTTTAAGTGAATGTTAAGAATTGGTGGAGTCCCAAAAAAGGAGAGCTGGTAGCACTTCACTATACTACTAGCAACCTGCCTTTTACTGCTGTACTTGTATTCTCAGACTCTTAACCCTCTTAAAATGAAAGAAGGAAGAAATAGAGAGTTGTAATTCACCAGCTGGTACAAAGTAGAACCTGCTGACATGAGAAAATGATGAAAATGCAGTGCTTTTAAAAGGAGGATGAAGTGATTTTAAACCAAACCTTTGGAGAAGTCAGATTTGACTACATAACCTTTGAACTAGTCAGAAGTGTCAGTTTATATCCGTTTACTTTGTTATTAATTGAGAGTCATAGAGAACAAATTCTGTGCAGGTAAGTTAGCATTTTAAAGTTACAGCAGTAATAAAATTTGAAAAGGCTTTATTGAAAAAGCAAACATGTTGGATATTTGGATTAATTATAAACGAAGTCTGACTTTCCTTTGAATTTCTGATGATCTTAGTGTGCTGTCAATAAATTTGAAATACCAGTTTTTGTACTCCTTCAGATTGATTTTGTTTTAATTCAGTGTTTTGAAGAATCCTGGATCTTACAGTGAATTAGTGTTCTGTTGATATGGGGCAGTCATTTGAAACATAACTCTAAATGAGTGGAAATTAATGGCAAAAGCAAAGAAGTTCAAAATACCTGGATGCTCGACATACCTGGTTGCTAAATCTGATTGAATTTACAGAGAATAGAAATGTTATCCTAGAACACTAAGATTGCAAAAAGCAAACAGATTTCTGTGATTCACTGTAGCATGTCAGATGCTCCCAAGAGTTTTGCTTGAGTGCTCCCAAGAGTCTTGACAACAAAATAGACATTCTTACTGTCTTGTGTGCTTGTCTGAGACATTTTTATTGACATGTTAAGGGTAGAAGTTAGAATCATTTAAAATTAATAGGAAGGGCAGGGACTTTGTTTTTCAGAAAAAATGGATAGTTGATCCAAAATGGAATTGAAATTAGCAGTTCAAAGTATCTATATGAGTTTTTGCCTTACAGTACTGAATAGATTCACACCAGTTCCTTTAGTCAGTCATGTAATAACTATCATTCGAAGAAGATTCCTGTATTTAAAATAGAGGCTGTTTGTTGCTTCCATTGCTTCTGCTTAGATATGAGTCCAAATAAAAAGTAGACCATCTTCTGTTCAGTTATTTTCCCATATGACCTACTTGCAAGGGAATGGGATTTGTAAAGTTGTAAAGAGCTATTCTTTGGTGCTTGCTACAGACAATAATTCTATATGAGGTTCATGGCCTTCCAAAGTTTAATGATGCAAGATCTTGCAGGGACTGAATGGAATTCCATATCATTAAATCTGTAATGTTGTGGTCTTTTCTAGAGAGAAAAGGATGCAACCTGTTTCCACCTTCTTTCTAAAAGCCTGTAATACTGTATGTTTCTCTCTTTACCACTTTAGGACTATTATTTACAGGAAGTCTGGGTTCTATGTGGGGATAGTCCTGATTCTTCAAGTTTTTTTCTTGTAACTTTTTTGTTTTTGTGCATTGTAACTAATATATTCAGCCTTATTAAGTGTTAGGACTTCTTCTTTCCCTTCTGCTTCCCTGGAACTTCTGTTCTTTCTGCAGCTAGAACAGTGGAATACATGTCAACCAGTGCCAATCGCTGTCATTACCTGGAGAAAATGCATAGGTGTTGACATATAGAGCGTGTTATGATAAACCATGTGTAAAATGGGTGCTGCCATCTCACCAGGGATAAAAGCTTAATTATTTCCTTGACAGACTTGATCAGGATAGAAAAGGAGAGATTTTAGAAAGATTTACAAGTTCTCTTGAAAATCTTTACTCTTTATATAGTCTCATAATCCTAGTAACTTCATCCATCATCCAAATAATAATGATGAACTTTGAGCCTAAGCCTTTTGCACACTCTGTTAGTCTGTATTTCAAAAGTGAATATCACATGTAAGTTCAGAAATTAAATTCTACCCTTGACAGTCTCCTGGGAATTTTCATATGTTTATTTTTGACAGCATATCTTTCACTTTGGCTTCTCCAAGGATTCTGAGTTCCAGGCGTGATGCAGAATTTTTTTGGTTAGGTGTTAGATGGTATATAAGAATAGGTGAATGGAATGTCCTTATATGAAGACATGAAACTATTGAAAATAGAACAAGAAAATCTTCTCTTTTTTTCTAGTTTGAAAACCTTGCAAATATACTAAAACTTCCTGGAAAAAAAACATTTAACAATATGGACAGAGAATTTTTGGAAAAGAGGAAAAAAGATTTAAATGCTTATTTGCAGGTAAGCTGTTACGGGTTTTTTTAGCTCTGTGCTTGGAATTATTTTTTCAGAGGTAGCATGCCTTTTTGGTTTTTTGCCTTTGTAAGAAAAACAGAGCTGTGTTATAGGTGGTACACAAAACCGAATAATATACAATGAGAACTTGGCACTGTCTCATAAGTTTGCATTTTCTTTGGTGTTTTGGTTTATTCTCAGCCGGTTCTGTCACAGCTTTTTCTGAGCTGATGAGGTTCCAGCTATGCTGGTTTTGAGCTTTACGCCATTGACCTTCTCCTGCTGACACGTTTGTGGTCACTTTCTCTTGTGCTGTTGCATAAGAATTTCCATGGCACCCACTCCAGCAGTGTAGCAAGCTGCACAGTTCCTCTGTTCAGATAAGCCCTGTATCAGCCCAAAAAAGAGAATTCAGTTGTCCTTCATAAGGACTTTCTGGTCATTTAGCACTAAAATATGTTGACCAAGTCAATGAACATGTTAACAATAAATGAAGATGAGTAAAACACTGTGAAATGACAGTTTGAGTGGTCATAGAGGTGTATGTTTTTCTGCAAGATGCTATAATTGCCACAGTGTTTAAAATTATGGTAATTACTAAGAAGCCCATTGTTTCTATCTTGAGACTAGTGTAATGTTGGAATAAAATTTAGGAATGAAAAAATGCATTGCTAGATGTGGTGTCTTTGATTGTGTCTTGTTCATTATTTATTAAAATAACTTCTAAAAATTATTTTACTCAGCTCTTGTTAAATCCTGAAATGATGAAATCTTCTCCAGCTTTAGCCCATTATGTATATGACTTCTTGGAGAATAAAGCCTACAGCAAAGGGAAGGGCGATTTTGCACGGAAGGTAAGAATTCTTTGTGCTGTCAAGGGAACTCTGGAGCATTCATTCATGCAATGATTCCATTAAACAGACATGTTGAACTGATATTAAAGAGCTATACAGCACTTTGAAAACAGCTTGCAAATGAGTTGCTTTAATACCTTGAGTGGCAAAGTATCTGAGGACATATGGAACCAAAAAAATAACCTTTTTTATAATAGGTAAATTTATTCATATGACAAGGAAATAAAATTTTGTAATTGAACACAGTGAATTGCACTGAGACTGTTCTAAAATTGTGTTTGTTGCAAGTTCCTGTCAGACATCTGTGATTTTTTTTTTTTGTGGTCTTACTCCTGATTTCTTTTTTCAGTTCTTTACTCTGTATTTGCTGCTGTGACCATGCTTTCCACTCTTCAGCCCAAAGCATGATACGCATTTCCCTTTAAAAGCACCTGTTAAGTGTTTAGGTGTAACCATCCAGAGTCATTGGTCAAATTCAGATCTCTGGGCTGTGCTTCCTTTTTGTTAAGCCACTGGAACTGTTTTCAGACAAGTGGTTCTTTGTTCAGTTGACCAGTTTGTGTGAGCATCTGCTTTGCAAATGCAGCCTTTTCTAAAGTTTTAGTGATTTTGATATAAAAAGCATCTGCAACTCTACTGTCACCTTCAAGTTGCTGTCCTACCTATATTCCTTAAATATTTAACAGTGAAACAGTTAAATATTTATCAAGGTTTATGTAATGACTAAGATGTGTTTTCCAGCTTACGAGATTCATTATAAGCATGACTTCTCAAAGGCCGTCACAGAAGCACATTTGTAACTGTTTGGACTGAATTTAGAGTATATACTGAAAGAAAAATTGTAACAGTTTCTTTGGACCTGCTTTATGTTTTTAATTATACTTGCATACATACTATTTCAGTGCTGTTTATAAGAGGCATGTTTCAAAGATGAAGAGTTGAAAGCAGAAGTGAAACATCTGGAAGTAGAAAGCTTGGAAGAGAAAAATGGTATTAAATGGAGAAGAAAAGGAAAATAAATTCAAGCTAAGAAAGGCAAGGGATGGGAAATGGAAATGATTCAGGAAAACATCTGCTGAAAGATGTAAATAGCTATGGTAGGGCCGTAAGGAATGAGAACTATAAATGGAAGTGAAATTAAAACTGTATTCTGCATACTGTGATGAAGTTAAGTAATTTGAGTTGTTCTTTTATATTATTGGTCTTTGGAACAGTGCCATACTTCTCATAGTGTATTAATATACTGGTGTCCTCATAGATTATACAATTCTGGTTAAACATCTTCCCCTTCAGATGGACACATTTGTAAACCCACTGCGTAACTCTATGAGAAACGTATCAAATGCAGTCAAGTCTATCCCTGACAGCCTGGCAGAGGGAATGACTAAAATGTCAGACAACATGGGTAAAATGTCAGAGAGATTGGGACAAGACATAAAGCAATCATTTTTCAAGGTAAGATAATATTGATGGTTAATAAATACCTAGTAAATTAACAGAAGAGTCACTATTGACTCACTTAAACTAATGTTATATGGAAGAGTCATTAAACGGAAGAACAATCTCTTTTGTACCTGCATCCTTTTAATAAGGTTCAGGAGTCATTATGCTACAAAAATTGAGGTCTTTGCAATAAAGTAACATGTTTTAAGATGGCACCTACAGACTGTTGCAGCTATCCTTCACTCAGTTCAATGCAGTAGCTTGAGAAGAACATGAGATTCACTGATTTTCTTATTTTTTAACCAACCATTCTTACAAAGCTAATTTCCTGCATCTGCTGTTCTCATTAGGGAAAAAACCCCATATATTTGGAAACTCAGAATAAGGAGATAGCCTCTTTTCTGCTTAGTCCTTGCTGAACTCCGGTTTAAATTAAATTTTCCTTCTGTCTTTCCTGCCATCTTTCCTCATCTCTTACATTCATAGAATACAGTACTTTAGACGTGGGGAATGGTAGCATGACATGCAGTTTGGAAGTCCTATGAAAATAATAGTCTTCAGAACATGTTCATCTTGCCTTTGTTTCTCTGGTCTTCCTCTTTCTGTGTGTAGCTGTAAGGTCTGTGGTCAGGGGTTGTTCCATTTTGTGCTACCAAAGCAGTTATATATGGCAGATGTAGAACAGCAACTGAGGTGAGTGAATTAACCCTTAAACCATGAAAAGGAATAATAAATTAGGGCCTGGGGGGATTGGTGGGTTTTTTAATTACTTGTGGGGTAAAATGACTGTCTCTGGACTTTCTCATTGCTAGTAAGTTCCCTTTCCCTGGTGTGTGACTAACTGTATTTGCATTTGTGCTCTCTGGGAAGCCCAGAGATTAGGCAGGACTTAAGATCAAGAAGAAATATCCAAAGAAATATCAGTCTCATATGAGTTTCTGGTGTGTTTCAGTTGAAGCATTAGGCACTTAATAAATTATGTGTGTATTGTCTTAAAGGTGTTGATAATTTTGGTAGCTATATGAGAATATCTACAGACTTGATTTTTGGTTTTGGAAGGTGAAAGGACTGCTGTGTGTTTATTTGCATTACTTTGCAATTGACTTTCGACTAAATGTTGTTTTATATTTTCATAACCAAATTGCTTATGAAAATTTTTCTGGTTTATTCATACTCTACAGTATTTTTTCCATCATAAACATAACCTTTTTTTATTGTAGGTGCCTCCTCTGATGCAGAAAACCTATTCAGATCCTGACCATTGCCGTGTTGCAGCACCAATTGATGACAATGTGAGTCTGACATTTGTCCTTCCAAAGTTGGCACCTGTAAAACCAAACAAATGAGTTACTTATTCTGTGTTGAGCTACACTTTTATTGTTTTATGACACTATACCAGGCACTTTAAAACAGTTCGAAACTTTTTAAAAAGAAACTTGCATACTTCCTTTTAAAATTAAGATTTTTGCTAGCACTGAAGTGGTTTTCACAACACTGGAATAACTGTGAGAGTGCATGTACTACTGCTTCTGTGTTTTATGGCTGGAGGTTTCATTTTTTGGTTTTTTCCTCTACTTCCTCCTGTTTCTGTCTGTTCAAAGATAGTGTGGTACTGGACTGTCAGCATCATTTCAGTTGGCATTTTAAGGATTTGATTTTTGATGTGACCTTTTAAGGGGCATTCGTTTAATGGATCAAAAGAAGTGTTCGCTATGTTGTGGAATCACCCTTCAGAACATGTTCCTAAATACAAACCTTTAGTATGTGAACACCTAAAATGTGTGAAGTAGTAATACTAGAAACTTCAAAGTGAAGTTTAAGCTCCTGATATTATCATAAGCTATGGTATTTTACTATTGTTTTGATTGAAATGTTGATCGTATATGTACAAACAATAGGGAAAAAACCTTTTATCTCTAAGTAGGACAGAAAAGCCTGATGTTAACAGTCATTATGTACATTTTGCTATGCACCTGTTCTGCCCTTCATGTTTCAAGATTTTTGGTCACATGAAAGCATTTCAGTTGGTTTCCCTGTACACAGCTGCTGTGATGGCTTTGTAGATGTATTTTTACTCAGCTAATGTCTCCTTGAGTTCTTCTGAATTTTCTTTGTCCCCATTATTTTTCACTATATACAACTGTATCCCCAAGTTTGTAATTACAAATATCTTTGACACATCTGAAGCTTTGCACAGGCAAAACAAAATAATATAATTTAAGTATATATGAGCAGCTTCTCTGTAGATATTTCATTGATCTTGTGTAAAATGATTAGATGTTGCAGTTCGTGATCACTTTTAAGTTAACATATCAAGTGTTAAAGTCAGATTTCAGGTATTTTAAAACCTTTCAACTCTCAACTGCTCATCCAAGATATATTGCTCACAATTTACAGTCACTAAATCAGTCAAAAATATGGCAGTTTGAATGGAATTTCACTTGGAGAAGCAGTACTGTAAAAGTGAGCCATGGATCTGTGCAATCTCCAGCTGGAATATGAACCCACTGTCTGCGTTCCAGTTGTATCTAAAGATGTACTTGCATAGTTCACCAAAAGTATAATACTAACGTGTTTTTTGTTGGCCAATCTTTGTGACGTTATCTATTAAATAATAAAATTATGATCCTTTTCTTAATCTTCAAGCAAAAAAGCACTTGATAGTCATGCAGGTTACAATGATATCTAAATAAAAGGCAGTTCATTGCAAGGAAATGTCATTGTTTTTCGCATCCATAAGAAAACGGTACCTAAGAAAAGCTCCTTCCAGAGTTTTTGTTAGGCAGTTGAAAGCACAGCAACCAAAGGAAGAGGTCAGGGATCAGGTATCTCTTTAGGACGTATTTATATGCAATGATTTTATTCAACTTTTGTAATAACTATTTACTTTTGAAATAGCTGGTTCTATTTGTCTTATCTTAAAAGTTCAGTGTATCTCATTTTATATTTAATTTTCAGTCCTTTTTTTGTACTAATGGTGATATAGAAGATTTAGGAAAGATTTCATATTACAGTAAAATGCAGAGCAAAGTGTTTGTCATTGTGCATATACTGAAGCATTTGATGCATGAAGTAGTGACTAAAACTTTAGCTTTCTTTAACTGAAATAAAAGTTTACTGTTTATTCTTTTACTTGGTGGTCAGGTGGATGACAATATTCCGCTGAGAGTGATGCTCCTACTAATGGATGAAGTCTTTGATTTAAAGGAGAGAAATCAGTGGTTAAGAAGAAATATAAAAAATCTGCTTCAGCAACTTATTAGAGCAACATATGGTGACACAATTAACAGGTACTGTTTTTCTTACATGTAGCAGTCATGTAAGTGACACTATGTAGTCTGTGTCTGTACATCCTCCTTGGTATTAGTATATTACTGTGGTTTAAATCTGCATGCATTCCTCTTCGAAGAAAATCAATAAACTGAGTACAAATGTGGTTTACAGTGGAAATAAACACAAAACATTACTGAAAGAAAAATTCCAGTAACTCTTACATGCCAGAGAACTTAAAAAAGAGCTTTCACATACCAACAAGAGATCACATTTCTGTGAAAGTAACTTAATATTGATGCTTTTTGCCCTATTTTACACTATACCTTTTTTCATGAATATTATTACTTTCTGCACTACTTCTACTTACATCTCTTCCGTGCCACAAATGATACACTGGCACTATCAAATTACATGAATTGTACTGAGTTGCAGTGTTACATTTTTGCACTCACACTTTAAAAGATGGAAGTGGGAAAGGGAAAGGACTCTTACGGGGTCTGTTTTGGCCCCTCCATGTTCTTTGTAATTCACGTGTACCATTATTCATGTAAATGCAAAGCCAATTAAGAGTGCTAAATAAGTAATGTTTCTTTGCCTTAGTATAGAGATACACAGTTTCCAGGCTTGCCTTCTAATAATTTGTTTCCGAAATAAAAATAAAATTAAAGAACAAAAAACCCAACACCCCCAAAAACAAACAAAAAAACCCCAACAACAAAAATTCTAGATACAGGTTTGGCACTGCATTGTTACTTTTGATTTAGTGCCATGAATCAAAAACTTGATTTCTAGCAGGTGAGAATTAGCTTCCCATTACTTTTTTAAAGGACATTCCTCACTGTATAATTTTTTTTTACCCTTCACAAGTATATTTGTGATGTTTTCATTATCACTATTAAATAAATAGACTTGTGGTAACAGTAGCAATGTAACCATGTAATAAAATAGCACTGGGTCTTTCTCAAATAATTCCTTGTGGCCAGTTCAAAACTGTCTTGAGAACTGTGCTTCCAAGAACATACTGCCATGTTGAACAACTCGGAATACTTTCTACTGTTTCCAGATTGTAGTATAAGTGGCGGAGTTTGTGCACAGGCTGTACTTTCTTATTGCAGAGATGGCTGTAGTACTGGTTTGCTTCTGCATTTAGAGCCATTCCAGATACTCATGGCTTCCTCTGGTCAGCAATTACCTTGTTCTGGCAATTTCTTGGGATTTAATGGCATTCTGCAGAAAAATTGTCTTCTTCTGTTTCTTAAAAAACTAAACTCAAACTGGGGTTAGGGAAACAGTCCTAGGATTTTGATGATACACAGATGCATATATCATTTCTATAAGCATCCTAGATTTGGACATAGAGCTGTGTGTATGGGTTGGTGAATGAAGGCCTGATGAAGGATCAGTCTGTACCTCCTATTAAAGATTGTGAAGTAACTGTACACACTGGTCTAAGTGTGGTATTTTGAGATTCTGAGTAGGTCCATTGCTTACAGAAGCAGAACTTAGAGAGCTCCATAAAAAGGAGTGCACTACAAGCAAACCAGTTATCTAATGCTGATGGGAGATGCAACAGCAGTTTTGCAGTCAACTTCATTATTGTATATTTACCCAAAAAGAAAGAAGCTTTATCTTTAGGGAGTGATCTGTGAGCTTAGATTTCTATCTTGAGAATCAGTGTTTGCCTTCCTATTATTGTATTATATTATATTGTATTATTGTAGTGCAGTATTATAGAACCTACTTACAGACTTGGAGAAATTACTTGGAGAAATTGGAGAAATAAAATTATACTTTGTTTGCCCTTGAATGCTCTTTAAAATGCTTCACTTATGGGCTCTCTGCTTTAAGAATTAAATGAGAGATTTGTTGCTTTGATTTTAGGAAAATAGTTGATCATGTTGATTGGATGACATCTCCTGAGCAAGTAGCAGATGCAGTGAAACGTTTCAGGTATGTCTTTTATCATAGATGTTAAATATGAAGTACTTACCAATTGATGTCTAATATCTGTATATCTTCCTGTTCTTCTACATGAGGAAGTTATTATCCCTCTCCAGAACACCAGTTGGATTATACTTTTTACTTTTTACATATTTTAAGCTTTTTACGTATTTTAAGTGAGAGAAAACAATTGTCACATGGTGAAGATTATTTTTGAGTTTTCTCCTCTGCCTTAAAATCTTCTTTGTTAACCAGTCTAGAAGAGCTGGAGTACAGGTATACCTTATCACTGTAGTTTGCCTTGTACATGCCTTGCTTTTAAAGACAAACAGTTAGTGCTAAAAGAGCCCTAGCTCTAAGATAATGTTTCACTTTGGATAGATACAATGGAAATGAAGTCTGAATTTGAAACTATCAAAGACTGTCTTTCAATTTCCTAAAAGTTTTAATGACTTCTACATTGGCATTGAGAAAGTGTTACCCACTTTTTTTTAAATTTTTTTTCCCCCCTATGGTTTGGGGCTTTTTTTGTTGGGATAAAAGTCAAAGTAATGTGATGTGTTTTCCAAAGGGTTGTACTGTACAAGTATTCTCTTATTCTTTGATTGAACTGTGTAGGAATGTATACTTTTTATTCAGAAAAAAGATTGTCTTTCACTGAGGCAAAATAGCTTATTAGACAGAGGCATGTCTTTTGCATTGGGCTTTCTATTATGCTGAAACTATTTCTTCTCAGCTTTAGCTTGTTGAAGGGCTAACTGCTAGTGTCAAAGTTCTGATGAAGCATTTAATAGACATAATCGTAGAGCCTCAGTAGCAGTAACGTTCGGTAAAAGCAAGGTTTAGGTCTATTTTATGTAAGAACTATGTGGGGGTATTTGAATGGTTTTGATTTGCATTATTTTATTAAAATTTCATTTCAGTCTGATTCCTGTACTAATAAAGTATATGGTAGCTACTGATAGGTTGAGTGTATTGTACTACTTGCTTTTGATTTCTTCACCTGTTTTTTTTTCCCTCTTTTAATATTTGAAGTGTGTTATGTTGTGTGCAAATTACTTTCTTGTATTTATTTTATGAGATAACCCTGAGAGATTTAAAAGAGCTTTTCACTTGATAAAATGTTAATGTATTTTGACAGATTTGCTTTTGTTACAGAGATGCTTTTTGGCCAAACGGCATTTTAGCAGAGACTGTTCCACGAAGGGACAAAGCTATTAGAATGAGAACAAGAGTGGCAGGGAAGACTAAATTACTGGAGGTAATGCCAGGTAAGTGAGTCTGGAATTAAAGCCTAATAATCCTTACCAAATATTGTTACTTAAATTAATGTCAGTATTCTTGTTGATTGTTTTGAGTACTGAAAAGAAATGCTGACATATGAACTGCATTTAAATAAAAGGGTTTCTAATTATTAAAGCATTGGATATTTTCACATATACTGTCAGTAATTCTCTTAGAGCCAAACCAATATTTAGTTTCACTAGAGGATTTAAGTTTAGTGCCTGAAATAGATATATACCAAAACAGTATGATTTCTTGCTAACATGGTTTCTGCATATATAGAGTAAGAGTAAAGTAATTTTCAGAAATACTTTCTGCTCTGAGAGAACTTTTAGTTTAGTCATGTTGTGTAGAGGTGCTGTTAATTCAAATTTCAGACTACGTAGTTTGAAAGACGTAATATTCAGTTTGAGTTTGTTGTTAACAGGGAAGTAGAATATAGCTTAAACTTCTGCGTAACTTCTGTTTTTGTAGATGAACTGAAGCACATCATAGGCGCTGAGACTACGCGGAAAGGCATTCTTCGGGTCTTTGAAATGTTCCAGCATAGTCAGCTGAATAAGAGAATGGTGTATGTGTTTCTGGAGAGATTCCTAGAAACCTTGTTTCCACAAAATAAGTTCCCTGAGCTCTTCAACAAACTGCATTCAAGGTCAAAGCAAATGCAGAGATATAAGCAGAGACTACACTCTACTCAAGCGCCTTCTTTACAGAAAAGGTGACACTTCAAATCTATTAAGCTGGTGTTTGTTTGTCCAGGATTAATTACTTGGGCAGATTCTCTGGGGCTTCAAACTCACATGCTGTCATTTCTGCACCAGTCTTCTAGTGTCACATATTAGATTATTAATGCATCTGTAAGACCTGTGGATCTTCTCATCTTCACTAGTAATTCAACCACTACCAGAATGGTTTGTGTGTCTTAAATGATTTGGTGCGTCTTCATGCAACATTGAGAAGAAAACTGGCCCAGTATAACAGAATGCTGATCCCTTCCATTCCTGAGTCAATGTTTTGCCAGCAATGAAAAGTGCCAGACTGTTCAAGTAAAGCACAACTATGGTTATAATTGAAGAAAAGGGTGTTTTGGCACTGGGAGATAGTGCAATGTGTGAGAGTCAGGTGGAATCGTTCTATGTTACAACTGTTGAGGCTCTGTAGGGCTATTTTAACATTCCTGTAAAGGCTGAGTTAACCGGAAAAGCAGTCTCTGAAATAGCAGGTTCATAGGAGAGGGGAGAAATAGCTATAGCCCCATCATAAAAGTGTATGTATTGAATAAAAGTTGAGGTAAAGTGGCTTTTATGCCACATTTGCATCACCTTTCATATTTTGAAAATTATACTAACCTTATGTCTAATGGGGGTTTTAGTAAAAGCAGAGGTGCAGTAGAAACAAACCCTTTATTCTGGTTATTCTGTAGCTTTAAGGGCCATATGCTGCTTTTACAGCACCTGGCATACATTTTGCATGTAACTGCAGTGGAGAAGGAGTATCATATTTATGTTCAATTGGTCTGTTGGAACATAAGTTGATAGTTGTAGAAGGAAAGGGATATATGTTTCAAAGTGATAGATACTGTGTTAGAAGATGAGGAAATTGCACTAAGACACAGTTTACACACAACTCCCCACTAAAATCTGGAACTTTTTTGGGATGTAAAAGACTATGTCCTACTTAATTGAAAGATTCCTTACCTTTTAGTGTGTAAATCTCATATGGAAAAATGTTAGAATTACTTGGTTCCTCACAGGTAAAAGATCTCATTAGTCATATGCAAACACTTGGAAATTTCTGAATGCATCTCAGTGTATATATGAAAATAAAAAGGAAATAAAACGACAATATTTTTTTAAATAATTTTTTTATTTTTTGCATAGTGTAAAATTTTAATAAAAATTTGACATCAAGGCCCCACATCCATCTGTTTAGTTTCATTGAAGAAGTTCTGTCCAATTAAAAATGCAGTAACATCTGAACAATCCTGTTTGGCCACAGCATATCTCAGTTTGTGTTCTCTTTTTCATAGTCCCTGACTGTTAGAGCACTGCTAACTTGAGTGAATAGAAGGTAATCTTTTAGAGTCCCTTTTTTTTTTTTCTGAATGCTAAACGCAGGGTAAGATACAGTTATGGATCAAGGATCCCAAGGATCCTTGTAGTAATTTGTGTCTTAATGGGAACAAATGGTCCTTTTATGCAAGAGAGAAACATAGACCTTTGAAGAAAGTGTTCTGAGAGAAGACAGAAAGCTCTCAAAGGACCTTGTTAAATTGACTGACACCTCTATATAGATAATTTTTCTCATGGACTCTGTTAATGAAATGTAGCCTTTTATCATACTACTTAATGATGATCATATTGTACTGTTAACGTTCTCATACAGTATGCATGGGCTCAAGTGCACTTGTTTTTTTTCTTTATTGCAGAACTAAATGCTGTAAAGTAAATTCCTTTATTTTGTAATCCCTAGGAAGACAACTTGGTAAATATAGAAGAACCCCTCTCCCTTCCTCTCTGCAGGTTCTGTAGAAGTGTGATGGCTAAATGCTTTTGAATTTAACAGAATTCTTGAGTTCTGTGTGAAGTAATCAGCATAGCCAGCTCCTATTGTTTACATGCCTGTATCTTCCTCTGATGTCAGGGTGCTCAAGCATAACTGATGTCTGACTGATGAAAGATCATTCAGCAGTTGTTCTTGGCGATACAGTAAATATCTCATTAATCCTACCAAATCTAATTTATGTCTTTTAAGTCACTGAATTTGTTAAGCAGTATGAAAGTGAGAAGTTCAAATACTGTTTTGTCAAATCTGTGGAACCTTTTTATCTATCTGTAGGTACCGTGAAAAATTTCAAGAGAATAGTGATAATATACAAATTTGGCTTTTTTTTAGTTATCTGGTACATTTCTGTACAAAATTAAAATAATATCTCTAGGAATGTGAACTGAACATACTACACCGTGCTTATTAGCCATTTTACTTAATGAATTTATTACATATACCTATACACACATTTATATACGCATGTGTGCATATGTATATATGTATTGAAGTTTTGTCTTCAGTATTTAATTACGGAATGTGGCTTCCTAATTCAGTGGTGCCTGTTGGCTGGCAAGAACCATCAGAAATGACTACGTTTTGTTAAAGCGAGTTTGTCTGTATCTTTATTTAAAAGGTTTTCCTGTCGACGGTTTAAAGTACCCACCCTGCCAACCCATGCAGCCTGTTATCCCAGGAAGTTTCCAAAACTGAATGTTAATATACAGCACTTAAGTGTCTGGTTGTATCTTCTGGCCTTTAGGTGCTGTGACTGGCCACTGAAAATTGTGCCATTGTCAACAAATGCACTTGTTTTAGCCTTAATTATTTTTAAGAGAAAATGAGCAATTGAATTTTTCATTTGGTTCATCCTTAAGCTTGTGCTGCTGGTGTTTGCTAGAACTAAAACAGTAAATTTTAAGTGCTACCAGAATGTGTACCAAAATGAAACTATATAAGTTCTACAATCTAAATTTTAATTTTGTGCAATATTTTCATTTAATGCATGTGTATTTGAATAGTTGTAAAATAAATGAATTTTTAATGTTCTGAAGTCTAGGTTAAAAATGTCTTCTCAGCTGAACAATTTTGCATTCTGTTGTTATGTTAGTTTATTTAAGGACTTGTTTTAAAAGTCTTACTTGTTACTCCTTTGTTAATTCCTTTGTTCTCAATGATCCTTGCTCTCCTGAGCAAAGCTCATATATTACAAGGGAAGAATCTGAAGAACACATCTCATGAATAGAGCTGTTATAAATTACTTGTGCATATCATTGTACAGTAAGTGTCAGCTGTGTGCCTAATTGTTCTATTGATGCTTCTCCCCTCCCTTCCCCCTCCTCTCGTTTCCGTAACAAAGAATGAACATGAAACGGGCTGCCATGGTCACTTCTACTGAATGGCAGAGGACTCTGAATTTTTTTTGGAGTTTGCATTTATGTTCTGTCCAATAGAAAGCTAAAAAATTACACTAATAAAGTATTAACAGGATTACTATGAGTCTCCATTCATTTTTCAAATAACTTTCTTACTAGCAGGTACAAAAAATCACTGCATATAAAATTATTGCTGTTTAAATAAAACAACCTTTCTTTTTTTTTAACATTTTATAAACTGGATTTGCTTCTAACAAACTAATCTCTACATTCATTTTTGACCAGTGTTTGCAGGGAGTTCTGTATTTTAAAAAGACTTAGCAGAAACAATGGGATTGTATGCTGTAGGAGGGGGGGTTTTATATTGTTACAAGTTTTTTTACTCTTTGGCTTTTTCCCCTGGGTTTATTTTTGCAGCAGCTGGATCTGCCATGGGATCACAATTGTTACCCTTGATATATTTATTCCAGCTGTTTCACATTCATCAAAAAGATGTCCTGAGCTACAGAGACATTATTTCTTTGACCCTTGAGTAAAGTGTTTACCACTTTTTCTGACACACACTCTTGCAGCCATGTATCAGGAATTTTACTAGCTGATTAGAAGTTCTTTACCTGTTACCCTAGGGTAACTTTATGGCAGAAATACACTCCATAATCTTATTTTTTAAAAAACTCTTTAAAATATCTGCCCTTTGCTAACTAAGGGTTATATATGTGTCTGTGGCTTATTTAAATCTTCAGTCTATCATATCATTTAATCATGGTTTTGATGTCTAAAGTTTTTTGGAGTTCAGTAGTCAGCATCAGTGTTCCTTGACTTAACTACAAATTCTATAATTTCTTTCTTGGAAGAAGGGAAATTGTATCTTGAAACAATTAGTTCACTTTTGTTATGTTTTTCAGAAGAAATTAAGCTTTGGTAAACACTTGAAGCATCTATGCCGCTACAGTGTGCTTCTCCCGAAAATACATTGGGCTACTTTTGTGTTCAGATATCTCAAATAACTTTCCCAGTTATTTGAAATACTTGCTATGTCTCTGAATTACTATGTCATGTTGGCCTTGGGCTAATCTGCATGGGTCAGTTAAATAATTTAATACCTGGTTCTGCAAGGGCTAACTGGATTTCTCATGGCATTTTCGAATTGGACTAGCATGTAAATTAATTCTGAGGTTGGACTTAAGTAGACAACAAGATTATATTGAATTTGTTGGCGATCAAGACCTACTAAATGAAAATAAGGAATGGAGATTTCAAAAATTGTATTGTTCTTTCTGATCATTAGTCCAAAGTAATCTTTTGAGGTTTTGCGCCAAATTTTCTCAGCTTGAGCTCTAGAAACATATTACTTCTGAATTAAATTGAGAGGTAACGATGAAATCTTTCTGTTCCCAACTTTTGGGGACTTTGGGTAAGAGATTCTCAAAATTATTTAAATTGGGAACATTTTTCTTTATTTGGAACATGTAGAAGATGGTTTTGCAAGTTACCTGGTAGTTCCATGCACAGAACACCCACAACTTCCACTTCTTTTTGTTCTTTTTCTTAAAATAGCCAGCCTGCATTAGGGTAAGTACAAAACTTTGCAGATGTCATCTCCCCTTAACAAGCTACAGGTTTGTAATTTTTCTGTGTGACAGTGAAGTTGAAATTTTATTATCAAAGGCAATGTTTCTGTTTTCAAGAGCTTCATACAAAACGTTCCTTTATAGTCTGTTAAAAAAATTGGTTTCACATCTTAGTCAATTGTATGTTATCTGTGTTGATTTAAAACACCAGCTTCCCATTAATCCCAAACATAATTTCTGCAAACAAACGAGGCCTGCTTATATCGAATGTAAAAACACAGGCATCTGGGGGGAAAAAAGTATAGGAGCTCCATTCAATGTTTTTGTGTCTTGAGGAATTGTATCAGTGCAAAAATGTAACTGGCATGTCATTCATTTGGGAATTCAATTTTGCTGACTGTATGCAGTGCCATGTAAAGGAAACATGGGCTCATGGTTCTCCTGTGTATCTCAAAGTATGTTAGTTTTATTACATAAAGGTTCTGTGGTTCTGCAGCTAGTGGTGAGTAGTTGAGGTAAATGCCTCGGATGTGTGTGGCAGGTCCGGCCGCCGCGGCCGCAGCTGTCAGCCCAGACTCCGCCTCGGCAGAGGGAGACTCCTCCCTAGGGGAGGACTCCGGGGGCGGCACCGACGTCTGAGCTCTGCCCACCCTTCCAGAAGGTTCTGTTCAGTTCGACACGTTATCGGTTGTTTTTCGTTGTACCCTCCCCTCAGTTATTTTCATTGGACCCTGTACCCTTAGATCCGCCCCGCTGATGCTCCCTCACTGGCTCTTCTCTCCTACTCCTCCCCTGTTCCGCCTCCCTTAAAATCCGGGTGCACCCCCTCGGACCCCCAGCCTTCTCTCGCCGAACTTCTCGTTGGTTCAGTGCTTCGCCCTAGTTCAATAAAGGAGATTCATGGAGGAGACCCCTCCCGCAATCCTTCGTCTTTTGTGTGCCTGTGCCTATTGCACCTCGCCTGTCGCTCTCCCGGAGCCAGCCCCTCGCTGCGATCCCGCCGCAGATCGCCCACCGGCGGCTGCACCAGGAGCGAGCTCCCCGGGCACGCAGGGCCGGCGGCCGCGGCCGAGCGCGGCTGGGATCTGCCAGGCAGCAGATGGGTTGGAGCCTCACCATTCTGTTAACGAGGGAAGTGCAGCCCCTAGACACGTGTTACTGACAGGGCTTCGTAGAACCAAGATACGGGGCTGTCACCAGTGAAAGAACTTGATGAAGCACCTGAGTGATGCCAAGTGACTCCACACAGGAACATTTGTGCCTTTCCACTTGCTGCAGAATCCATCCTTTTTTACTTCATGTCAATGATGTTGCTACTGCCAAGAATATTGTGGTCTCCAGAGGGTGTGTCATCCTGAGCCTGAGAGGTGTGGTAACACTGGATAGACAGCTGTTTGTGTAGATGGACTCTTGGTGTGACAGTCATCATGGTTTTTTTCTAGTCTTGTGGACTATAACTGAAGAGAATCCATAGGAAGCAATAATAATAATAATTTTAGATAATTATTACAATTAATTATTAAGAATAAGACTATTTTAAGACAATTATTCAAAGACTATTTTAACTGGAGACTTTTGTACTGATGCTTTATTTGATACCAAGTCAAGTGATCATTTACTAAACTGGCAGATGTGGCTCTCATAATGGGTCCTTCAACCTGTTTTATAGAAAACAAACTTAAGTTTTGTACTCATTTAATAACAACATGTGAAGTACAATATTCTCAGTTCATTAACTTAGAGAATTGAATAAACTGAAAAGAAACCACTGCAGAAGAAAAATTGAGGTGAGTCAGAAACACCTCTCAACTTCAGATCTATTCTGAAAACTTGAATAAAACCTCTTATCAACATCCCATTCCAATACTGTAATCTTTTTCAGTGTTGATACAAATTAGACAGTAAATAATTGAATTTTGCAGCATAATTGATTTTTTGTGCATCTCTAATACTGTATGCATATGTATTTCTGAGACTTACACATTTTGTGTTGGGCATTTCACATCAGAGAAATACTATTTCACATGCAATACTTACTTCCTTTCCCATTAGGTATTTTTAGGTTTGGTCGCAGATGAAGAGAAGCCCTCTCAAATAAATTGCCTCGTCTTTGTAAACTGCTTTGGTTGATGATACCAAAATTAGTTAAATTTTCTCAGCTAGAAAATACTCTTTTTGTTAAAAGGTGAAAAGACTAAGTGACACCACTAGGAATTGCCAGAGGTAATGTTCGCTCCTTCTGATTTTTATTTTAAATTAATCAGCAAATCTCATTTTTCTTCTAAGGAAACCTAAACCAAGGAAGTCTAACACATAACATTAAGTTGCATATATGTACGTAAGTGTATGTTATGTGTTGCAGAGTGCAGTATTAAGTAGAAGCCTCCTGACCATTTTTGGGGGAACTCTGTAGTTTTAAAGTCACATATGGGGAAATGAAAAATTATGCTTTTTGATTTTTTTTTTCAAATATCAAATACGCCAATCTTAATGCCTTTCCTTCAAAATTCTTTTTATTTTCTTTTTTTCATCTCAGTACTCTTCTACTTCTAATAATCCCTCACATCAAAAATGGCCCCCCCAGAAAAAGAAAGGACTGGCATACATTTGCATGTCTAGTTTGGCAACATAGTGTTTTCAGCTACTTGGAATATTTTTCATGAACTTGCTCTTAAAATACGGACAAATGTAAACGTGTTTATGGTGAGCGATGCCATCCATCCATGCATTGCTTAAACAGCAGTGGGACTAACGTAGAGGGGTTGTGTCTGTAGAGGAGATGTGGGCAAAGAATTGCGTTTTGTGGGCATTACGAATGTTCAGAGCATGGAAACACCGACGTTGTTAAAGAATACCTTTAAAGCACAGCAGGACAACGAAATCTTGGCTAGCAGAAGCTGATTACAAAACAGTAATGTGCATGCTGGCCGAGCATGGGAGCAGGCTCCCCAGGGAATGGTCACGGCACCAAGTCTGTCTGAGATCAGGGAGCGCTTGGACAGCGCTCAGGCACATGGTGTGATTTTTGGTGGTGTCCTGAGCAGGGATCCAGGAGTTGGACCCCATGATCCTTTTGAGTCCCTTCCAGCTCAGGATACTGTTGCATGATTCATGAATTGCTGTCTGAGCCTGTTTTGACCATGTATGCTTTTGCCTTCTACATGGTGGCTGTTTCTTTAAGTTAAATGACAAAGAAACCACAGTTAGGTCTTCTGTTTCTGTGCCTGTTTTTTATGGGTCTGGAATAATTTCATTTAAATGAGTCTTCTCTTTCCTATTAACAATTCCCCAGGAAAGCTAAATTCTGTTCCAAAAGCCTCCTGCATCTTTTAGGTAATTTCAGTTTGCAAGTCCTAAGAAAAAAATACTGCAAGGATAATTACCTGAGATTTTCCATACTTGCATAGTGTATTACCCTAACACATCAAGTTAAAAAAATTCTACTCTTGTTTTTTTATTTCATTATGTTTGAAGTAAACCAGACTGTTCTTGTATTGTTCGTGCTCAGTAGGTTTTACAGTAGCAACTATTTACTTAGTGTAGGAATAAGTTTGAAAGACTGGTTTTGTTAAACTAAAACTTAAAAAAAACTGTAAAGTATTTCCAAATACAATTAAACCCAGTAAAACACTTTAAAAAATTGCTCTGTTTTAACTCTAGTCAAAATTTAACCTTTTTGTTCGTTCCTGAGATTGTTTTGTTGTAAGTACAAGCAGGGGATAATGTGTTCCTAAAAGCAGGTTTATTTTGAATATGATTGCACAGTGACATGTAGAGTTGAATGATGCATGTGACAAGGTACGCCTGGACAGTTAGGAAGAAGTGGAGTAGAGGAGCTGAAACCCTCTTGAACTGTAGAGGTTAAAAAGAGGTCAAGCACTGGAGTTCTTGGATCTACACCCCTTCCTCTTGTCCATCTTTCCTACTCCCTGCTGAGTGTTTTGGTTATGCTTTATGGCTTCAGAATTCAAGGAGCTTGTCTCCTGGCGTGGTTTGCTTCTGACATTTCATAAGAATAATTGGTTGTATGAGATGAAAATAAATACTTTAGAAATATTTATGAATTTTCTTCCAAAGCTTCATGGCAGCTAGTTCCAGGCCTCTGTTCTCATTTATTCTAACCCTGAGCTACATTCCTGGTCTACATTCCTCTCTCTTCATGAAGTGTTTTATGTTCTGTGGTTTTTATCAGTGTGTGATGGTCCAATAGTGCTGAGATCTGCTTGGTATAAAGAAAGTGATCAGTGCATGCGGTAAGGGAGCTCCACTGGGGGAAAACTGACACACAGCAGGTGTGCAAGGAATAAGCAAAAACATTTTACTATGATAAAGATCATGAAACTGAAGGCCAGAGAATGTCAACTATTTCTAAGACCCCTGACATTTTCATAAACTGGTCTTACGGTTCATGCTTGCCATCATCTGTTCAGCTGTGGAGGGTTTTGAGAAAAAAATGTTAATTCAATGCTGCTGTCCTTGACAGAGTCCCAAAACTTTATGTTACTGCACAAAAGTCTGTAAGCTTAAAAATTAGTGGAAGATGTCATTTGAAGTATTTTCTCCCAAAGTACTTGGTCTTTGTGCAATGTAGCACTTTTGGGGTTGTGTGTGGGTGGGATCACACTTTGCAGTTTGGTTTGAGGGGCTCAGGAGTTTGTGTTTCTGACCCCCACAGGATAGGGCTGAATACTTGCTACAGCCAGGTTTGATGCAGAATGGGCATAACCTCACACAGACAGAAGTAAACTCCACCAAAGGCATTTGTTCTGATAAATCTGGTGCTTTTGGGAAAAGGGAAAATTCTGATTAGAAAGTTGCACTTCTGAAGTTCTCTGTTCCCAGAGACCTGCCAATCCTTTTGTGTCAGAAGAGACTTCTCTGAAATTACCAGGGCTGTGGGTGTGCAAGGAGGTTGTCCTGGATTTAGCATTTGGACCTGGCATATCTTCTATTTAATGTTTTCCTACCAGACGTCAGGGATCTGCTTAGCATCTCAGTCAGATCAAGAGAGATGACCGGTGTGTTTGCAGATTGATTTGCTGAAAATCTGCCACAGTTTCCCTCCTAGGAAAAAAGCTGGGAGAAGGAGCAGGTTATGTAGAGCCTGCACTGAGCAGAAGCCTTGAGGAACCTCTGGTGAGTGGGCCGGGCATGTTTGAACAGGAGAGACTGTCCGTGCAGTGGAAGAAGAGTTTTGCATCCCAATGTGTGGTGTGAGTGGAGGAATGGCATTGAGGTGTAGTGGTATCGGGGGGATCTCCTGCACCCTCACAGGTAAATCCTTTCTTTCATGGGGCCCCAAATGGAGCCTATACAAAATCATGGTTCTGCTCTCAGGGGTACAGAAAGAGCACAAGGCTCTGCAGGGAGCAGTTTAGTCCATCACTTTTCATTTTAGTCCTTCCCAAGAACTTCAGGATGGTGCTCACAGGTTTCAGCTTATTCTCTGAACAATAACTAGTGAGATATCCTTGAATGATAAATAAATAGATAAATAAATCCATGACTTTTCCAGTCTGGTGCTACTTTAAAGCCCTGCCTTTAGTGCTCTTTTTTAAAAAAATAACATTTAACTGCTTGCATCACCCAGCATATACATATATTTTTGCTTTGGTGTATCAGTCTGGCCAGCCAAGCTTCACAGTAGTTGGCACTTTTACCCTCTTGGAAGAAAAAACTTTTTGCTACAGGTGTTTTTCTTTTTCAGTAGGGGGGTTCTAGAAGGTCACAGAAGCATGAAATCTATCCTAATTCAGCTTAGCTGCTAATCACACAGAGAGAAAGGAAAGTGTGACTGAGTATTGAGTGAATGTCAGTTGGCACCTGTTTTCACAATCTCAATTTGTTTTTCTTCTCACACCATATTACACCTCTTAATTTAATTTGTGACTAGCCTTTTCTCCTTCCAGCTGTCCAGGGCTGCAGGGCACACCTTCCAGCTGGTGTTACTGGGGACTTTGCTCAGCCTGAGGACTGAGCTGAGCAAATCACCCAAATCTGCTGCCGCCCAGGATCTGGGTGCTCTCTTGCTGCCTTATCTCACTTACAGGCTGGTAACTCGATTCCCTGGACCTGAAATGGAATATGCATATTTCAAATACCTTTAGTAAGTCTTTCCCATCCTAACTATGTTGTTTTGGGATTAAAATGGACTTTAGGTAACAGAGTGGCCCATTCATCAGCTTTGCAATAATTATGGTGCTAATGTTGATTTAAGTTTGTTTTTTTGAACAGAAAGGTTCCTAATGGTATTTGCAGAAGGGGAGGCTGCCTGGCAGTTGCACTCTGAGTGTGTCACGTGTAAGGGCTGCATTCTCCTTCTCTCCCGTGTGAAAGCACTTGAAAAACAGCAGGGCTGGAGAAATCCAACATCCCACCCCCATGCCCCAGAAAAGTTTAAGACAGTCCCAGAGTGACGTTCAGAGAAGTAGCAAATTCAATTTCTTGGACCTCAGGCTATGATAGCTTAATCCTTCCTCTCCGGAACAGCTATCTTCAAAAATAAGATGCATGACTGTCTGGCAAAATTAACAGACAGACTGAGAGATGATGAATTAGTAAGATACAGAAGCCAGTGTTATCTCCAGAGCTTCTTTGTGTAGATCTTGGCGTTCCAGGTCAAGAAAGAAGGAAATTGCCTAGCCCTGTTCTCCCTGAGCAAATGTTTCTTGTCTTCTGTCAACTCTTTGAATTTCTAAAAATTGTAGTGTATGTATATTGTAGTGCATATTATTAAACAGGCTGTTAATTTGCTGTACAGAAGCTAATCTGTTACCAACTCTGACTGTGACTGAAACCTGCTAGCTAAGGATATTTCCATCCTGATAGATAAGCTCAGTTTTTTAGAAAACTCATTGTCACAATTTCTCTGACTGCTGTTACCAATTTCTCCCATTTTAATTTGGGAAAAATCCTGTATAGTAGTACGGTCCCTCTATTAAATGATACTACTTCTCCTCTCCATCAGTTGTTCCAGACAGTGAGTATGTTAGCACATGCCTTTGAATATATAGTCAGATTGAAAATGTATTTCTGAAAATAGGTCCTAAACTGAGGAGCTACATGAAAGGTTTTTTTGTCTACAGTTTTTGCTTGCTTGTTTTGTTTGTTTGCTGCTGGGTTTTGTTTGTTTGTCTTTTTCATGGCTTCATGGAAAAGAATTGAAGAACATTTAATTTAGAAGCAGTTTTGGTCAGCACAGGCTGCGGTTACAGGTGGTGTTGGCAGGGCAGGCATCAGACACATGGTCTTGGGAGGTGGAAAGGCCAGCTCGCAGAGGTTTTTAAGGAGGCTCTAGAAACTCTTTCTAATTTTCCCAAACCCCAAAAAATTGCATTGTTTGTATTAAGGATGACCCAATATTGTACTTCATTTCAGCAGGTCATTCTCTGTTGCCCTTCTCCATAATTTTCTTGGCTTTGTGTATCTGTAAAAGCTCCCAGTGAGCAAAGGATCTGACATCTATTGAAATGTTATCCCCATTCTACATCTATTTCATGGATGTGGGATGGATATTTGAGAAGAAACAATCTTTCAGTCTTCAGGTTTTGATTTTTGTAAGTCTCCACTTGCACATGATGACTAAAGAGGAATTTTTAGAAAAGTCACTCTTGTCACAGCTGGTGACTGCTTGAAGCTTGAAACTTAAAACGTGTTGAGGCTATCATCATATAGGTTATTGCGGCTTGCTTTGTCCCCCAGCCTTGGCAAGTGCAATCTTACCTCTGCAGAGGACTGTCACAAAGACTGTGTTTTTAACGGGAGCTATTATAATTTTCTGCTTTTCCTGCTGTAGTTTTTTTCAGAGTGCATGAACTTTTCAGTCTCCCAGAACCTGCAGAAGCAGTAAGGGAAAAATTTAGCTGCAGAGAGATCCTATAAGAAAGCCAGAAAAGTCCACTTTGGCAGCTTTTGGCAAATGATATTTAAAGAAACCTCTGCATGCTCATTTTGATTTGCAATAGATCTTTTTTTTTTTTTTCTTTCAAGAAGCTGTCCCAGTTGAACGACTTTTTACAATTCTTTTAGACCTTCTTCCTGTGTACAGCAAATGCACTTTGAGCAAATGTGGAGAGAAGAGTCTGGTGCCCAGGTGCAGTGTGGTGACTGCTTCTGCAGCTGCTAGGAGACCTGGGTCTGCTCATAGCATCACCTTCCTAACCAACCTGGTGCAATGCATGAGATAGATACATCCACTGAGTGATAAAGGTTAATTCTTCTTCATTTTTCTGATGTTTGCCCTCCTTTTGGCGCCTGATATTTGGCAAAATTATGCCATAGAAATTAGAAACTTCTCTGTTTTGAATTTCCATATTTCTTTTTCATCTCTACCAGTCTTGCAGATTTGCCATAATATAATTATTTGTCTGATTTTATTTTGTTTGTTTATCTATATTTACTTATATTTTGTACTGATTGCCACTACTTTGAGTCAGAAATGTGCAGATGATAGCACCTGATTTTTACAGATTTCCACCTAAACTCAGAAAATAGAAGGTTTGTATAAAATGTTGGAAGAGATTTCTGACTTGCTGCTGTCTTCCTTCTCTCTTGCCTCACCTTCCCATATTTATTTTAACCCTTACATTGAACTCTTCCCTTTCAAAAAGGTATCATAGGACTGGTATGGCAAATAATTTTACTTGAGTGCATATTGCTGATGAGAGAAATGTCAGGTAACTCTTCAGCATGTGTAGATTAATGTACAGAGGCTGCTGAATTTCTCTTCCATTCTCTCTAATGAAGGATGCTGCTGCCTAAGATTCACTTTTCTCTATCTCAGTGTGACAATCTTGGAAGAGAAATAAACTGAGAAAATTTATCTGCCTAACTGTCTTTTGTGGGAGCAGGCTGGATTGAACTTCTGAAGATCCATCTGTGTCCTGGTGAACTGTTATTTTTCTACATGCAGAGAAATCCCCTTAAAAAAAGCTAAGACTAAGGCACTTGGTTTTAAAGTAGGACCACTTAAAAATAAGTATTCTCCTTTTCCTGCAGTAAAAACTGCTATTCTGAGTATTTCAGGCCCAGAACATCTTGAACATCTTATGAGGAGTAACATCCAAACAAAGTCTGTAAGGAGAAGTGGGTGCATCCTTTTCCTTCAAGGAGGAAGGGGCTCGTCTTGAGAGAAGCCATATGTTCAGTCATGAAAAGCAAGAAGGTTTCCTGGTTGAAAGTGCGGCAAGATTATGTACAGAACAAAGCACAGAGATTATTTTATCAGCCCATAATAATTTACTCAAATTATAAAATGAGACTTCTAGAATAATTCCCTTTCTGTTTTAGAAGGTTTCTAACATATGGATACTGTAGAGTCTATGACTCTTTTCTTTCAGACCTGAGCAACTCTTTCTCTGTGTCTCTTAAACTGCCCATACACAGCTCCACTCCCACCCCGGCATGGTGGGGGAAGAAGGCAGTAAATGTTTTACTGTATGGCAAAAGAAGAGCAACAGAGCTGAGGAAGGGTCTCACCACAAGTCTTATGAGGAGGGAGCTGGGATTGTTTACTCTGGAGAAAAGGAGGCTCAGGGGAGACCTTATGGCTCTCTACAGCTGCCTGAAAGGAGGCTGTAGTAAGGTGGGGGCTGGTCTTTTCTCCCAACTTACCAGTGAGAGGACAAGAGGAAATGGCCTGATGCTGCATCAGAGGAGATTCAGATTGGATATTAGGAAAAATTTCTTATCCAAACATGTTGTCAAGCACTGGCACAGGCTGCCCAGGGAAGTCATGGAGTTGCCATCCCTGTAGGTATTTAAGAGATGTGTAGGTTTGGCAATTGGGGACATGGTTTAGTGGTGAACTTGGTTAATGGTTGAACTCAATGATGTTAAAGATCTTTTTCAACCTAAATGATTCCCTGATTCTCTGAAAATTGTCTGAAGCCTCTGCTGCTGGAAGGGCATGGCCTGGGCACTCCCTGGTTGGTCTCTGCCTGAAGGACTTCAGTCCTGCCCAATTTCACTGCTTCAGCCATCTGTGTTCACCTGGATCTTTTTGCATGGCTGAGAATTAAAACTGTTTTAAGGTTTTTGGATGGCAGTACCTAATAACTGAGCGTCTGTTTGTTCAAGCTGCCTTTGTGAATTGTGCCCCCCTCCCTTTTTCTGTTCAGGTTTTGTAAACATACATTTTTAGGTTAGACATGCTTCATTACCAAATCTACTCATTAAAGCAAACATTGCTGCCTCCAGTTTTTATGGCCAACTACCCTAACTTAAACACAGATGCAGATGTTTAAGTTAGGGTAGAAAGAATACATTTTCCAGGGCAATTGTGATTTTGCTTTTGGTTGCTGACTCTTGTACCAATATCATGGTGTATAACTGAGGTAGTAAATACATGACTGTAGTTTTTGCCTGTCTTGTACTTGCCCTTGTTACTGGCAAGCTCTCAGACAAATGAAATGTTCAGAACCCTGTTTCTCCCAATGTTCATTGCCAAATCAGTGTTTAATAACTGGTAATGTTTGCATGCCTTTAGACAGAAATCAGTTCTCTGTTCAGCTGAAAGTGCAATTAATAACTTTTACTGCATTTATTTCAAAAGTTACCATTATATGTAAAAAACTTTGTAAGTAATCCTTAAACTGATGGATATCCAGCATTTACTGAAAGGTGACCTAGACTTTTCATGTGCAACTGTGCCTGATCTAAGCACACTGAAATATAACAATGTTATCTAACTTCAAGGGAAGGATTTTTATTGATTTTTATTTTTTTGCAAAGTTTAGCAAAATGGTGGTGCCCCCCGACTTCCCCCTCACCGAGGGATGGCTGCAGGGCTTTCTGGCAATGCAGAGAGAAATATGCTGCTGCTTTTTTCTTTTTTCATATTTACCAAGAAGAAGGGGGGCTATCAGCAACCATAATGAACTTGAGCAGAGGGCACTTCCCAGTGATCTGATGACTGACTGGTTTTAATGACCCTCAGCTTTTCTCAGGGTCATTAACTCTCCTAGGTAGTTATTAATCCCCAGGAAACATCCTGGGTCTCAATGTTCAGTGTTTAAAGACATGACAGTCTCTTGTAGATATTTTTCCTACACAGTATCCAAAACACATATTCAGCTAAATTATTCTTTCTTTCCAGATGCTCCAGTGTTTTTAAGTCTCCAGGAGGAATCTTCTCTTATCTTAGTGATTTATTTTGGTCTTATGTTGAGTTGGTATGCAGCTAGTGTACATCTGTGGATTGAAGGTTTCCGCACCCTCTAGTCTTGGGGCCTTTACTCTCATTTCATTAAATGAACTGCAAATATCTGTGTGCAACATAGTGATTGTTGTGCTTTGAAACATATAATTTATTGACCTAATTCTTGCTTTCTGTCCTTTACAGTCAGTGTGCTGTACTGCTGCCCAGAATAGCAGCCTCTTGCAGAGCATGGAGAGATTGATGCTGTAACAGGCACAAACCCATCCATTTACTATTGGAACCAGGGGATGAAGATTCCTGGGCCTCAGCAGGGAAAACATGGTTTGGATGGATGGTGCCTCAAAGGACCAGAAATACTTTACTCTTTTATGCTCTGAATTCCTTTAATATAGGACTGCTTAGAGTTAACAGGACAGTTCTTTGAAAAAATTTACATGATGATGAAAAAGCATCTGCTGCAAAGCAGAGCTGAGTCTCAGAGAAAACAGAACATTTCAGGTGCTGTTTTGGGAGGTGCAGTCGTGCATTATTGGTGCATGGAAAGCCTGACTTGGCAGTGATGGGGATTCCTGACACTGAGCATGTTATGGGACACTGCTGAGAGGCCTCAGGTCCTGGTGCTGTTTGTGGATAAGCTCTTCCCTTAGTGTTAAATGTTTTGGAATCTGCAACATCTGAAATGAAATGGTTTATTGCTAATGATAGACCTCTGTAGAGACTGATTTCTGGGTTTTACACGCAGCTTGCAAGAGGGACCAGTCTCCTTATGCTTTCAGTATGTTTCTTTTCTCCAAACATAGGACTTCTTGAAACACTTCTGGGGTGCAAAACACGAAGTTATGTCAAGTGTTGCCTGTGTTACAGAAATCCCTCCAGAGAGCAGAAGCAGTTGTGATGCCTGTGAAAGTTCCCAGTAAAACTGTTCTCTATGATACACCTCTGTCTCTTAGTGTTTCTCTCTCTATGCACAGGACCTTGGAAAGGCAGAATGGCCAGACTCTTCTCAAAATGCACAGAAATGCTGTGGCAGAAGAGTAGAGCTCAAGGAGTGAATAATTGTCCCAGATTTGTGCTTCCTCTGGTTCAAAAGGGATCACAGATTTTTTGTGGTAAATCTCCTATTTCCATCACCGACTAAGGTGTTGCAGGTGGGAGCAGGCCCTGTGTAAGAAGGAGCTCTCTCCTCTATATTTGGGGGAAATTATTTTCATTTTCTCGGCAAACAAGGTCTGAATTACTTTGTAGCATATGAATATTTTTTTTCTGAATACCTATTCAAACAATGTTTTTGTGTGTTCAGATACCTATTGATTTTTTATTTTGTTTCAGGGTCTTCCAGGAAGAAAAATTTACAGCATCTTTCCCATACAGAGCTCCTCTGTGCTCCTTTTGTGAGGAAGACAAATCCCACCTCCTGTAAGGAAGAAGAGCTTTTCATTGAACCTGCTTCCACTTTAAAAGTTCTGCCTATAAAATAGGCCCATGATCAGTTTCTCAGCCCTAAATGTAATCGTAAATAAAAGACCTGTTGCAAAATAATTCTACTTACCAAGAATAACTTTTAAAAATTATATTATTTTCAGTTGGAATGCTCAAGTTTAGTATATCTTTATTTCTAGAGATGAGGGTGTTTTTTACTCTTTTGATGTTGTGCCTATAATAAGATGTAGATGCCAATTTGGTTTTCATTATTTTTTCTGCAGGCAAGTACAGGTCAAAATCCTGCTGCTGGAGTCTGGCTGAAAACAGCACAAATATGAAACAAGATTGCCACCTCCTGGTTGGAAACTGAGCTGAATTGAATGCATTGCAACACATTTAAACAGATTTTAGATGACAGCATTGATGCCTGCTTTTCTGGCTCTGTACTAGCTGACTGCATGCCTGGCCAAAGACTGATTGCGATGAGTCAGGATCCCCGGGAGAGGGTGTCACGCAGGGAAGCCACCACGATGGTGTTCATCACCTTTAGTCAGCTGTGTGGCCCCTTTTAAGCCCCAGAATCAAAGGGAGCACATGTGACAAAAAATTTAAAGATATTAAGTAATTATAGCTGTGGGAAATTTAACCAGTTAGAGCTGTCTTTTCTGCCTTAAAAATGGAAAAATGATTGTAGTGCCTTAAATATTCTCGTGGTGATAAGACAGGGCAAATATTTAATATTTGATCTCTTTAAACTATCTCTTGGAAAAAACAGTGGTGAGAAATGTAGATGTTTACCAGCAACACTTTGTTTTGAGAATTTTATATTAATTCCCCGATTTGACGTCTGGAAATGAAGCTGTCAAATACTGTTTTAAGCACTGTGTCAATATCTCCATATTCCATGTATGGCTGTATGGGTAAACATTTGCAGTTCTATTCAGCTCCAAACCAACAGTGACTTCCTTAAAATGTAGGAACTGCAATATCAGAACTGGATCACTTCACTGCTCTGGTATTTTTCTAGTGGAACAAGCAATCTTACATTTGCCTTCCTACTGCAGCTACTCTTTTCAAAGACATACATTTAACTGTTGGCATAAGTCAGTCTAAAGAAAGAGAAGCTACAGACCTTAAGACACAGTATTTTATAAACAAGCTATATCATTCACGATTTTAAAGGGAGTATTTTTCAAAACTTTTCTGCCTGGGACAGTGTAGGTAGAGAGCCCTGCAGCCTTGGCAGGTGCCTTTGCCTTGGCCATGAGCAGGGGTGGCAATGGCCAGTCCTCCCCCAGCTGCCCAGGGATGCCTGTGCTGTTTCTTGGCTGCTGCTTCTTGCTGTGTCTGATCTCTCCCCCTGGACACGAATAACAGGGACGAGCAACATGTTTGGTTCTTTGCACCATTTGCATTAAGACATAACTTGTCTTCTTGCCCCGTCATCTCAAAGGGCCACACTTACTCTCAGCTGTTTTCTGCCATACAAAAGGCATCTGAAATGGCACTTTTGCTATAACGCCATAATTAAAATTTATTTATGAAAGCTGAAGTTACTTCCTTGACCTTTTCTCAACTGTAAGGGAAGAACAGATAGACGGTGTGGAAGGTGTATGGACATACATCCAAACTAAGAATAAATCCACTTATCCAAAGTGTATGAACAGTGGTTAAATGATCTATCATCCAAACAAAACTAAGTAAACTCCATTTACATTAACCACCCTCTGAATATGTTGGTGTGATGTATTTTACCTCATGCATTTAATTTGAACAGGTACAAATAATGATATATGCCTGTAGATTACAATATCTCTTTTCAGGTGAACTGGTCTTGTCTCTACTCCCTACAGCCTACTGAAATTCTCTTATTTTGTTACCTGGCCACAAGAAAAAGATGCAGAAGAAAACCTACCCATAAAAAAACTTTTTCAGTGTGAACTTTGTTAATGGATTCCAGAAAATGGTAGAAATAATACTGAGGGGGCTAATTGCTTATTATTGCTTACTACTGAAACAGAGGAAAAAAATTCCCAAGCTTTTGAAAACTGGACCATTCCAGTGCTCAGAGGTGACTCTGGTTTTTTATCCAGCATTGTTTCTGGAAACTGAAATATCCTCCTGCAGCGCACACAAAGTGCGAGGTGCCAGGTAATGCACTGTCTGAAAGAACACTTGGTGTTGAGGAGACTGAGCATAATCCCCTAAAGTGTGTTTAAACCGATGCATGTTGGAGGCTTTTAATGCTCTCAGGTAGCTTTTGTGACAGGAACATCCAGTCACAGCGTGGCTGCAAGGGCTCAGTTGCAGGGTTAACCTCCCACTCGCTCTTTGGGGTGCAGCTGGTTGTGTGCAGCTACAGCAGGACAAGGCTCACATGTCTTGTTTCCTTCCCAAGTCTGGGTAAAGAGCTGAAGGGGAGATATATGGTGTTATTTATCTGCTGGGAGCTGGACTGAACCAACTGACTCAGCAGAGGTCATTACTTGGATCTTTGCAGCTGTCTCAGTCACATTGCTGAGAGGAAGACTTTAGACTCTCAGCCATGAAGCACTTGCAAAGTAATGCATTAATTCCTATTAAATTCAGCACTTGTTCTTCCTTTTTCAGTGTTTGCTTGGTGAAACAGTGAAATGAAAGTGTATGCCTGGAGACAGACCTATAGCACTAAGCACTACTGCTGAAAATTTGAGGAGAGCTGCCAACTAATTAACACATCCAAGCAGCTTAGCTTTCCTGCTGAGTTACCGCTGCCAAGGGACTATTCAGGGAGCTGGTTGTGAGCACAGTGGTGCTCTGTGCCTTTTTCTGAACTTTTGATATGTGAGCAAGTGACAAACTGGAAGAAGAAAGACATTCAAGTAAACACTTTTAAAAGGCCTCAGGAATTACTCATAAGCACACGTTACTGTGAATAGCAAGATAGGATTTTTAAAAAAATGTCCTGCATGGAAACATTGGAATTATGCTTAATATGGAAGGGTTGATTTAGCAGGGGTTTTCATCTCTCATATTTGTGATTCTGACACCTTCTAAGAGTCAGATTTGCCCTATCTCGTGTTTCATCACCTGAGATACAGATTTTCAGAAGCAGCCAAACTGGTAAGTGTATTTGAAAACATAATTCTATAGGGCTCCTGGTCATTTGGAAACCAGTGCATGATTTACTCTCTGAGGAAGGCTGGGACATACATGTGAATGGGCCTTTCTTTTCTGTGGCATTCAAATTGGCTATGAATTGTGGCCTTTATAGGGCCCTGCAAGAGGTTGTACACCTCTCCCCTGGGTATTGGGTACCTGTCAGACCTGCCCTGGCATCCTGGCCTCTCATGAGTGTGTCTATCTTCAGTGGAAAAAACTGGATTTTGTGTCCCAAGTTATTAGCTCTTCAGGTTAAGAAAAGTCAGGCTCTAACTTCAATTCCCATCATTTTGACATTGTTTTCTCAATAAAGATCAGCAAACCTACTACATGGGCTGTTACTTTAGGTTTTAGTAATCAGTAAATAAACAGACACAAACAAAATAGATACCATCTATGACTACTATTATTGCAGCTCAAATTATCTATCTAAACATTTAGAAATGTCAAGCTTACGGCACAAATATGTTGTTTCTTCCTCCGCCCATGCTGGATCTTTCAGTTTATGAGGCTTTAGCACCATTCAGAGCAGTATAAATACAAAGTGATATTTATGTTGCATTTTGTGGATTTCATTTCTTTTCAAAAAACTGCTTTCCTGCTTAACATGACAAAACATGTCAATTTAAACCCCATAAGAGCTCTTAAAGAAGTCTGAAAAAGATAAGATTTCTTTTTCAGACAGATGTCTGCAACAACTCTAGTAGAAAACACTGGTGATCTTCAAATTCACTGGTGGACTCATAGTGCCACCTAGTGAATAGGGAAGAATTAGCCACCTTATACAACCCACTACTAAATGAATTTATTTTTTACAGTTATAAAGTGTGAAAGAATAGCTTTGAGAATAAATATACTTTCATTGGATTTCAAGCTTGAAATCCTTGGACATTAAATAACAGGTTGTATTTAGGCTTGTGAAAAGGCCTGTCTACTTTATAAAGTATTGCCACAGGGTGATATATATCATGTCATGGACTTTTTTTCCCAGATATGCAATTTCCCAGAAAGCCTATGCAAGTTATTTTTTTGTGACCTCTTGGAGTTTTTTCCATTCTGTGTCTGTATAAACTTTTTTCATTCTCAGTCCTGATCACAGGGATAGCTTGGGCATTTGATATTGTTCCTAAGTGACATTTTTACTGGCGGGATTTAAGGATATGACATGAGGAAATCAAGAGCAGATGGGCTATTTTTCTGTTTATTTGGTTGGGTGGTTTTTGGTTTTTTGTTTTTTTTTGGTGGTGCAGGTTTGGTTGTTTCTTTGTGGTTTGGTTTGGTTTTATTGTTGTTGTGGCTTTTTGTTTATTTGTTTGTTTGTTTTTTTGGAAAAGGAACTCTCACATGTCATATTTTGTGATATTAATCCATGTTTTGTGTCTGTCATCTCCATGGTTTTTGCTTTCTGCTTTGTAGAACTTTCCCCAGAGATACATGCTGTAAATATTTGGTCTTACACACACACATAGAAGACTTATATAGGATACTTAATGTTTTGCCTTTCTTGTATATCACAACTTGGGTTAATGCAAACAGGTTTTTAAAGGTATTTGCTTTAAAATATACAAACAAAAAGAGGAGAAATTGAAGTAACATGGAAGGGAAATAAAAAAAAAGATTGCCTCTTTGTATTCAGCAGAAGTGGTTTTTGTGTTTTTTTTCTTCCATTTAAGCCATCTGAAACACACAAAATGCTGGAAACGAGCACTTACCATCAATAGCCTTGATGTGTCACAGTGCTTGCTTCCTGCTTTGAAGTATTTGTCTTTTGCAAGGAGGGAAATTCTTAAAGGAAAAAAAAAATTTTGGTAGTTTTCATCCATTTGTTTGAATTATTTGGGGGAAAAAAGTATCTTTTTCATTCTTGCGGTTTTTGTTGATTTTATAGTAATTGCTGTCGTTTCCCTTCTCATACTGTTGTCCATATGAGAGGAACTTTCTGCCTGTAGCTGATTGCAAATAAAATCTCCTTTGTGGCTTCCTTGTACCTTGCTGTTGTGGGATAGCTCTGATTTAGTTGTATATTATTTCTGGTTTTTCCCCTTCCCCTGCTCTGAATAGATCCCTTTGGTTAGTTTCACTGGGATGTGAAGGTTTGTGATTGCTCTGCTTGGCAGTTCTTTCTCAGCCAGAAATAATGGAGTGGGCTCTGTCCCAAGTTCCTCAAAAAGCACTTCCAGGTTGGATGAACCCCTTTTTGACTGGGGCCGTACAAGTTGTTAGAGAAAGGAAATGCAATTAGGGAAATATCAGCCTGAGCTCTTAGATATGAGTCTTCAAGAACACCAACCAACAACAGATGCACAGTCTATTGCTGACCTCCAAGGTCAAAAACTGGCACATTTAAGAGAAAAATGCTTTGGTGACTAATGGAACCCTTGCAGTAACATCCTTTCCCAGCCCAGGAGAGTGGCCATTCCAGCTTCATCAGAAAACTGCCTCTGAGTTGTATCACAGCCCTGATGACTAACATTTTCAAAGCAGAAACAAATTCTAAAGCATTCAAAAGCATCTCTGATTTTTTATCTTTATCTGTATTGTGGTGAAAAGAGTGTGTTCACCCTGGGCATATTATGAATAGGGATACAAAAAGCATGCTGGCAGGTACTTTTTTTCAAGGAGGCCATTCTATTTAATGCACTGAATCTTATTCCTATGAGGTTAAATTTCAAATATAAAACTAAAAAGTGGGAATTCAGAGTTCAGGTGTCTTGTTGTTACTTTAATAACTCCCTTGTGAATAACGTGCATTTGTTTTGATGTCAGAATCTTTCATTACATAATCTTATAACACTGACTAGTCTCACCTACAAATATATTTTATGAGACTGCTCATCATATAATTTTTCCTCTTCAATGTGTGTATTTTTAGGGTGTAATGAAAAGACAGTGGGTTCAAAGTCTTAAGATTTTGTGAGAATTTCAAAATGAATGTAGAATTTTTCTTTGATTTTTTAGCAATACTGTACTAAAATCTGAGGTTCTTGTCCCTGGACAAAGCCATAAAAAAGCAAAGTAGAAAATGGTGAGGATCCCAGACTGGAGAAAGGTGCTGGCACTCAATGTTTCAGGCACAGCACAGAACAGGCAGCACCAATGGGATGGAGACCTTTCAAGCCTGGTCTTACTGAGAGCCAGCACATGCCTTGGCATGGGATTACACAGCTCAGACACTCAGAGAAGGTGTATTTGTTTATATTTGTTTGGCTGCATAGTCAGAAAAAAGACATTTGCTTGTCCCTTGGTGAGTCAAACCAAAGGCTTTCCAGGTGTTGTTGAGTTAATGACAATTTCCCAGATGTGGAGAGAGAAACTTGTGTTACATCCATGCTCTTCAATGCTCCTTGTATGCTGCCATTCCTAACCTGTCAACCATCAAGAAAAGTGGTATTTGAGCATCTTCTCATCATGGCTGCGTAGAGACCTTGCTCAGCAAATAGGAGCCCAGAGTGGTGGGGCTTTTTTCTTTCCTTGCTTGTTGGTCTGGGTCTATCCTGAAGGAACAGGTTCACTCACCAGATAAGCAACTTGGCTTTTAACACTGGCTCTGCAATAAGTACACTTCACACCAATATAAATCAATCAATCAATCAATCAATCAATCAATAAATTTAACATGTTTGAAGTGCTCTGTGTTTTTCTAGTTTTGCTACTTTTGGTGCTAACAGTAGTTTCAGAGGCACTTCAGCTTTCTGTGTACTCTATCAACTTCTGTTTGGTTAGCTGTGTGGGGCTGTCTTTTCGGAAGGCAAAGGAAAGGCACTGTCAATAAGATTTCAAGGCCATTTAATTTTTGTCCTTTCCAGCTGAAATAGCTGTCTTTGGGTCCTAAACAACTGTAGTCAGATGGCAAATAGGGGCTAAAATAATTGTTGCTATGAAAAATATACTGAGGGTCATATATATTCACCACTGGTTTCAGGCTGCTGTAGGAAGCTTGCTGCTGTACTCTTCAGAGGGTCAAAATCAGAAGCCTAGACTCTTAAATGCAATGCAGATGGGAATAGATATTAACTATGCACATCACAAACAATCACTAACATTGATGTGACTAGGGAAAATTCATCTTGCTTCCTTAACTTTGACTTGTATGCCAGCTAGAGCCAAGATTTCTGTGTGTCTTTCTTGTTTATATGCACTTTGTGTTTCTATTCTGAATAAAGGAACAGGATTATATTTTTGCAATACTGCATTTGTTTGCCCCACTGAAGCAGGAGCTGCTGATGGTGGAAACATGTAAAGTTTAGACTGACTTTCCTGAGCAGCTCTTATCAAGCAATGCTTATGCTTTGGCATCCAGTAAGTGCCTTCATACGCAGCTTTCATAATAATTCTCAGTGACTCTTGCTGAGAGACTCTCAAGAGATATTCCTACTGGACCAGGATTTGCAGAGAGATGTTGGGAACATCAGCCACTAGCTGGCTGGCTGATGCCATGACACTGTGGATACCATGTCTGTGCATTCCTACACTAGCTGATGGCAGAAAAATAACTGATTTTCCACTGCTAGATGGCATTGCATCTTAGGGTAGAAAATTCTGCACAACTCTATGCTCAGTTTTATCAGCATATCTTTTCACTTTGTTTTTGTTGTTGTTGTTGTTGATTTGGGTTTTTTCCCAAACTGGAACATGTTTTTGTATTCTGATGCAAAATACCTATTCAGTTAAAGATGTGCTATTACTATGGTTCCCAATATGGGGGAAACCATATCTCAGATGCTTTATTTATAATCACTACTATCTAAAGGTAACCTGCAGCCTTAGGCCTGAAACTTGAAGCAGAAACTACCTAAGGATGTGCTGATGGGCGGAGTCGTACTTTTAGAATTTCATTCTGCTGCAGAATGATTCAAAAAGGATGCTTGTTTGAGAAGTTTACTGGGTAGAAAAGATGACTTGGGTACTAGAACATGTACCTTCCAATTGAGGTCGTGCATTCGCACATCTCGTATGCTTTGGCAGGCTGATACAGAAATGCATCTAGCTCAAAGCTAACCTTGCCTCATTGAGGGCTGGGGTGGGGGGAGAAAGGAAAAGTTACACAAGGAGCAAAGCAGAAAATTTATGGCTTCAGCTGACAGAGGCTTGACACAATAGACTGACTTCAAAGTGTACTAATACTCTTCAGAGAGCAGTAAACATGATTAATATATAGTCTGTGGAATATTATTTTCTGTGTGTGTGAAGTTATATAAAAACAAAAACAGCTTTTATATTTAATGTGTAATGTATTCCATATGAGGGAGTGTGTATCAATATTTTCCTACTAAGGGACAGATTGGGGACACAGTGCACACGCTGAGTAGTAACTTAGTCTGCAAATAGTGCAACAGAACTCTTCTAATGAGAAAATAATTAGCATGAGAGTTTAAATCTCTCATATCAACATGTTTAGAAAACCAGCAGCATGCTTCTCCAGATTTTCTTCTCTGTGGTCTCCTATTGGTCTCCTACACTGGTCTTCTACGTATTTTCTCTCTGGGGGCTCCTATTGGTCCCCTTTAGCAGGCAGCCTGGGGAACCATGTAGCTCTGATGCTAATTTTTATTCTGTGGTGGGTCTGCTGTGTCAGACTATGTGGTCTGCACTACTCATGCCGCTGTGGCTTTTCTGGAAATTCTTTCCCAGAACCCACTCTTCCTTTGTGCATATATATTTAGCATAATGGGTGATGCATCTTCTCATCAGCCGATGCTTTGGGCCTAGAGCAGTACATTGGTGGGTCTTGTGTCTCATTTGGTAATCATGCTCTGATTCAGGTGTCCTGAGTCATCTATGCAACTTCCTTTGCTTTCTTTAAATGTCAAAATTTATGGTTTTGTGAATTTGTATTTTGTAGACTTTGAAGGGTCTCCTTTAAGCATTTGTAGAGCAGTTAAACTCCAGTCTTTCTCCAATCTAGCTAAAGGTATAATATGTGCTGTTCTGTTATCATTGGTCTTTCAGCTGGTACAGAAATTTAATGTCTGTAAATGGCCATGTCATTTCCCTGCAATTCTCTTTTTTCCTTTTAAAATGGTGGGGGGAGGGGGAGAATGTATATTTAATATTCTTGCTTTCTTCTTCCACTCCTTGAAATTATTTGTACTGAAGCTAGATGCTGTTAAATTGTAAAATTTCCCTGTTTCTCCTCCTTTCCTGTGCAGCTGCTGAACAGTTGGCAGCCAGCTGTAGCTTAAAAGGAGAATTTTGTGGGTGTTTATGATTTTCTGCTGGCATCGAGGCCAGCTCTGCTTGCAGCCCCACTTGGGTTTGCCGCACTTTGTGCAGTGTGTGCTCCCTGTGCCCTTACTGCTGTAATTGCTGTGAGCCTGGAGAGCACAACCTTTTCCCACTGTGAAATAAACTACCTTGGCCAGCCTGTGCCAGCTGTCCTTTCATCCCCAGGCATTGCTTGCCATGGCCTACCAGTGAATGAAGTGAAAAGTGCTATGTTTTTCTTCTTTCAACTTACTACACCTTTATAAAGAGCTGCTATCAAAAGTAAGACATTAACTTGTGAAAACTAAACACTGGAATACTGTAGATTCCAAACTGAAGGCCACAAAATGCATTTATGCAATGTGCAAAGAATTGCCCAGCTGTGCAATATGGATTATCCCTTTCTTCTCAAAAGGCAAGGTAAATTTCCATGGAAATGGAAGTTTTCTAACTTCTGTATTTTCTAATTAATGGGAATTTTCTAATAGGAATGTGGCACAAATAATGTTTATAACAGCAATAAACAGAAGATCCTTTTTCCTTTTCAGACTTATTTAAAATAAAGCATTTTGAGGTGTAAATCTACTGCTGTGGGTGTCCAAGAGAAGCTGAGCAGGTGGGTTTGGTGATGGCTTCAGTCCACTCTTCACCTGTACACTGTTCTGTCAGGCCAGTTGGCTAGGGTGGCAAGACTGAGATGTGACCCTTTGTTGTGACATCCTGCCACTGCGGAAGACGTTCCACTCTCTGACCTTCACCTGTCTGTTTAGAGATAGGCCATGGGTATCCTGGATATTGGAGTTCTTCCATTCTGACTTTCATACCAACATTGCCAAGAGAAGACATCCAGGGCTGAGTTTCTGGAGGAAGACCCTTCTTTATCAGGCTGGGGAGTGGGATTGCTGTGGAGCATGGCTTTCTTGCAAGATGGAGAGAAATTACTTAGGGTGTTTCCAATGCTGTGGAGCTACCAGCAATTGTGAGGATTTAACTGGTGCTAGGGAGGCACTATGTAGGATTTTTTTATTTCTGATCCATGACATGAAGTTAGAATGAAAAAAGCAGCAAGCACTTGCAAGGATTTGGGTTTGCTAGAGTTGTTTTTATTTTGTGTCAATTACCAAAATTTGTAACTACAATTTTTAAATGGGTTTTTATTGTCCTGTAATTTGACCACGGATCAAAAGGATTATACCTATTATACCATGTGCTTGACAGCATGTTTGCACTGGAAAACTGTTTAAGATCCATTCAGTATGCTAACATTTTATAACAGTCGAGTGCTTTACTCAATAGAAACAGCCAATTAACCCAGAAACTTAATATATGCAAGTTTTCCAATGGGGTTTCCTTGCTTGTGCAAGCAGCAGCATGCATCAGGCTTTGACAAAACACACTGTGTAAGCAAGAACAACAGAAAGTGAATATATGAGGTTTCTGCTGGGGACAGTGAGCCCTGGGATAGAAATATGAACCATATTTCATCAAAACCAAAGTGATTAGACATACAGTATTAGTGTGAGAAATATCTGCTTGCTCAGTGGAGTAGTTGCTGTTCAATGGAATTCTTCTGTCAAAGTTGATATGAAAAGGCTTGGGGCTTTGGCTGGGGACAGATCAGGCACTGAAATTTTCCACAATCTGCAGGAATCTTAAAGGTTGAAATCCATTCCCCTTGCCATTTGTTATACCAATCTTGATTTGAAAAGCCTTAAATGATCCCAGGCTGCAAAGAGTTAAATATTAAGATGTTTTCATTAAGGATTTCAACGCTCTGGATTTTACAGTACTCTATCAAAGAGAAATACCGCAATGAACTAAATATTTTGGAGGGCATTTCTTCTCTGGGAGAGAGACATTTACAGAAATTCCATACATGAAAATGTCAAATGTTACTCATCCTCTCTGTGGCTTTTTTCCCTTTTTGAAGTATATTTACTTCCACTTGGTAGCTGAGGGTGTCACTGCTTGTTATTCGATATGTGGAACTGGGGCACACAAAAGGATGACTAATCCCATTTACTGGAATTTTACAGTTTTCATCAAGGCCACAGTTTCCATTTCAAGCTTTATAGTAAAAGCAAAACATCAACTGGCAAACTGACTTCTGGTTATTGTTGCAGTAAATTGATATGAATTACTATTCAAGTAAAAGGGTTCTTTTTGAAGGTTGTTTCTTGAACTGAAATTTACATTTAAATATTTTCTCAGGGGCAGTTTATAGTAACTACATTGGCAGTACAGAAGGCTCTCTGTCCTTCACCAGGCAACAGCAGCCAGCATATTGTGTCCTTTTGCAAATACACAGTCTCTCTCTTTCTGTATCTCAGTCTCCCTCTCTCTTTCTCTCTTTCATTTCATGGTTTCAAGACCAATAGTTTGCATCTGGGCTGAAATAAATTTCTTGTTATAGCTATGTGACTCTCATAGTTATCAATGAAAAATGCATGCATCCCTTGCTTCTTGAATAATTTTTGTTTATAATTCAGCAGACCTTGAGGAAGGAAGAAAGAAAACCTCATAGTCACTCTCTTAAGCTGTTCCTTGCAAAAGCCTTTTCTTCTTCCAGTTTCTCATGCTTCTGTTGCAGTGGTGTTTCTAGAGCCTCTGTGAGGGCAGTTATTGCAAGCCTTAAAACAGTGGTCTGTCTTATTGTGACAAATTTGACTCCCCTTTTAAAAAAACAAAAATCAAATTTTAAGATAGCCATCCGTTTGCAGTCCGGCCCTAAACCCCTTTCACTTACACCACTGTGGTGAACTCTTTGCTAGACACAGACCTTACCTGCTGCTACTCCTTCTATTCCCTTTTTGTTCCCATCAGTTCCAGTGAGTCTGTGTTATGTTTCCTTCCGTCTTGCTGTCTCCATAATATACTAGTTGTGCACAACTTTGTGACCTCCCTTGTCGTGGGCTGCTACAAAAGAGCATAGCCTTTGGAATAACAACACGGTCATAAAGAGGTTAGATTTATATAGAAATACAATCAGTGTTGACTCATTCTTTGCTTTACTGCAAATCGTAGGGAACCAGAAATTTTTTAAACCACCAGCTGCTGTGGGTTTGTCTACCTGAAGATCGCACCTTCTGGGTAAAGCTGGAGGACCTAACTGAATAAATTCTATGGGTTGGTAATCACAAATTTGGAAACTTCATGGGTTTTAAACCAATTCTGCAATCAATCTAGAATATATGACATCTTTTTTTATTGCTCTGTGGATTTTTATCCTCTTTTCTTCTGGAAACTGGGTCTGCATAGCAAAGTCTCCCTGGCCTCTTTTTGTGATGTTAAATATAATTTATTTTTGGGAACGGTAAAGTGCCCTTTCTGATGCAATCAGGTAAGGAAACTACCAACATACAAAAGATAATGGAAATCTTTGGAAAGAAATGAAAAATTGGGCTAATCTGCATTGGAAAAGTCTCTGTTGTAAATCCCTCAGAACCGTAAAGACTGAAGTCCTCTCTTGCTGGCAGCACTGGGACAATTTTCAGCTTCTTGAGACTGAATACAGGCTTTGGTACTACATTGGGACCAGATAGATGAATTGTGCAGCTTTGGAGATGGGAAATCTGGTATGTCTGCCTGTCAGTTACACCAGGAACAGCCACACTGCCAGCCTGCCCCAGTCTTGCAGGGCTGAGAGCCTGGTGACTGCAGCACCCAGAGGGTGTTTTTCTCCAGGCTAAGTCAGTGCCTGGTGGCTTTGGGCACAAGGCTCAGTCCCCTGTGAGTACAGCCAAGCTGTATCACCTGACTAATGCTTTATTTTGATAGTTGTAATGTAATACAATTTCCTCTCCCACATGATCCTGTGTCCAAATTAAAGGTCAGTCCTCATCTGGTTTAAATCATCATGGCTGTGCTGATTTCATGTTTGCAAATACTAACTAATGAGCTGGGAATTTGCCCTAGCACTCTTACACAAATGGATGGAGACTCATGGCGCAAGGGTCATCAGTGACAACGTGAGTACGGATGTTGAGACATTTTGGAGTTGGTTCTTGTGATGTCAGTAGTTGCGAATTTGGAAAATCACCCTGCCATACTCTTTGTGGGGGCCTAACAGCTCTGTTTTCAGTTAGATTTCAGCTTTGTGTAATAAACTGACTCTACTCCTACACCATTCCTGCACAAGCTGTTCATCAATGTAACTCTGCTAATGAATCGAACATGGCCATCCCTAGATCCCAGACCTTCCTTATAAAACTTGCATTTGCTTAAATGGCAGCCAGTCTCAAAGCCTTCCTTTTCTGTAACTCTGGTGAGATGCAACAGAGCCATTCTTGTGCCACTGATTGTGAGTAGTCTCAGAAACTCCTGTCAATGCCTGTGTAATTCCTTTGTGTGTTAAACACTGAGGGAGCCTCCTGGAAACTGGGAGCCCTGCCATGACAGTAGGTTGTCAGCAGCTGAACTGCTCTCTAGAAACTGTTTTCACATCTTCTGCTATCTTCTCTAACTAATTTTGAGTGTTTTTCCCCCCATTTTGCTTGCCCCATCAAGCAAGTTGCCTAACCAGCTGAACCCATGTACTGCAGCTGCTATTGTCCCTTAAAGACTTAATATTAACACAGAAGTCTCTCTCAGCTTATAGCAATATTTTTAGACAGTATTTCAAACTGAATGACTTTAATCTAGCAAAAATAACTTCTGGTTTTATTTATCTCTGTGAAATGCTGAGAAGAATGATACTATGACTACCCTACACCTGAGCACCATTTTATGGAAGAAAACAAACATGACCAGGTTAATGACAGCAATAGATTTGTTTTCTTAGAGAGACCTGAACTGTAGGGTGAGGGTGGCTGTAACGACACTGTACATGTATTTGAACTTCAGAAGTATGCCAGGAATGGGTGCTCTAGAGCCGATCTGTGTTGATTCACATCCATCCCCTACAAACTCTCTTCCTTTATTTATAGCTTTCCTCTCCTCCTAGGTTTTCCAGAAGGTGTCACTGTAAGGCAGTAATGGTCAGAAGTTTGTAGATTTAAAACAAAAAGAGTGAAAAGCACTTAATGGCTCTAATATTCTTGCAAAGATTATTTAACCCCTAATAAATCAACAAGAACAGTTTAAAACATCAGAATAAGAACAAGAATGGGGAGTATCAAAGTTTCTTCATAGTTTGAATTTACAGCCGGTCTGAAAACGTCATTCTAAAAAAAATTCAGCTGCTCAGGCCATTAGTTCAATAGCTGAGAGTGCAAAACTACCCAAATGACTGAGCGGTGTTAAAGCCTGCTCTTCTAATGCTCATATTCTGTGTGTGCACACAGGGCCACAGCTGAGAAGCACATGTGCACACCTGTGGATGCAATTTCATAAGGAAAAGCTGAAAACAAAAATATCAGTTTTTCCAGGTATTCAGTGAGATGTGGTTTGTTTGCAGATTTCAGCTTCCACTGGGCGTGGGAGCTCAGCACAACACACTGAGGCCCTTACAGAGTGAGAGGGTGAAACAGATTTGGAAATGCTGCTGTTGTGGGGAGAAGGATTGGAGTGGAGCCCTACAAGGGTGGACAAGCATGAGGGCTCCAGCCATGGGAAGGGGATACACATACTAAAATGGAATGCAAAGGCTCAGGCTTAGGAAGAATAAGCCAAAAGTTTGTCTGTAGGCAACAAGTGAAGAGATGAGAAGTAGGTTCAAATCACAGTGGTATCCAATGGGCTCCTGATATAATCTGACATGAAAAGTATGGCACAGAATCGAGGTGAAGAATTTCCAGTGAAGCTGGAAGAGATTTAACACCTCTGACCTGAGGCTGGCTGAGCACTCACCTAGAAGATTGCACCCAGCTCCTTTGCCTTGGGAGGTGGTGATTGTGGGCTGGAAGTGGGAAAGCCCTGGCACACCTGGGGAGCCAACTGTAGCATGCCAGAAACACGGCCTAGGGTGCAGGGAAGTGACAGCACAGACTAGTAGGGGGATAGTGGCCATTTGAGCTATAAAGTGAAGAAATAAATAGATTTTGTGGACAGAACCCTTTGATTACTGTAAAACTAGCTGTAGACTCTATGATGTCCACTGTTATAACTCAAGACTAGAGTTAACAGTTTCGGAGTGTCCTGTGTCCTTCCTGTTTCCTCATGAGATAATAATATGCAAGTGATGGATCATTCATTCCTCTTCCTCCAGGCAGGGGGTAGGTACAGCCCCAGAAGTGGTGCTGTGTGATACCTATCCTCTGTTTCATGCTATCCCAAGCATAAACCTCTGTGGAGGGTTCTTGGGGAGGAGGGAGAGGAGAACAGCCTTTCTGTGCATGCCCTGTGCAGATATTGGTGTGGTGCTGGTTTATCAGAGAGGAGATGAGCCCTCCAGACTTCTGCCAGTCTCCTTCATCTGTTGCTTATCTAAAATGGAATCCACAGGATAGGACAGTCACTTTGTTCTCATCATGGTAGTTTTCCTTGAGGAGCTCTCTCTTGTGAAAAAAAACCCTGTGGCAGGAGCAGTGTTGGAGCAGGGGTGGATGGGTGAGCTCCTGGGGCTTCACTGAGTGCAATGGGGATCCCTGGAACAAAACCCCAACAGAGACCATGACAGTCCTGGTTTCACTTGGTGCTCATTTGGCTTGTGGGCCCTTTGGAGTAAAAAGCTGGCCTGAAAGATGGCCGTGAAGCCGTAATGTTCCTGTGATTTCTGCTTCTCCAGGACAGTCAGGGTGGAGAGAGGAAGGGAGTGTAGGAGGGACAAGGGGGAGACAAGGCAAACATTGGAGTTATGTCCCTGAAGGACCCTACTGGGGCAGACTTTCAAGCACTCATTTTTACAGCACATTCTTTAGCAACAAATTTGCTATTTAACCAATGTGTTGACAAATAACTCCTGATTTGAATTTGTACATTACTTTGATTCTTTAGGCAACTCTTGGATACGTAGCCAGATTCTTAATATAGAAACAACTGGAAGTAGGTCATTTCCGCCCTTCAAATACCATAAAAAAGTTTCTTTCTGTTATGGAAGAGAGGGAAAAGTTTTCCCTGTCTTTTCATCTTCCTAGATTTCTGCTGTGCAAAGCAGCCTATGAAAATAAATTGGCATCGAATAAAAGTTGTTATTTCCTTTTTCCTTCGATTTTACTCTTCATCAGGACAGTTTTAATGAAATCCATCTATTTAGTTTGTGGGATTCTGGTGAGGTACCTTCTCATTATACCATAAATAATGGCGAAGTAAGAATCTTATGACTATTACTTTTAAATCAAAGTTATGGGTTTCTTAATGGATTCCATAATACAGATTTCAAAGTTTACAGTAGTTTAACCATACACAAACATTGTATCCTTCCCTCCTTTGTAATTCAGCTGCTCTTTATTTTCTTCTGCAGCTTCATATGGTTTAAACATCTGGGCTTTCGGAGCCGTTCCATGCCTGCTCGCCTTGTTAGAGAGTTTGGTGCCGGAGCCTCCAACTGAATGCCAGAGTTCTTCCCTTTGTGTTCCTCAGTGACGTACACAAGCACTTTGAGGTGGTGTAAGAACAGAAGGATTCATGGCTAATAAATACTTCATCTTAATGGGTGAGTGTTCGAGCTGGGCTGTTAGCTTAATTCTAACCATAAGGAGAAATAACCACAGCATACTTTGGGTGGGAGAAGACATCAATCACTGTCACTTTTCAGCAGAGGAAAATGAGTGGAGAGGGAAGAAGCTGGGGTAGATTTTAGCTTTTGGAAACCGGGATGTAAGTTTCTCATCCAGGGTAATTCTTTTCTGGGTTATTGGCGTTCCTAGTGTTTTATTTCAGTAGCAACATTTCCCCTGTTGCTAGGTAAAAGAAGATGATTAATATGTGTATTATGACCAAGACTGGCTACAGATGCGTTATTCAGTTGTACTGGATCTAAGGAAGACCATATTAGTGCCTGGGTGTGTACAGAGGTTTCCAAAGTAACTCCCTTGACATACCAGAACTGACATACACCTCTGTTGTGCTCTGAAATTTACTCCAAATTATTCAGCCTCGGGAGAAGTGTTGTGAATCTTGTCACAAGTTAACATGCTGCTGTATCAAGCATTCAATAACTTTAGAGCCTTCTCTCTCATGGTCATTTTATATGATAATTTGCATCACCATTAGTAGGCAATGAAAAGATTTGCTTTTAAATCATCATGGTGTGTTTATCAGGGAGAGTAATTCCATAGCAGAATTCTTTCTGAGGTGGAAATTATTTATTCCCTTTAGTAAGTTTTGCTTTCACTGTTATACATGCAGAGGATGAGTCCTGGCCCTGCAGATGCCAGAAGTTTTGCCTTTGACTCCAGAATTTCAAGGCATCACCTTCAGTCTTCAGTGCAGTCTGTCTCCTCATAACCCTAGTTTCCCTGACAATCTCCTCATCATTCATATGATTAATAAAAAAACTCATTGACACTGTCCCTTCCTATTTGGTTTTCGGACACTATGTGCACCCAGGGAAATCTCATTTTGGTCAGCAGCATCGCTGCTGTCACTGGCATGGGGAGAGGGGCAGCTGTGACACTGCATCGCTGTCTGTGCCCGTTACCAGCGGAGGAAAGAGATCTCCTGTATGTTGTATTCATTTAGAAGGGAGTCTGTTTCAATTGCAAAGCTTCAGTGTCTTAACTGTAATCACCATCGATGTTTTTTCTCACAGACATATTCTGCCACGTTGAAGCAGCTGAGTTTTTTGTATAGAAAACGACTTTTCCTCTTTCCTTTGGAAAACTGCTGGCATTCAGATGAGTTGCTACTTCTCTTAAATCTCTCCCTCTGCTCAGTTTGAGAGCCAGCTGTGTCACATAATGATACATAAATGAGAATAAAATGAGAAGGGCTTTTGCTTTATATTTTTCCCTAATCATTATTAATCTATCCGTGTCAGCTTCAGATTTACACCAGATTAAATTCTGAATAGAAGGAAAGTTGACACAATCCAGCAGGACCTGCTAATTAAACTCTTTCAGTCAGTTGTACTTTTTCCCCTTTTTGTTGTAACTTTTTGAGTTTAGTGGCCTGATCAGATTGGAAATGATCTGCTTTTATCTTTTGTAAAAGCATGGATGATATTTTTATGCTTAAATGGTCATATGCAGTTTTTCTGTTCACTTCAGTGGAGCTAAGAATATTCTTTTGCATTGACAGATATAGTGTAATATCCATTGATAAAGGTAAAAGAAAAAGAAACACTTAGTGTTTTTTAAGTACAATAAAAATAAAGTTTCATCATGTAGGGGTTTTTTTCCCATAAAAGCATTTTCTAAACAGAATTTTTTAATTGCAGATGTTGGGGGTTTTTTCATGTTTAAGTTCAGCCTGGTTGTTAAAAATATAGTTGATCAAAGAGTTTTTTTTATACTTGGTTGCTTTTTCTTCTCTTTTCCACCACCATTTCTTAGAATTCTCCTTCTATTTCAGTTTGTTTTGTCTTCATATTGGTTTCCACTTTTATTTGCTTATGTATATCTGTATGTATGTATGTTTCTTTGTTTTGCTCTTTGTATTTCTCCATTATTGGAAGTCTACATTCCCTTCCCTCCTCTATCATCTTTCTTGTACATGCTTCTGTTCCTTCATACTGAGGAAGTGGCTGGAACTTCAAAAGGTGTTTAAGATCATAATTTTACTCCTCTCAATTGAAAAACTGAGCTTGTTAGAGCCCCCATCTATCACACAGCTGCTAAGGAAAGAAGGTACTTCACCAGACAGCTGGGACCGACTGTAATAGCTATAAAATGGAAATGGACAGTGTAAAGCACAATTCCTGAGCTGTTGGGAGGAAGAGAAGACCACCAGCCATTGTACTTGGCCTCAGTTTTGGAGAGTCATAAGGGAGAGCTCCAGTGGACACAGGACATGGGGCATGGAAATCCAGCAGAAGCCTGGGAGGGTATGGAATGGTTTTACTGGGTCTTTCTGAACACCTGTGCATGCAGAACTAGTAATTTGCTTTAGTAACTGCAAAGATGTAGATAAATACATGGTCAGAAAGGTTTCCAACAGTGGGAAAGCTGCAATTTTGGTACATATGCAGTGGATGGAGAGCTAGAAATATGGTGCACTTCCTGGGAGCATACCTGAAGCAACAGCTCCCAGAAAAGACTGGCAAAAGACAATCTCAGTCTCTTGAGATGGTGACTGGAGTGTGCGCCAGAAGCTCATCTGGTCTGAGTAAATTCCTGTCAGTAGCCTGCCTTCTGCTTAATGAGGTTTGGGGTCAAGAAATTAGACTTCCTCTTGCCTTAGTTCTTTGAAAGTTTTGTTTCTAGTTGTGTGATTTCTAGGGCTCCTAATACATAGTGATCACAAAGGATTAATCTTAACAGATTGGGGTGTGTGTGTTGAGCAGTCCTTTAAATAATAGTCAGAGATCAGAGCACTTTTTCAGAAAGTAGGACATTTGGATCGTAAGCACTTTTCAACTCTAAAGGTTTTTAACAACACTGTACATATAAAATTAATAATGTGTACTTGGAAGAGTGCTCTACTGATCTTCTCTAAGTATCCTGATAAAGTCTGTCCCGTTTTATCAGTGGGGTTTTGCTCTATGCAGTTATCTGAATATTTTTTGGAGCACAGAAAAAAATTACTTTCCAGCCTAATAATTAGGTCCATTATCTGGGGAGATGGGAAAGCAAATTTCAAATTGAAATTTACAATTTCAATTGTAATTATTTCCAATTATTGTCTTGAGTTTTAATATGAAGTGAGGAAAAGCAATGAGAAATTGAGGGTATCCTCAATACCAGCATACAACCTGGTTGTTCAGACATTTATTAAAGAACTAGATGATGTCGCTTTAAAAATCCTTAATAAATGGAACCAAAATCCCTATAATTGTAAACATTATTTAATTTTTTTTTTTGCTATTAGGAGAAAACCTTAATAATTTTAAATCTGTTTTTTGTTTCTCACACTCTTATTACAGACACTTTGAAGGATGTACTCTCTCTCTTCAGTTTATGACACTTTCTTTGAAAACCTTTTTTCCTTTAAGTCAAAACAGTATTTTTATTTCTAACTTTTCTGTTCTGTTTACTTCAAATCAGTTATCAAACTTTTCTGATTAGCTGCTTAAATCATTCACTTTGTGGACATAAGTGAAGCAAACACTGACTACTTTGAAGAAATCTTTTCCTTTCTCCTGGTACCCAAAATAGAGGTGACTGACTAGACAAAGTCTGCTCTTATTCTTGAAATAGTTCTCAACTGGGAACATTCAGCACCGTAGTTGACATGTCAATGTGTTTGCTACTGAAGAATAGACATCTCCATGCCTACCCTGTAAATAAAACACTCTCCCTCCCCCAGCTACCAGGTCCCCTTTGGTTCTTCCTTATTGACCAGACCCAGAAAAAGCATGTTGGCACTGAGAGATGGAGCTGATTGTGTGAAAAGGAGAATCCAAAACACATAACTAAAAGTTGTCTGGAGACACTTCTTTTATATTACTAGACCTGAAGATTACTTGTTTTTGAATCTCTCCCATAAGTGACCACCCCTCATCCCTTCCAACTAATTTATTAAAAATATTTGGCAGTATATCTTGATGGTCTTTCAATTCATTAGTTTTGGAAGCATAAGCTCTCTTACAATAATAAGGAAATTGATCTTGGCATCCAAATTACTTCTGCCTATTCCACATTGGATTTCTTCAAATGACTACTGCCACTAATGCTCTTGTAATTCATGTGAGTTACTACATATCTTTTAATCCTGTTAAGAAGAGAATAGTGATTATTTCGTTAAGGAGATCATTGGAAAAATTATCTAAATTGCGCTCTGAATCATTGAACAAAGCCCATAATTGAATTTTGTAACAGTGTGGAAAAATTTCGGTGATTATTTCAGTGGGTCAGCAATGAATATCTGTTTCATATGTATTTAACTTTGACTACAAGTATGAAGAAGGGTGTTATTCACTGTCAATGTTTCTTATTTTTATGCATGTCACTACTGAATTAATTGAAACATTTGGGATTAGATGGATCCTAAAAAAATATTGTCACCCAGCTGTAATTCTTCTGAGCAAATGGAACCATCTGCCAACACAGCTGGATGAGTGTGATTATTCACCTGTAGTCCAGTTCTTAGTGTATTCAAAAACTCAAACTTTAATTGTATTTTTATTTCAAATACATAAACTTTATTGCTTTTGAATATACAAACTGAGGTACTGCTGCTCTCTGAAACCCCATTCCCCCCAGTTCTCTAAAGAGGTTGGTTGTTCTACTGAAAATCCTCTGTCCCTCTCCACCAAGCATCCAGCAAAAATCAAGACGCTTGCGGAACATTTCAGAGAAATGGTGAAAATCTGAAGTGCAGTGGTGAGTGTGTCTCTTGAGATCTGACCAGTCTTGCAGGAAGAATATTTATTTACTTATCTTACAAATGATGAATCAAACCCTGCTTTTATCTTTGCTCTACTAAGAATATTGCAGCAACAAGTAACAGAAGAGACCATGACAACTGGTACTTTAAATAATTATTTTCAACATTATAAAATTTACAGGTATTTCTTTTTACCTGTTTCTTAAATCTGAAAATGTTTCTGGAAGACTGAGCCCTCTACTGCACTTACCTTGTTAGGTAAAAGTGAATTTCAAACTCGGTGTTAATGCTGTAGTTAATGCTTAGCCATACATCTTCAGCAAAATTATATTAGGCATATGAAAGCAAAAGAGTGTTCAAACTAGCAAAAAATGTAAAAACCAATTTCACATACCCCCCCTCTTAAGTCTTTTGAAAGAGCCGTTCCATAAAGCTGAAAACAATTAAGAGCTAAATCTTTGGGGAAAAAGCTTTTAAACAGAAAAATGTGAATGATAATTGGGAGCTGCTTAGGAATATTTTACCAAATGCTTAAAAAACCACAAATGAGAGAGAAGACCATATTGGTTTTAAAAAAAAATACCACCCAAACAAAACAAAACAAAACAAAACAAAACAAAATGAAACTCTGGCTTGAAGGGAAAGTGGAAACAGATATGAAAGAAACAAACAAGAAAATCCCAGGAAGAATGAAAATTTATATAAAAATGGAAGAAAGGCAAATATGATAGTGGTACAAGTCAGAATCATAGAAACATAGAATGCTTTGGATTGGAAAGGACCTTAAAGAAGGCAGGAATTATTTAACAGTTTTTAAGGGGAAAAAAACCGTACAGAGACAGAACATGTAGAGTGTAATAGGGAAGTTTTAAAATGTATTAGGAAAATTTGCAATTATATTGTTCCGCTGCTACAAGAAAGTGCTATTATTGTCTGTAATGACACAGAGAAGCAGAAGTGCTCTGTAAGTAATCATGTTGTCTAGTATTTAAGAAGGACATCAAACACATACCATTCAAGTTAGATATTTTAAAATAAGTTAGTTTGATAAGCCTCCCTGTAGACATTTATTCTAATGTAGAGCTGGGAAAAATTTATGCCCTACCGATATTTTAAAGGAACAAGAGGGTGACTGCAGTAGCTGGAGGATTTGTGGGAAGCTGCTGAAGAACTTCTACATAAAAAATGAAAGGAAGGTCCTAGCATCTGCTTCAATTGACATAAGTTTGTGGCAAACAGCTTTTAATATCTCATTTTTAATGAATTGAGAGAACTTTGGTTGATAAAGACAGTGGCACTGACGTGGTTTTTTCATTTGGCATTCTGGTTGAAACATGAACAGGGCAATTGGTAATATAGCATGGGCTAAATCGTCAATGTGATAGCTCACATTTTGACCATTTCTGGCAGCTATCAGTACACCAGACACACTGTCTGGTGTACTCATGCAGAAAGAAAAATAAATTTCTCTTCATATGGGAAGGTTATTCATCAAAGTATAAAACATTGCAGTAATGTAACAGAGGAGACATAATGACTGAGAGAAAGGGGTGACAATCCTGTGAGCAGGATCAGAGCATGGCTCTCCTGAGGCATTTGGTTTCAGCTTTTCTGTCTATCTACAAAAAAATTCATTAGTATGGTTAGAAAGTATAGTCATAGTTTGTCTGTTGATGCAATTCGAGTCAAGTTTGTTTTGGGACTTAATTGTGGGAAGTTCTGCAGCCTGTGAGAGGGTCAGGCTAAATGGTCCCTTACAATCTATGCAGTTGCAAAGGAAGAAATGACCATCCAAAGCAGGAAACCCCCAGCGGGAAGGGGAGAGAGCTACCCAGGTTTGAAAATACTGCTGCAGATGTCACAACTCACAGAACATTTGGAGAGTTTTATGCTAATGTAATCCATCTCCTTAAAAATGACACATCTGTTTCCACTTTCTGTTTCTTATATTATCTTTGTAACATCACTGTAGACCCCATCTGGAACTGAAATTCTCTTTAATTTTTTTAAAGCAGCGTTCCTGATAAAATCTGGCATTGTAATGATTTGAAAGCAGGGATAAACTTGGAAAATGGAACATTTTCTGTTTCCTGACCATGTAGCTATGGTCCTTCTCTCTCTGCAGGCACACATGGTAAAGATATATACAAATATGAATGCATTTACACTGCACATATACTGTGAAGGAAAAACCAACACAATTAGGTTAAGAAGATAGATCCTTGCTTTTGTATTGATAATATCATACTAATCCTGAAAAAAAATTAAAATGTGTATTTGGAGAAGTGTTTTAAATATTAAAAGGCATGATTTCTAATTTTGTAGTATTAATAACAGTTATACTGTTCTCTCTTCTTATTTTTCATGTTTTAAAATCTCCCTTGGCTTTGTAGTCAACCCAGGCTGCTGGGGCTTGTTCTTGTCTTACTGCAGTTTAAAGGAATTTTGTCACTGACTTCAGTAAGGGCCAGCTCCACTTTTACTTTTGCTTTGCAGCCTCTTTTAATTTCCTTTACTGTATGCATTAGCCCAGAAGTAATATTCCTAATCCTGTTATGGAAAGACCTTTTCTAAATTTCAGCATTTAACTATTTCAGCAGAAGTGTGAATAATACTTTTGTGCATGTGTGTTTTGATGATTAATACTGAGGGGAGCTATTAAACTGTATCCTCAAGCTGTTTATCTATGCAGCTAACAGTGCAAAATATATTTGGAAATCTAGAAATGTTCTTGGTTAATATGGAGTGACTTTGAGTGTATCTTATTGCACTAGAAAGAATGAATAAATGCGATTACTGGAAAACCTGTTTAGTCTCATATTATATTTCCCCTAGAGGTCCCAGTACAAAATCTCCTGGAGCCAGTGAAGGCTTGGAGTGCAAGCATTCCTCCAGTTCCTTTGATTTAGCAGTAACTTATTAATCTTCAGTTGCTAGGCTGGAGTGGATATCTTTCCAGGAAAAAGTGAACATTAATACTTTGCTCAGGGAAAAGGAGGAAAAGAAAAGCAATTAAAAAAAATTTAATCAATAAATCCATTGAATCCCCTTTAAACTGAGAGGGAGCTAATTGGGAGGGTTTTCTGGTAACTTAGTCGTCTCTGTGATTTTTTCCTGGCTGAGTAGTCAGGCACTTCAAACTTTTTGCTGGGCAGGAAAGGAAAGAATAAGTAATGCCAATCATGTGACCAAATTTGAACGTGGAGTAAAAGAGGGCAACTCCAAAGAGGACTGAAGACCGCTCCTTGTCCAAGTTCATAGCTCAGTTTAATTTAAATGTTTTTTTACAGAGGAAAGGAAAGGAAATATTTTGCAGTGTCACATGTGGTTATAATGGAGCTATCTCTGGACTTCTCTTTCTTCTTTTGTTTCCTTGCACTCCTGTTTCCTGCCTCAGGTTTGGGAAGGAAATGCACTGCAGCCCCAACACAATGACTTAGTCCTTCACAGCATGTGGGAAAGGTCTGAAAACTTGTTAATGCTGGTGGCCTGGCAATATCCTTTCTCTCCTTACGAGAGTTGGCACAACATAACTCATCCTTATGGCTTCACTTCTGCTTTTTCCCAGTGACTTATCTACGTGACAACAACACTCCAAAGGCATTTTGCCTGATAAGAGCCAAGTAGCATCTTGAAGCTGGGTGCATTCTTTGACTTTTCCATCAAAGACAAAAACTCCACTTCTCAAGACAGACAGAAAACAACCCAAAGCAAGCACAATACACAAATTTTTCCACACTGGATATTCTTAACATCCTCCACCCGCAAGGTCATCTTGAAGACAGCTCTTCTTTCTCCCCTCCCCAAATCTTCCGCTTTCAACCCTTTCCCCCAAAACCTAGACAGATTGATTGATAGATAACCAAGAAAATGAAGGAGCTATTTTAGAAGGTTTTAAAACATCCCAGACAGCAGTCCATGTTACAATTCATGGGGCTTATTTAACCCTTTAAAATTCTGCCTTTCAATTAGGACTAAGCACAGAAAATGAAGTTCCAAATACTTTGCAAAGAAAAAAAGAATTTAAGAAGTAAACCTTCAAAGAGTGGGAAGATTTCTTTTGACTGCCAAGGGAATTAGAGCAGCTCTCTGGCCACATCACGCAGTCTTGACTGCCAAGTGATACTGATAAATAGTCACAACAGTGGTGTAAACTGTGCATAAATGCATTTATGTGTTGTGAAGTTTTTAAAATTCTCAGTAAAAAAAAAATTATGTACCCAACAGTTTACTTTTTTGTTAGCAGTCCAAACCAGGCTTAGACTGAAAAACTCTGAAAGTTGTCAACGCTGAAAAAAGCCCCTGAGTTTGCAGTAGTAAGGTAGTTGCAGAAATGGACCCATCACAAAACCTGCCCTGGCAGCTTACACAGTTTTCAGTAGAGGCATCTGCTTCTGTTCTCATGCAGAGAAGAGGCATTGTCATTCCAACTCACAAGGAGTTTGCTCAAGGATTGCCATTTTAACTCCCTTTTGGCCAGATGGGAAACATTAAGTAGTGTCAAAGCTGGAGCCGACAGGGTCTGCCTGAGTGCTCCAAACTCTATTTGCTGCAAAACAATCATTATCATATTATTGAAAGGAGTTTTATGTCAGTATAACTTAGAGTTACAGTTTATGTTAAGACTCTTCAGAACCTTTCCAAGAGGGACTTGGAAAATTAAAGTGAAGATAAATTGGAATGACCTGAGTACACCTTATATTGCTGCCTTTTTCCAAGCAGTGAAAAGAGTACTCACTGCAAGCAGAGGTGTGTTGTCTTTAATCAGGGCTCAGGGGTATGAATTTTCTGTAAAGCTCCTTGTAAATTCCTGTCTTTAAATGTAAGAAATCTTTAAGGAATTGATCAAGTTTTCTGGAGATCATTACTGATCTGTCATGAAGCAATCTGAAAATATTAGTTGATTAAAGGGTTTAAGCAAAATTGACCCGTAAAGGAGAGTACATTATTACTTTTTGTACTGTCATGTGTTGAATTCAATTGTGCATTATATTAAATTCTCTGTTTGCCTTTAGTTTTTTCAACACAGAAATGGAGTTGATGACTTCCTGTAAGATTTTCCCATTTGCAGAAAAGACAAAGAAATTGTCTATAAATTTTAGGTTTATTTTTGATATATTTAACGCTTCCTTATGTTAAAAAAAATTAGCTTCAAATTGAAAATAATTTCTCATCAAAATGCCAGAAATACTTCCCTATTGTAAATATTTTGTCAGGCTAAATACAAATTTGCAAATGCCTTGGATTTCTCAGAAACTAAATTCTTTCATACAGCTTCTGCAGCTTGTCAAAAAAACTAATCCAATGTTAACCTTAATTTGCTCTGATATGAGGGTGAGAGGAGAGTTAGGCCACATGTTTCCATTTTCTCACTCTAAGCCCTTTTATGAAGTGTCCAATTTCAGTACGATCACATCAGATTTGAGATATCCAGAGATATACTCTGAGATCAGCAGAGTAGAAACATTTTGGAAGGTGGTGATAGATGTCGTGTGTGTGCACGCACACGTGCCATTGGTGGTTTCCTTTGAGGCTACGAATTGTGATTTCATCCAATTTTACATAAGCCACTCAGTTTTAATGGAAGCTTTGATCACTGACAGAAGAAAATAGTTTTCATTACTTAATTTTAGAATGCAGAGGATAACTTAACAGCACAGTGTGTGTTTATGCTCATACCCCTGCTTCTGCCCCAGTGTGCTGTTTCCCTGTGCTTTTCCTCTCAACCCAAGAACATCACGTTCTGTTCCAAAGACTGAAGTTAATAAGACATTAAGACATGTCTTTCACTAGGTATTGAACCCAAAAGTTCACTGTGTTTGTTTCTCAATCCTACTTTGGAAATTTTTAGAAGTCATCAGTTACGGAAACAATCAAAAACAAGAGCTGTGACGTTGCAGAGAAAGATTTCTTGTTTGAAATGAATGAGAATGGTCATTCAAGGATTGCCTTAGTAACATTCAGCTGTGAAGGGCCAGGGAACCATGAGACAATGTTGTAAACAATACAAAATGGAATTTTGCTAAAGTAATAATTACAATAATAATAAATAGGTCTTCTTAAAAGTAAGAATTCTTATGGTAATTAATCTCATGCTAGTTGAAGCATATTAGACACTTGCAACAGAGTCAAATAGCAAGACATTGGCACAACAAGGTAGAAAGAAAATACTAAAAGTAAGACATGGTCTTGTTCCTTTTTCTGCTGTTGGACCAGTGGATAATCTCAGCTCCAGTAAAATCAATGTGTTTTCATATAAATTCATATTCATTCAATTGTTCCTTGGGGCTTTCCCCCCCTATTTTTTACTCTCATTGTGTGATGCACAAAGAACTGAAATCTGTGTTTTAATGCATTCAGTGAAGAAATAATGACAGTAGCAAATCCCCTGATGTTTGTTAGTCAGGAGATAATTTAAGTGGAAGAAAAATTACTCAAAAATTAAATAAAAAACACCTGTAACTGTCAGAGTTTGCTAAATAGGGAAATGCAGGTTTAGATGGATTTCTTATCCTTAACTGGGCCTGCATATTCCTAAATATATGAACATCCCAAGTCATTTCACAGAAGTCTTTGAGTATCTCTGTATGAGTTGATGCTGGACTTTCAGCCATAATTCTTGATTTCTTCTGCCTATACGTATACACAAGAAAGAACACTAACATTGGGGTTTGTAACATTTCTGTGTCTTTGACTATGTTTTGTACAGCATGTCATCAATCAGCCAGGTCAAAGTACAAGAAGATAAGCCTCTCTTCCTTTTTGTTTCATATATGGCATGTGTCAGCAGAATGGGCATAATATGAGTGTTGTCAGGCTGTTTTTTCATGTTTCTTCCAAAAAGCACTGCTCTTCCCGTAGTCTTCTGAACATAAATCACTTGCATTTCCAAAGGTTTGTGCTTATTACTGTGGTAACAGTGTAACAGTGGTTAGAAGACACTCTTGCATATAATACTTTTCTTCACAGCAGTCTTTCTGAACCCTTTCTTTGGAAGCCTGCTGGTAACCCAGAGGAAGCCAAGCAGCCAACTAAGAGCTGATTTCAGTATCCTTCAGCAACCTTGTGCAACCAAGTGCTGTTCACTGTGCTTGTGCTACTACATTGCACCACAATAAGCTCTGGAAAAGAAAAGGAACAGCTCTGAAAGCTCACCAGCTCTGAACATGATATTCTTGTCTGGATAAAATTTTTTTAGCCTCAATTCTTAGGAAACTTCAAAAAGCTTGTAAAGGTGATGGATAGGAGAAACTTTTGAGGGAGATTTATCATGTGGTTAAACTATATAGCCTCTCACACAGGTGATTTTTGTTGTAATGGAGAGCTTGTGTCATACTGTAGCTGCTTGAGTATTCTCAGCAGTAGATTTGCTGTGATCTCAGAACTCCTGACCAGAAGCCATCAATCTGATGTGATCCCAGGGGCAGTGATAGGATCTGTCCTTCCAAGGATCATTGCTGGTAATTCCTTTCCATCTCCTTTCTGACTGTTATCAGGATGTTGATCTCACAACTCATTCACTAGTGAAGCAGAGGAAAACCAGCTGCTGTAGGACTGCTCCTGAAACACGTCTCCTCTTATGCCCACATTTTGCAGTTTGCTCACTCCAAGACAACATTACACTGTGGACGAAACTGGAGAGCTTTCATTGAGAAGAGATCCAGCTGGCTCCTCATGTGCTTACACCCCTTCTGACCAATTGGGCTAGACTAGAAGTAATCTGCTGTAAAAACCACTCTACTGAGCAAAAAGAAGAAGCTGACTTCTCAGGAACAACTTTATCTCTCCAAAGATCTGTTATTATCTGTTATTATCATCTGCCTCTTGCCAAGGCAGACTCAGACCGGCCACAAGACAGGATCTCAGTTTCTTGCTGTGAGCATAGATACGCATTGCTGTTTGCTGCAAACTGATGACTGAGCAGCTTTGCTTGAGATTGTTTTCTATGCACAACTGTCCTCCAGAACATGACCCACCCATATCCACCATCTAAGCATGGATGTTTCCCTCCTTGGCTGTCTCTCGTGACTGAAAGCAAAGGCCATGGCTTCCTTCCTGCAAGGCAGCAGAAGGACCAGCTGCCACACCTCTTTGCTGATGGATTGAAGTGTTTTCAGGCCTGAAGTTGCATTCCCTTCAGCTGCTACTATGTACACAATTTTTACTAGGCAAGAATAAATGGATTTAAGGGAAGAAGGAATAAAAGTGAATTTTCAAAGGAAATCCTGCTATTGGTTTCCACTGTTTCCTTCTATTGTTGAATGCCACAGATGCTGAAGTAAATTTCTACTGAGATGGGAATCCCACATTAACTATTGTCATCCAAGTTTGGTCATGGACAGCAGTTAGATCATTCTTCCTTCTCGTTTGAACAGCTGGAGTCTACAGAGGTATTTCAGATATTTTTCTGAGTAAGCATACATAATGTTTCCCACAGGTCACTGTCCTCTGAAATGGGCCAAAAGGATTGAAATAAAAATGTTGAACCTTCCATAAACTCTGGCAGCTTCTATGGAATTGCACAGAGCAGGATGCTTGCCAAAATAAACAACTTCTAAGTCCCATATTTCTTCCTTTTTTTTTTCCTTTCTCTTCTCTATATTTTAGCTTAATTTATATGGAATACAATTGAATCCCTCAGTGATATGGCTGATTTTCTCCCTGAAGAGATGGCTAAGAAATTTCTGAGAATCCCTTCCAATTCTAAAATGCTCAAGTCACTATCCCTTGAAGGCATAAATTCAGTGTATGGGGCAATCTCTCTTTTCACATGTGGTCCTTAAAAGAAGATTTATAAACCACATCGTGCATCACTTCTAACGCGGCTGTGTCTGTAAGAGGAGTGACCAAGCCTCCTCCCCTGACCAGAACTGACATTATCCTTGCAGGTTTGATTGTGCTTTCTCTCCTTCAACGTAAATACCCTTTACTGGGGACTGTGGGTTACAAGTATTCACTCTGGTCTGCAGTTTTGCTCCTAAAAGACACAAAAATGATCCCAGGGAGAAATCACCCAAAGAAAGAATCCAAGCAATACTGTTAGCTATTAATGCCTGTTTATACTTATTAGCTGTTAATGTTTGTTAATATACTGGAGCAAAGTGTGGGAAAGTAAAAAAACAAGCAGCAACCCAACTTGCAAAGTGATATAACAGGCAGTGTATTTAATAATTATTTTACTTAAAAGAGGGTAAGAATTTAAAAGCTGTCTGAACATGACCTGTAGATGTTTCCTTCAGGGAACAGTCTCCTAGCTGTGTTAAATCTGCTGATTCTCTGCTTCCCACCCCTCCCTCCTCTGCACTAGTCAGCGGCGCAGGGACTGACAGGGGCCCAGCTGTGCCAGGACCTGCTGTGAGCACAGGCTCCATCTACGCCAACCTCAGCCCCGTGGCTGAAATTACTCAAGACATCGGCAGTGCTGGAAAGGCTGGTTTTAGGGTTTTAGAAGTTTCCAGTCACCCGCTCTGCCCTGGTGCTTCGTATCCTCCATGCTGGTGTTAACCATGCCCTCCGGCTGCGCTTCTGTGACAAATTAAACAAAGCTGAGTCAGCACAGTCATGGTCCCATCTTCATACTTTGCTCTGTGTGTCCCCCTCCTCTCTCATGCTGCTCCGGGCACTGAGAGGGTCAGGCTACAGAAATTGCTAACAATTCTGTTAAGCCCTTTGAACCAACTCTGAGCCACTGGGAACTGTCAGTGCCAGCAGCAGAGGGGTGGAGATTGCAAGAGAGAGACAGGGATGCTGGTGGCAAAGTTGGTTTAAGCTGTTGAGAAACCTCATCCTCATTGCACAAGAATAGCAGCATATGGGGCTACTCATTGAGCTGAATTACTGATATGCACTAAACAAAACAACCTCCCCCCCAAAAAAAAAGACTCCAAAGCAAAATCCCCCTTCTGGTAAAGGGCTGTACCGGTGTGACTGAAGGGGTAGCAAACCACTACAGAGCTCCTTTGGGGTCACTATGACTTGTTTCACCCCATAAATTTCATCCCATAAATTGCCCCCAGAACTAAGAGTATCATAAAAAGAGAAAGTTAAAAGGTCTTTTTTAAATGGAAAGATTCTGATTTGGATTGGAGGTGCTTAATTAGACTACCCAATTTAAACGGCCTGTTCAAAGTTGTTGAATGTATATGTTGATATTCTGCACCCCGGTTGACTCAACAAAAACCTGTTGTGTCTTTCAGAAAAGATGACCTCTCTTAAATGTGTTTGCCAGAAAGGTTGGGATATAAATCATACCAAAAGAGTGGTTTAAACAAATTAAAACCAGTCTGCTAGAGTGACAACATGCTTACTTAACTCAAGATACAGTAATAAGTTCTTTGATGTTTTTCTAACTGAACCAGATTCCCAAAATTATTTTCTACATTTCATTTTAATGTCTTTAATTATGTTTCTGTGTGTCATCAAAATTGAATCCCATGTGTTTTGTATTTTTAGATGTAACACCACCTGTTTTGAAACATTTTTGCATAAAATATTTAATTTTTGGACAGCATTTTAGGTGGTGGTTCATTATGTTTGTTTATTTATTTATGTAAAGGATGAACATCTTTCTTCCTTATCAAGTACACAGATGATCTGAGTGACTGAACAAATGCTTCTTTCATCTTTATTTTTGGACATCTCTGTGCAAGGATAACATCTTGTGTTAAGAAGTTGTGTTTATAGTTAAATGGATCTTTTAACATTGCACAGTTCCACTCTCAGGACAGGGAATGTAGCAGGATTGTCCTTAGTAATGTGCTGCATCTTATTTTTTTGCTGCTTATTAAAGGAGGACATTATGACATGCCACCTGGCTGGCTGGGTGTCTAATTATGGATTTTACCCTGCTTGCTTAAGGGTCTGTGCATCTCTCCCAGTCTTATTTTTTCTTTTCCATTAGTACCCATACCCTGAGATGTTTTAGTTTTCACAGGAATTTTCAAGTGGATTTCCAGAAGATGAAAATGTTGCATGGTACCTGTCATTTAACTATGCTGATTTGGTTTGACTGTATGTCATTATGTCTTTAGTACAGCCATGCCTTTGTGTCCCTGTATCTTGACCTTAAAGCAGAGTTGCCTGTCTTTTATAGAACAGAGTGGCTGGAGATGACAGCAGCACTGTATAATAGGTGTGGACATCAAAATTCAGATAATTTCATGCCTTGCCCCTCTTTCTTTAGGAAAAATAATAGATGGTCAAGATGTTATTAGCATCTTTAATAGAAATAGCACCATCTAAAATGAACAGAAGAGTGGTTGACTGGTTCTCATTCTGTGCAAGGAAACCTTCAGAGCTCTAAAAAAAATGGGATTCATCACAGGGCATAGCTATGTCCAAATCACTTCGCTCATCTGCTCAGATGATTTCAAAGAAATGAATGAAATGTGAAAACCAGCCTTGTGGCACAGTGAGCTGGAACTGATGCCTTCTACTGAGATTTATGTTTATATCTGGGTAAAAAGTCCTTCTGTTCACTGTCCTAAAAGAAACAACAGCTACACTTACAGACAGGCTGTAGGGCCTGGCTCCAGAGTGCTGTTTTCTTGAGTGAGGGAAAAAAAAAGAAACCCTTAGTAGACATAAGAGAAAATGTGAGCATTTTATTATTTTGTATTATATACTTCTGTTCATTGTCAAACAATCTTCATTCTTGTTCTATTTGTAGACTCCTTTGCAGAAAATAAATTGTAGTAGCATCTAAGAAATCCATAGGCAAAATAGACTTTAAAGACTCTTTCGAGCCAAAGCACAAAACATACAATTTATTATGTTAATTTGAATTAATGCACTTTGACAACAAGATTCAGAGTTGCAACACTTTAAGTGGAATAAATAACAGAGGCTTGTTTTCACTGTTTCTGAACTCCTCCTGTTCCCAGTAAATTCAGTGAGAAAATAAAGCACTAGAGAAGAAAAGGTTTTCCCTACACCTATCCCCAATTCACCCTTCAGAGTAAAAAAATCTCCCAAGATAACTCACAGCCTGTGCTTCCACTGAGTATACAATAAAAATCCCACTGGATAAGGTAAACTACCAAAGGCTTTTGACAAGAGTTTAAGGTGCTGTTGGCTAGATCCCAAACCATTCCCAAGGAATTCATCTTGCAGGCGCCAGAGGATGCTAGCTGTGCTCTCCTGTGTTCCACTGAGGTAGCTTGTCAGATGACAAAGAAGGTGCTTGTCTGTAGAATTATGCTATGGAAAGACAGTGCCAGTCCAGAAGCAACGAAGGGACACTTTTGCGTGTTATCTTCTCTTGTTATTGTGATGTTGAGCAGGTTCATCATTATTTCTTTAATGTGCATTTCCTGTGGCAAGTATGGCCTCTCTAGAACTAATGCAGAGGTGCCAGTAAGTACTGCTGTCCTCAGTTGCATACATGTCCTGGGAATTATCCTTCTGCTATTTGACATAAGATTGTAATTTCTAATGTTCATTTGTAATATTTTTATTATTATATTTATGAATTATTAAGATTATGAATAATATGTTTTTCATAGGTTTATGCCATCCTGAACATAGAGGAGCATTAAAAAATTTACTGATGGAAAGTTATCTTAAGGCACAGTAAAACATACTTCATTTCCTTCTGTATCATTGCTTTTATATATTTTGTTTTTAAATTGTATTTGCTGGCGATTTTTTGAGATTTATTCTGGGAATTCTTTGATTTGAAACAACCAAGACAAGATGGTACCACTCAGCCTTACAACGTAGGGTCAAAACTGCACCAGGCACAGCTGCATGAGCCTTTCCAAATTTAATTTTTAAAGGGCTTGAGAATAGGCAGAGGAGAATGTATTCTCTGAAGTTTAGCAAGACAGGCAGTTGCCTGAATCAAGATTCTTTATGTTGTTTCTGAAATCTGAGGCTAAGATGCTGTTCTCTAATTTGCCGGAAGTGTCAGTAAGGATCTTTGTTTCTTAGGTAAACTGTCTTTGATTTGACTGAACTGAAATCTGAAAAAAACATAATAAAGGTGTTCCAAATAGAAAGACATTTGCAGGAGGATCCTTTGAGTGTGTGCTGTGTGTCATTGCACATGGGCATGTAGCTGTGTATAAGCATATGCCTGCCTCTGCTGTGAAATGGGGAAGAGTTTGGAAACAATTCTCAGGAGTAACACATTTTTATGATGCTCAAATATTAATATAAAGTGAGGCTGACTGTGTTTTCTACCTACAGTTATAACACAGTCAGTTTGCCAGGGTGAAAAAACACAATAGCAGCCTATTTTCCATGGTGCCTTGACCCGCAGGCCTCTGTTGGCTGCTGCAGCTTTCACCAATACTGACTAAACCTCACTGAGATTTCTAACTTGAATAAAGGGGTCAAAATCTCACCCCTAAAGACTAAAAGATTAAACTCGTAGACTTGACTGCTCAGTTTTATTGTTGAACTTGAGCTGTAATTACATTTTTCTAAAAAAATCTTTACAGAGTGTGCACACACAAAAATGAATGTGTATGTATTTCATATCCTGAGTATTGTTCTCCAAGGGATGGCATACTTTTGCTCCAACAGCAGAGGAAAGTAATTGCTGAGGTTTAGCTGTTTAGAAAATTATCTGCCAAAGTCTGTTTTTAGCTAAACCACTAAGAAAATAGTTCTGTATTTTCCATGCAAGAGTTTTGGTAGGAGTGCCCAGAAGGTACAGCAATGACTTTTTTTCCTTTTTTTCTTCTAAATAAACAATCTTCTTCCCTTGAAACTGCAAAACCTGACAGCTGCTATTCAAAGATAATATAAAAAATGCTTAACTTTCGGTGAAATATTCTTAACACCAAAGTAGCTCTTGTTAAAATTAGTACTGACTATGTGAAAGATCAAGACAGCAGGGACATTCCACCTATTAAAAAAATCACTGTTACTCAAAAAACAGGTACATGAATCTTATGAATGCTTATCTCAAATCTGGAAAAAAAGATGCATTGAGTTATGGTGTTAGGAAGCTTTTTTTTTTTAACTGAAAATTATAATTAGTTTGATGTCTGAGTCCTGAATATAATGTCTATCTTTTCAACATATGATTTTTTGCATTTTATTGGACAATTTTCTACTTTTTTTGCATATGACCTAATACTGTATCCCTTGTTTCAGGGAGTGGTGTTTAGCCGTATAAATAGCTGGGATTAACTGCATGCCTAAATACTGAAGTGGAACTACTTGCATAAGGAGCTACCGCTCAGTGGGAATAAAACAGAATTGGGTGTAGAATTATTTGTTTATTACTCATCAGACAGAATTACTTGACCACCCAAATGGAGTCCCTGAGGCTGTATCTGAAAGCCAACAGTTTAAAAAACCTAACCAGATTACACTCTTGCAAGTGGTGTCTGCAGTGGATTTTTAATTTAGTTTTGTTCTGGAGAGGTTTTTTACAGTTTATTTATGAGGGGTTAAGAAAAGAACATTTGAACTTAATTAGTGATGTAAGATAATACATATAATTACAGTATGAAGAGAAGCTAAAATATCTGGGTACATACAGTGGCTGTATTTATTCCCACAGTATTTAGCCCACATATAAAAGGACTTTTCAGACCAAATTCTTGAAGTTAGAGACAAATTCGGATAGCTTTCTAAAACTATGAGAACCTCACTGGTGCCATCAGACTTCCTCTGAAGTCCACAGAAATTTTGCCTGCAACTTCAGTGGAAGAAAACAACAAGATAGTTTGGAAAACAAGATGAAAACGTTGCCATTAGTGAGTCATGAAATCTGGAATGTTTTTTCTAGAGAGTCTCCATGTCCTTCAACATCCATGTAAGTGTTCAAAGCAGAACTTCTAAATTCTTTCTTTTCTCAGAGTGCTAAGATAGAGAGCAGCGTGTAGTGCCTTCACATATGTGAACCATTGAGGAAAGGCCCATGCTATTGTATCAAACATTCTGATTCTGCATTTCTGAGCCTGATGCATGTCATGTATGGCCAGAGATGTGGGTATTTAAAGCCTAGAATAGTGCAGAGGTCTAGTAAAACTACGGTTGCCTAAATTGATTTCTCTTGTATTAAAAGATCTTGAAAAAAAGGTCATAATTATTATACTCTAAATGTTTTCCTAAGTAGCTTTTCAGTAGCCTGAACAAAGAAAAACTATGGTTCATAAAATTTTGAGAGTATTCCTTGGAATAAGTATACACATAGAACATGGGATTAACACAATTAGCAACAACATAATTTTTCAGAGTGAAAGGACTTTTCTTTGCAAGGTATAATGAGAAAACATTTTCCCACACAAGATCTCTTGTTACTCAGAGAGTGAAAAATGCTCACGTCATAGAAGACGGGAGAAAACATGACTGGCATGGAGTTAAACCCCCTGTGAAAATACTTTGGGAAAGGCCACTTCAATAAGTACACAATTGTGCAAATAAGGATTTCATCCACTAGTCTGCCATGGTTTCTCTGAATACAACAGTGGTTCAGTTTGAATGTATTGTGCATATATCTGAGTTTGGCACACTGGATGTCAAGGCTCTCTCTTCAGACAAAGCCTTATTGTTTATTAAAATGTTTCATAAGTCCTTGTTGTGGGAGCAACAAACCTCTCCTCCGCACCAAAGCCAGATCCTGTTCAGAGCACGATTTAGAATGCATGTCCTTTTTAATTTAAAGTACAGAATAGCCTCTCTGTGGTCTGTGCTAAAAATCCATCTGAATGCAATATCTTTCCCCTAAGCTTAAATGGGCCATGATGTTTTGTGTCAAAATAAAAGTGTACGCTGACCCTGATGCTCTGCTCTGCCCAAACCATTTTCTGTCTAAAAGTGGAGGAGGACTTAGAAAGAAAGGATATTCTTGTCTACCTCTTAGTCAACCTTTTTTTGACCACAGTATAAGAAGTACAAATTTATTCAGGGCTCTGCTAAATTTTGCTTCACTGTGTTTTCTCCAGAAGACATTGAAGCAGAGGAATCTCCCCACACTTTTATCTACCATAAGCATCATCATTGCAAGCCTTCTATGCTGAGTCTGTCAAGTGGACAAACCAGAGGTGTTGTGCTCCTTCGTTGTCTGGGACTTTGTTCCTTTGCAGCACCAGAAATGCTACAGAAGATGTAGCACAGCAGATTTAGCCCTCACATTTTCTCAGTTTTAATCTTTTAAGTAGAAATGTGAAGCATTTGGCAGAGATGTTATTTCATCTTAAGTCTCCTGTAATTACTTAGCAATGACTCTTAAGACTATTTTCATTGTTCTGGTAACCTGAAATCAGTTTGTTTTTTTTTTTTTGTTGTTGTTTTTACTTATGGTAGTTAATTATATTAACTAATGAATATCAGAATTAAAATCTTGTTTCCATTGATAAATGGAATTTGTGCATGTATAAAATTGTTTCACAGGGAATCAGAAGTTGTAGAGTGGCTAAGAAATCTTTTATTTATTGTTGATACACAATATCACACAATTGTATCAGAGTAGTAAGACTCCCTTACTACGTCCTAAGAGAACTATAATTAACACTGCAGCCCATGGGTTAAACAGGTGCCTTACTGCTGGAGGAGTAAGATGTATAACCTCTTGGGTAAATGGAATTATAATTTTAGATATTACAAACATTTTTGTGGTATTTAAAATAACTTACTCTACCTAAGAAAATTATTTGGATTCTTGATTTCACGGTTTTCCAAAGTCCTTTGATCCAAACCAATTCTGTAGGTGGCTGGGGCTTTATAATATTGTCCTGTAATTTTCTTGAGGTTAGGACCTTTTCTTAAGACAATATAACTTCCATTTTTATTTATTTGGTGGAGGGGAGAAGGGCAGAAAGTGAGGTAGGAAAAGGACAAATAAAATCCCTCAGTGGTGCATACCATATGTTTTAAGTCAGTCTTCAACAAAAAGATATAGGACAACAGGATAAGGAACAAAAAATTCAACAGTAAAGCGCATCTTGGATAAAAGTATAAAACAAAGGATTCTGCCCTTTCTTCCTCAAAAGTATGTTTTAAACATAAATATAATCCAACGTCTTTCTTCTGAAAAACCTCAGACCCCAATGCAAGCACATTCCAAAATAACTCCTGGAGTGAACAGCCCAACATAAAAAATGATGGCTCGCAAAAGCATTTTTTGACAATTGATGACCATTTTTCTTCAAACTGACAGCTCAGAAGAGCTTCCAAGTGTGTTGGTATGTGCAGCTTATCAGCTGGAGCAGGAATGCTGTCATGTATCCTATGAAAATGAGAATGCATCAGCCTCAGCTCCTCAAAGTCACTGATGGGCTGTATGGAAAATGTCCATCACTGAAACCTTGCACATCTCAGCACAGATTGCTGCCTCTGTGGCAGAACTGTGTGACCTCCCAGTGCAGAACAATTGCGAGGGACTGCTCGCTAGGGTGGAAAAGAAACGCCCTGTGCTCCCTGGTGAATTGCCACATGGCAAAAGGGAAGATTACTTACAGGTCAGCTTTTTTCTTGCTTTAATTTCCCATATCTCAGGTTCAGGATCACTGTCTGATGTTTGTTTTTATCCCAAGAATTATGTGGGTTTTGATTGAAATTAATGATTCCCACCAAAATCTTTTCTCTGCGCCTTGCAGGAAGCTGTTCATATCACCTGTTTTACTTTGATTGCTTAATGATCTGAGCGTTAAACTCTTGCTGCTTTGCTGAACTGGGATTTGTCTGGCTGTCTATTTTTTTGGTTCTTCTATTATCTAATAATGTCACAGGACAGCCATGAATGTGTAGGTGTATGAGTAACACCTGGGCAACCTGGGTGTGGGAATGACACACTCTCCTGCTCTCAGTGGGAAAACGGTGTTTTACTTTTAGTAGCTTTTTTCTTGGAAGTGAATAAACTTCTTCTTAGTGAAATATGTGCCCTTCCAGCCCTGCAAACCATGGCTGGACAACACTCCTCATGCTCTTAGCAAGGAGGGTGCTGAGGAAGCATATCTCACAAGGAGTTGACTTTGTTTTGGGCTTTTAAGGCAAACTGTAGTGATTCTGTCTTTGCTTGGGGATCCAGCCAATACTGCTGCAGTTCCTTCTTCCCCTCCATGCCTGCTTTCCTCCTGACCTTTGCCTGGCCAGAGGAAGGAGAGGAAGGGAGGGGCAAGAGATCTGCATACCCAGAAAATATTTAATAAGTCACCACAGCTTTGTTTTCTGCATTGTGTCCACGGGAGCACCCACAAAATGAGCATCCGCTCAGTGCAAAACACCACAGGAATCTCCTGCTCCTGTACAGTTTATATAAATTGCGTGTTTTTACTTAGAGGAAAGTTAAGGGTCCATAAACAGACTGTTTCACAATCACTTACCGCCCCCTGAAAAATCCTAGGCGATATGCTTTTTTCCTCTTTAGTAAGGCATATAATATTTGATAAACAAAGGAAGCAAATGTGATTTAAAACTCTTTTTGTGAGCATTTTCAATCAAATTCCTTAAGAAAATATAATAAGAAACTAATATTCACTGTAGAATTTATTAAATGAAAGGCATTAAGGGAATTTTCAACCTAAAAAATATTTGAGATTATAAAAGTGAAATTCCAATCTGAGCACAACTTTAACTGATGTACTGAAGGAGCCACGTGCATGTCCAAAACAGCATAAAAAACTTCCATGCTGCCTCTTCTCTTTCCCACTTACCAATCCTTTCCTGATGACTGACATGGTTGCAACACCCCCGCTTGCCCTGCCAGGTACCAGCCAGTCCCCTTCATGCCAGGGACCGTGCCCGTCCAAACAGAGCCCCATGTGCTCCGCTGTAATTAATGATGACATGTCCTCAGAGAGAAGGAGGGCCTGGAGGATGGGCTGGTCCACAGCCTTTGACTCTTAAGCCTTTTGGCTTATTTACACAGGGCATTTTTTTCCCACCTACATCTCTATCAGAGGGGTGAGTCATGGTCACATGCATGTCCATAGCATGGCTCAGGTAAGCTGCCTCATGAATTTCAGTATGGTGACACACATATAGACATTTTTGGACTGTGGACGCAAGATTGCAAGCCTTGACTATGATATGAACATCCTTTTCAACATCTATCTGTGTATCTTGACATAGAATTAGACACTTGTGTTTTTTGGGGCTTCTAAGTGTAACTACAAATTCTGCCAGACTGTAAAGAACATGGATATATCCTGCTCTGTCAAAATAAAAAGGAAAGAGAACAACTCACTGCTCTACCACCCCAGAGTTAATCACGTATTTCTGGGAAGTAAAAATGGCTAAATATGAACACGCCAAGGCCGTATGTTGCTAACTCATGTTGCTTCTCCATCTAGCTGCCAAAAAACATGTCTGTGTTTGACTCTAAAAGGTGCAGAATAGTTTCTTCAAAGACTGAAACATCATATATGAGGTCTTGAGGATTAAATGTCTCAAGATAGTACAGAATCAAATCAGGACAGCTGGATACTTCTTCCTTCAGAGTCACTGGGAAAGCATATTCAGATTCTGGTAACAGAGGAGTAAGTTGAAAATTTGCCATCTCTCTCTAAACCAGAGAATTTCACCCTGCTGACGCTATGTTAGGTACACATAACATTTAATTTATCTCAGCAATGGTGCTTTTGTATTCTGGTTTGAAAGTTGGGGTTGCCAAGGTTTTGTGTGTTGTACAGAGCTGTGGGAAGGGAGTTAAATAACATTGCAAATATTTACTATAGGCTTTACCAGCAATTAAACTTTATATTAGTCCCTCCTTCCTGAGTAGTGTCAGATTATAAAGGGCCCGAAGTTACATTCTAGCATTGCAAAAGGCACTAAGCATGGGTATTTCAGCCTTATATATTTTATGTATATGCAGGCTAGGACTTAGATAGAGGTGGTGAAACCAGATAGAGGGGAAACTTTTTTTTGGTCAGGAATATTATCATGTATTGCAATGCTTGCCTTACAGAAATACTTTCTGCTTCAAGAGTTAAATGCCTATTGCAAACATGAAAGCAGAAAGAAAGCTCCCCTGCATACAGTGGCCTTCCTAAAATCTGGCATCCCAAACTACAGACAATGCAGCATTTCTTCAAGGTCTGGAATCAAGACCATGCAGCAGAAGAAAAAATCAGAGAAACTATGTAATATGTTTAATAATGCCATTAGGTCATGCTGGCATTAAGATATTGTATCTTTATACTTTAGATTTAATAAATGGAGTTGTTTTTAATCAGAAGTTATGTAGACTCTAGAGGTGTAAAGGGGAAAGTGAATAGTTTCTTGAGTGAGATAAAATTTATGTTCATCATCTCAGAACACAAAGCAGATCTCTATTATAGTGGCGGATTAGGATGAGGAAGGGAAGAAAACCTGGGAAAAAATGGATTATTTCTAAACTATTTGTACAAGAAATGGAAAGGCAAGGGCAAAGAAGCACAAAGCCAGGCCCAGAGCACTCCTGGCTCCCCTGCTCTGATGTCAAAGGCAAATAGATTTGAACAGGCTGTGACCACACCAGGCAATAGCAGAGAGTGCTTGTACAGAGGAACCTGCTACCCGTCCCTCCCTACTGCTCTGGCACAGCACAATCCCAATGCCTCCATGTCTTCACCTTGTAAGCAAACTTAGGCATCATCCTCCCACCTCACTTCCCAACAAACCCACAGATTTTCTCCAAGGAATGTTCTTACAGAAGATGCAGTGTCACTATTTACAATATTCAGAACTTTTAAATGAAGAATATTTAGGGTAGCAGATGTTTTGCCCTAGCCAAAAAAATAGTGTATTTTTCATGTCATCTGTCAGCTTAATTCTACACTTTCCACCACAAAAATACATTTGTTAAAGGACAGTTTGTCTATTTACTTTCTTTAGAGTTATTCTCAGCTATCAGTGACAGCAAACCTGAATTATTTTTTGCCTAATGAAATTAAAGCTGCTGCCTAGGGCATTAATATACAGATGGCTTCACTGTTCAGAAGTGAAATACTACATTAGCTGCTGAGAGATCTTACTATATATATATTTAGAGAAAATTATCTGCAAAAATAAGTCCTATGACAGAGGAATATTATTTTTTACTATGGTTTCTTTACTTAGGATCAGACTTGATAGAATCTTGCTTTATGTTACATACAAGAATTTCCTGTGATACCTGCAATGGGATGAAAAAATCTTCTCTCAGAAACCTTGCAGGACCAGTACCTTCTGTTTACAGGTCCAGCAAACACCTCTATATTATTCTGCTTTTCATGCTTGTGTAGGAACATCAAAGAAGGAACTTGGTGTTCGTAATTAAGATGCACTCTGTCCACCAAGAGAAGAGCATTGTACAGTAGCAATAACAAACCTGGTCACAGTTGTTTCACACAGTTCTTGCCCCATTACAGCTTCAGGGCTGATGTTTTCTGTGCTACCCACTGCGTAGCTCTTTCTCTTCTGCTTTTCAACACATTTATCTTCTTGAACTCACTACTGACATTCTTTATGTGGTGCTGCATCCTAACAATAGAAGCTAAAACTTTAATATTTTCAGTGGTATGCCATATACTTATATTTTGCACAATTTAAAAACCAGTCACTTGAAACATTAAAGGTCCTGACAGATCAGTGTGTTTCCAAAGAGTGCACTTCTGTAAAGAGGTTCTTTGCACTTAGCCTGGCCCCATCCTCTCTGTTGTTCCAAAATCTCTTTCTCCTCATGAGATCTGTCCTCATTTATGCTTACATTCTCTTTTATATCTAATTATAATAATATAACCACATAATATAATAATATCTGGCTATAGTTCTACATCAAATAGAAAGTTTTTTGCAAAAGAACACAACTTTTCAGTGCAATAGGGAAATGAAAACACAAACTCACTTAAAAGAAAGCACTATTTTTATTTTGTTACCTATGCATATCTACTAATACATTTAATGACTTATTTTTATAGTCTGGCATTAGATTGAGCTGTTTAGCAAGTTTTTCTTTCCAAAGTTCAACCAAAGTTAGTTAAAAGAACATAGGACACCCTAGTATTCAACGGAAAATTGCAAGTTCTTAATCAGAGACATATCTTGGCTGAGGAAAAAATTATTTGAATAAATGTCTATTTGCTGCTTACCTTCTCCTTGCTTCTGGATGCAAACAATTGTTAATATTCTCAAGGAGAAAATCATGTAGGTTTGGTAATTCAAAAGGAAAGATTTTAAAATGATAGGGGAAAAAAAAAGTTTAATTCAAATAGGCATTGTGTTTTGTTTTTTTGGGTTTTTTTGTGAATGAGAGTTTTCAATCTAAATTTAGCATTTTATTCAGAAGCATCCTGCTCTTCTATAAATTACTAAGACTGTGTACACAGGCATGTGATGTTTACTTGCAGATGCCAAGTTGTCCTTCAGACAAATATCTAACACAATATTATAGAAAGTGGATTCAAAACTAACTCTTGCTGTCAAGGACAGCCAGCTGGTCCCCATGTGTCCAAGCCAGAGAGAGATTCAGACTTCAGAGAAGCTGATGGGAGGTCCATCCTTCCCAAAATGCTAAGACTGTGAACATACTAAAAATTCCTCTGAGAGTGGTTTTGTTTAGAAATTCAAGAGCTTAAGATTTGTGCTTTTAATATGTCCATGAAGTAATTGAGCCCAGAGTGTCAGCACAGAGCGAAGGCTCTCTGTGGAAGCCAAATTAGCTTTAAGTGGTTTTAAGCACAAAAGCTAGAAGCTGTTTCTTGAGTGGTGACAACACAAAGCAATGAAGGAAACCAGGTCACAGAGAGCTGAGATAAGATTTTGATTTGGAGGACTCTCTATTCAAGGCATAAAAAATAGAGCTGTTTTTGGGAGTGGCTGAGAACCCAGAACTGCAGCTCCAGGAAGCAGCACGGCAGCCCTTGAGGAGTCAGGTCCATAAAATACCACAGATTGTGCTGCTGTGTTTTGCTTTCAACAGTAGCAGAAGTCTAAAAATACCTTTGTCTGTATTTTTGTCATCGAAGTTTTCTGCAAACAACATTAATTAAATGTCTTTTCCTCACTTTCCAATGCAAAAACAAGCAGCAAATTTTGAAGGCATAAAGATACCAAGATTGGCTGTAAGTGCTACAATATGCCAGAGAGAATTTTGTTGAGACCCTACCAAGAAAGTGTCATTGGAGAAAGCATAAGGTGGCAGATGATTAGACCTTAGAATTCATTTGCTTCTCCTTTGAGAAAACTTTCTTTCCCCTTTCAGAGCACTAAATGTGAGGTGAAATTTAGCAAGATACAAACTGTATTTTAAAAAATGAGACATCTTTCTGAAAACTCTTCTCAGGATCACAGCATTTTGTAGTGATTTTTGAAACACAGCAACTTAAATGTAGCTCTTTTCATCTATTATTTACTTTATTTCCGTGGCCAAAATTTACAGCATTTTTACTTTTTATTTACTTTTATTTCTCCATCTTATTTTTTTATAATGGGGTATTCCGCTTCAAGTGAGAACTCAAATCTCTTGGAATTTTCAATGGTATTGAGAAAAAGCTACTGAACAAACCAAAAATGCTATGGACTTAGCTAGATGGCATTGCACGGTCTGGATGTAAAAGTTTCTGTCACTGGTGGAAGTGCAGGGAAAGGAATGTCTGTCTTGTTAATATTTTTCATAGAGACACTTTACAGCTGCAAAGAGAACCTTGGAAAGCAACACCCGATGTATTGGATCTAGATGTCAGAAATAACCTGACCATAATCTCACCCACTAGATTTAAATATTTCTTGGTGATGAGCTCCTAAAAGAGCTTGTCTGTAGTATCTGATCCTGTTACTATAAACTCCAGAAATAGCCAACATTTCTGTCTACAAAGAGCTATTAAAACACAGAAATGTAGTGTTTCATTTTCATGCCATTATCTTACATTTTAAATCATTGCTTCTGTGTCAAAGTAACTAAATTTTTATTGGAAGTATATTTGCATTTGATGGTCCCAATTTTTATTTAACATTGCACTTTATATTTTTAATAGTTACTATTATAGTAATAAACATTAACATGGTATTTGTGCCTTTTCTTTTTGCAAATTTTAATGTTTTCAAAATTTCTGTGACTTTAAAAAAAAAAAGGTAAAAAGTCCTCCCCAGATGGGGAGGGAACTATGTGCTATTACATTGGCAATAATATATTTTAGTTTTTTTATATACTATATTGCATATAGTAAGCTGAAACAGGCTTGTTCAATTCTACCACAGATGTTTTTGGACTTCAGCTTTTCTCTGCCCTTCTCACAAATCTCTCACTATTTCTTCTTTTTAAATTGCACCTTTTACACACCTACTGAGATGAAGGTGGTTTGTGTCTGACTCATCACCCGTTTACACATTCTTCAAAGCAAGGGGCAATTGCTTCTCCTGCTTCTCCATCACCTCCAGCCGGCTCTGTGCCATCTAGGATTACTTTTCCTCCCAGCTGCTGTTCTGAATATGCTCTCCATTTCTAACATTAGCCTCAACCCCATTCCTGATTTACATAGTTTTCTTTGGGCTCCTGCATGCCGTTCTAATTTTCAGCTACATGCCAGCCACTCACTTTCCCTCTGTCTGCAAAGCCAGGTTTAGTGAGCTTTGTGAGATCTATTTAATCACTAAAAAAACTGTGCAGTCCAGCAGTAAATGTAATATGTATTCCAGAAGACCTACAAACAAGTTTTACTTGGCACTCATAGCAATGAGGTAAGAGGATAAAATGAGTTTGTGGTCACATTACCAGACCACCAGCAGAGAGTTATGAGAAAGCTAGATCCATTTTAATTAGGAAAAATAGAAAAAGTTTACATGAGAGCCATCATTCTGGTCTTCTATGAACCACAAACTGTAATTATAAACTATAAGCCTGAATTTTCTTAGCTTTATTCTTGGATTTTAATATCACAGTGTGAAACAAAAGTTGAATATCTTTAGGTTGTTCAAAGTATGCCTTTATTAAGAAAACATTTTTTCCAAAAAACCCTGCAGGATATTAGATTTGATAATCTGCCTGGTCTCCTTTAAGTCCAAAATTAGTCCATGCCATTCTATAAATCTGTGCAGTATAGGGTTTTAAGGCTGATTTCTACATAAGTAGAACTATACATCTTAAAAATTGCATCTTTTGTCTTCTGTAAGTGGTGAATTGAAATCTTCAGCATTTCTCTGAAACAGTTATGACCTGAGTTGTTGTTTCATATTTGATTTTTACAGGGATCTTATGATAGGATGGACTGTTGCTTGTGCTGATTGAAGGTCATTTCTTATGATGCAGGAGTTAAATGTATTTTTTAGCTATGTAGTCCAGTATTGCAATGACAGGATCAAAATTTTGCATTGGGAACTTGCTCAAAAGATGATGAATTTGATAAAAATAATCTCAAGTAACAGTTTCTGTTTACATCAGCAAGGATATGGCTAGATGGAAATAATTCAATGCCATGTTAGAAAGCTGAAACTATCACTAAACTAGTTGGAATGCTTCTGTGGCCAAGTGTCATACCTTGCTCAATCATTAGTAACCAGCTTGGGATCCAGTAGGAATGTAGCTCAATAAACATGATGCGGAACCTGAACTAATTATCCTCAAAACTGGGTTTTCTGACAATGGTGGATCTGTCTTTCCTTTCTTTGAAGCTATAACTGTTTGGCCATCTATTTAGCAAAAAGCATGGGCCTATGTTTTCTAAGAGATGTGCTGTCTCTTCACCAAATACATCTACTGTAATCTATAGGAAAATATAAAGGAATACTGAAAAATCATTCCTGTGGTAGATTTAACACCTGAAGCAGTGGAACTGTGGGATCTGGAGTAAACTTGGAGTGGAAAAGTGGCTATTATATGTAGGAGAAAACTCCCCTGAAGGTGAGGGAAATGCTTTTCTAGACCATCACTATTGGATAGCCTTTCAGGTGTACCTGCTTCTTATGTAGTGGCTGTCATGATACTACACCACCCATCTTTAATTCAATAATTCAGTGATTTGGACACTCATGCAAATGTGAGATAACCAAACTCATTTCTCCTACTGCTTGCTGAATTTTGAGTCTTTGCCATCTTTCAAGCAAATTCAATGAGCTTGTGATAATTCTATCAGTGTGAATAACTGCAGAGGAAGGGACACAAAATGGCTGAAATTAATAGACCTCTCTTGTTGAGGTTGTTTTATTTCAATTATACATTTTGGTCTCACAAAAGTGACTGCTATGAAGATGCTCAGTGTCACAAAATTCAGAGAAAGAGGAAATCTGGATTTCCTTCTGTCAAAAATCATTGAGTTTATTCTACAAGATGGCACCACAAGAACAGGGACTGAGAACCATGTGAGGAAGACTTCTAATCAGGATGCTACAGTACTTGCTCAGGTTTGCCTGTGTGTACTTGGTCTTCTGTTCTGGGTGTCCTGAAAACCTGTCAGTGGAAGGCTCTGGATCACCTGCTTAGTCTGGTGCCACCAGCAGGTTCCATTTGTATAACATTTCTCCTGTGGCTTTTCCCACTGGTGCTTTTACACCTCTCAATGGGTTGGATTTTTTAGTGTAACCTGGGATGTTCATCAGTGTAACTGGGAACTTACTGAAGCCCCAGGTGCACAAAAGGAAAAAAAAATTGAATTTTCCTGAATGACACTTCAAAGTAAGATTTTTTTGGTGTTGGTCATGTAAATTCATTTCTGTTCACAACCAAGATAAACTGCTAAAAATTAAGGGACTTGATTAAATTGCTTTTCTTGAAGAAAACAGAAAAATGCATTGTCTAAGGGAAAGAAATTAAATCCTGAGACTTACAATTTAAAAATTACGTCCTTGTCATGACTAATAATTAATTTCAATGACTTGATGATTGGACAAGACCAATAATTCTGAAAATGTAAGGTAATCCAATGGCTGACTCTTTCTTTAATATTTTTCTCTGCTTCAGGCCAAGGAATTAACATGTATTTTGAAAATAGATCTTGCTTCCTTGAGTTGTCCTTGGAAGGCAGTCCCTGGAAGAATCAGTGTTTTGCATACTTAGAGTGTTTCTTAAGCCTTTAATTGTTTCCTTACGCTTCTGTCCCCATATGTGACCTGAAGTTTTACCTCTCTTATTTACATTAGTCAGAGAAGAGATTTTATTTTCTGAGTTCATTCGTTTATGTAGCTTTGGACAAATTTAGCTGGATAGCTGCAGACTGACTGTAGGAAGCACCGTGGAAATTATTAACCTAAAATTCACTAGTCCTGATCTGCTCAGTGAAAGATTAGTGAGTAAGCTCATAAAAGTCTAAAAGATAACTGTTGTTGCAAACATTATTTATAGGAGTACAGTTTGCTGATTCCTTATCTTAATTTCAGAAATGTGGCATTTCCTCTTCACCCCCTTTTTTAAATTTCTTGATATTAGAGCTCTGATCTCAGCTGGTCCAAACTGAAATCCTTCTACAAAGTCAGTTAGGCTGACTTAGACCAGCTGAGCCACTCCACCTCCTTTAATGTACTCATTTCATACTTGCTCTCTGTGCTCCCAGCTGTGTGCTCCTGCGGACGATGGCTCACTAACTTTTTGTACTTTCTTCACATAAAAATCTTTGTGGATGAATATTATTAGCATAATGTGGAAAATTCTGGGACTTCCTGACTAGAAGAAACACCTTTGCATCCAGTTTCAAGCAAAGCATTTTATATCAAACCTGTGCCCACCTCATAAACTCATGAGGTGTAGCAATGACCTTGGTTTCTACCTGACAACAATTCTGTGGTCAGTAACATGACCTTTTACACTTTTGGATTGTTTATTATTATAAATTTGATAGAGACATGTCAGACAAATTCCAGACTCTACTGGCCCTCCTGGCAAACTGTGGAATGTCCACTCTGACATACAATGAGGCTGTTTTGGGATGGCTTACCTAAGGTTTACTGTGATGTTAGGAGCTTCAGCCGCTTTCCTGCATGGAGTCAAAAATATTTGAGACAAAAGAATTAGCGAACATTTTTCATAATTATTGAGAGATTTATATGCTCTCTCTCTCTATATATATACTATAAAATCATGTCCATATCTATGTATATCTCATGAACTACATTACAAATATACATATTACTGTCTTTATAGAGCACTTCACTTTGAATTATACATCATCCATAGTTTTGGGACAGAAACCAGTGTTGAAGAATTTTCTAATAGATTTAATACTCTTGTAATTTAGAGAATGCAGAAAATGCACCTACTTTGTGAGTTTTGGTGTAATATTTCAGGAATAGTCAAATGGTGTAGTTAACATTGTCACTTTGCCAACATTCTCATTCCTTGTATGTGCTGTAGGTAAGAGTTTCTTAAGGATTCCTTACCCATTTAACTTTTCAGCCTTACACAATGTAGTTTTCTATGTTGGTAGGCCAACTAACCCTTGATTGCAGAGACTTACAGAATGGTTTAATGGCCCACAATATATGGTTTAGCAAAACTAGAGGCAAAATGAACACTAAAATGTTGTTCATCAGCATTCTTCTCTTTCAATCCATATGACAGATGCTTAAAAACAGTAGTTATTTTAATATTAAATGTCTTTGCCAAAAATCTCTGTAAAAAGAAGGCTTGTTGACTGGTTATCAGTTCAAGATATCTTAGAGAATTCAGAAATATTTTCATAAAGACAAGCAATTACTATATTGGGTTTGGTTGGATTTTTACGATATCTTATCATTGCAGTTTATGAATAGTTTGATGGCTCTTAATTCTTCACTAAAACATAATGAAGACTGAAAATAGGGTGAATATTAATATAAATTCTCTAAGTTTTTATGGTGCACTGTTAATTTCCTAGTTCTGTTGCTCTAAAGGGCCCCTGCCATTTTTCAGTTCTATTAAGTCTTTTATCCAGACATTTTTTCTCCATGAAACACACAGGAGTGAATTCTCATATGCATACTTCCTTCCTGCTGAAACCACTTCTGTGAAACAAGCCCAGAAAGAAGAGATCCCAATTGACTCCACAGGTAAATTTAGTAATGTAGTACTTTAAAAAAACTCTTACATACAAAGAAATCTAGATTGGTCAGGTAATAATTGATAGTCAAAGGAAATATAAAAGTGTGTTGGGTAAATTATTCATGTCTTTCAATATAAAATGGGAAATGCTGACTTGTGGGAAATGTAACTATGAGCAGCTGCCTTGGCTTGTCAGAAATGCCTCTAATCTTCTTCTTAAAGTGTATCTATGTTTTTCTCCCAAAAAATGAGGCTTGAGAAACAGATAAACTTTAAAGTTCTTTACAGGAAAAAACTTCTGATAATTAGCAGGAGTCATACCTAGTTTAAAGAAGGTCAAAGACTTATAGAACTGGAATTTATCTTGTCCTGTATGGAGAGGGAATACCTTTAGCCTTTTACTACATAACTTTTGCTCTTATCAGTTTGAAAAACCACAGCCACAGGGGGATGATTGTTTCTAAATTGTGTATCTCTTTCTTGTAGGCAAGCTCTGAAATTTTTCACTCATGGTGATATTTTCTTCTGTGGGAAACAACAAACAAGCTCATTTACTAGACACTACAAATAAAATTGCCTTGTTGTGGCCAGATTTCAGAATAATTTCACTGCTTTTCAAAAATTGTATCCATAGTTATTTTCCCAGATTTTATTAAAGTCCCAGCCCTCAAAAAAAAGAACTATTCTATTATCTGGGCAAGGGCAAAAAGCCACAGTGAATGACATGCCCTGTTACATCCTTTAATATCTGCCCACATGAGGCACAATATCAAATAAGAAAGAGAGGTATTTTCATGTCATTTAACTGCATTTATATACTTAAGTAACGGGGTTCGTTTCATCTCACTTTGAGCATCCAGAAGTTAGGCATCCTGATCTAAGCATCTAGGTGTCCTGTCTAGGTAGTCACTGGAGAAAAGAGTAAAATGACTTTCCCTCTGGAACTAATGATTAATGGCTCCTACCTTGAGATTAAATCAATCTTTTGGAGGTAAGGAGCTCTTCATAAATTAAGAAAGGGACTTTAGCTAAAAGTTAATTTTTAAATAGTGAAAATTACATAAGATAAATCCTGTTCTCCATGGTGGGTTTTGGAGGCAGAAGCTGTGCAAGAATTTTTTTCCATGAAGAAAATATTAAGACAATTGTAATCCCAGAGCACCACATTTTAAGTCTTTGCTCTCATGGACCATTTGCATTTTTGTCCCTGCCCATGGCGTTGCCTTTGGCAATGTTTTTAAACATTCAATTTCTGAAATTATAACAATGGCATATGTAAAATAAACTTGTGATAATTTGATTTAATGTACTATTCAATTAATCCTATACTCCTAATGTGACCTGTCAGAGATAGAGATGTAGAAGTAAAATGAGGTTACATAGTACTCTAGAAATTCAAAAGATCAGGGAGGAAAAAAAGAACTATTCTAAACATTTACTTCAAACAGTTGAAAGCTTAGTTATAACATTTAGATGGGCTATTTTATAATCGTACTCAAGGGCTGGCTGCTTCCTCTCATTTCTCTCCAGTGATGCACAGTTCCCTGTCTTCTGTGCTGAGGACAAGCTATGCAGACAGGCATGGCAAGTCTACTGCACTTTTGACCTGCTAGTTGCCTTTTTTTCCTGTCTACCTGCATTAATTTTGGTTCATTTGCACAAGTCTTCATGTACAATAAAATAAATACAGTCTCACAGTGTAGCTTCTGCCTGCAATTAAGTTGAATAATTAACAAATATTTCTTCTTCATTTCTTTATATAGCTTTTACATGCAGGATAGACATAAAAAGCAAGAATAATGCAAGAAGTCTTGCTGTTCTAGGTCATTTGGCTTTCAGACTCTGAAGCTGGCCTCTCTTGGGAAGGTCTGATATCTTCCAGTGGAAGGCAGGAGGAAATGAAAACAACCCTGTGGAAAAAGAAGAGAGGAATATTTTTCCTTCCTTGCTGGATTATATTCCCTTAAGGCTCAAAAAAAGTCTGTGCTGCATACTGAATATGCAATAGATGGTTTTGCTATTGCTAATCCTGTGGTAATAACCCAGCAAGATAAAAAGCTAATAGGTTGCCCATGTGTTCAAAATAGTCTTCCAAAAACACATTTTAAAAATAAATGTATTCCAGAAGATGAACTGGATAGAGACACTTTTATATCCTAATTAGAAAAAAAAAAAAAAAAAAAAGCAAAAACCTACATTAAAATTGATGTGAGTTTCTCAACTGAATTCAGTTAGAGTAGAATTTTAAAAAGCAGCTCTTGAGAACTGTGCAGGGGATGTCTAACATTAATGCAAAGCAGGTTCATGGCAAATCCAGATACTGTGGACTACCTGTTTTTTCACAAGTGTAACAGAACCTAATGAATGACTACTGAATAATACATGCCTACATAATTCTGTTTGTCAACTTCATTACATATGAATGCAGTAAAAGTTTTGATGGATTTTCTACCTAAAATCCTGGTATTGATAGATTTTTTTTCTGCCAATCTATACCAACAAATATCAGTGGTACCATCTTCTCCTTTGTCAGTGTCCATCTGCTTCTGTGATATCAGCTGTTATAGCTTCTTCAGCAGTTTGTCCATTCCTTCTGTGTGTTGCCTTCCCTACAATCCATATGTTTCTTGTAAATGCTTCTGTTAGATTTTCCTTGATGCCTTCTTCTTGTGGCTTCGTGTGGCAACACATGGGCTACTCCCTGTTCTTTTTTACCTTTCAGTAACAAATATCACCTTTCCTTATTACTAAAGCCCTTCCAGTCCTCTGCCTGCAGTCTGTAAAGATGTTTCCTGTCATTGTTTTCTCTGTAGACCTCACTTTCCATGTTTTTTATTGAACAGGACATTGTGTACAACAAAAATACTAATTATGGTTGGCTAAATATAATCCACCATCTATGGAATTTCTGTCAAAGACAGGCTAAGCAATGGCTGACAATTAATCATAAAGGTGTTTAATAGTTATATAAAAGACATTAAAGCAAAGGTATTGTCTGGATGTCTGTGCAGTCATGGTTTTTTAGAAAGTATTTCAGACTTACATAAAAAATGGGGACGCCATCCACCATTGCTCATGGTTGAGGTCTGCAGTGAGCATTTTTATGTGTGAATCACTCTTTCTTTTGTATACTTTTGTTATTAATGTTTTTGCTGTTACTATTAATTTTCTTATTTCATTGCTTTTTCCAATAATTTGTTCTTATCTCAATCCATGATCTTCACCTTTTGTGTCTCCAACTCTCAATTCCATCCCACTGCAGCAGGAAGGGGGAATGAGAGACCAGTGTGTGGTTTGGGAGAGTCTCAGTGGGAGCACTGATTTGGGGAGTACAATTCCTAGGCCACAACACCTGACTACATAAGCTGACGATAGTTTCATATGTAAGCAACAAAATTGGCAGACGATATTATTCTGTGATCAGTTTAGCATAATATTTGAGTGACTTTGGGATGTATCAAAACCTGAAAGATTACTATTAATGGATATATTAAAAGCAAATCTTTATGAATGCACCTATATTTTGGAAGGATTTTGTCATGTCATTAGTCTGTATTAATTACAATCCCATGACTCGATTGTTCATGGTCTTCCCAGTTCAACAAATGAATATGATTTAATTTTAATTTGAACCATTCTAACGTTTTGTTTTAAATAACAGCTTTTTGATCTCAGTACATTCATTGCATGCTAACAAAAAGAAAACTGTTACTCTAGAAAAATGAAATGTGGTTAGCTTTTCTCATACGGATGCAATAAAGACCACTTCTAGTGGCTTGACATTGCACAGCTGAATAGTTTTTGACAGGGAAAATAACTATAGTTTAGTCTGAGCTTTGGCAGTACTACAAGTCATTAAATATTTGCAGTAATCCAGTAAGTGAAATTTTATTATAGGCAGGTTGCTTCAAAGTGTATTATCTCCATAGTTACAGGCATTTTCATTATGTTAGCCTTTTCCTATAGGGAGGTGCTCTTTGCTTCTTTATTTTTATACTGTTTCATGGACTGATCAATGGTCTTTTGGAAGTTTTCGGTTTTCCTTATTTATCCTCTTCTTTTTTATAAGTAGGTTGAAGTTTTTCTGAAATATACAGAAGAGGATTCTCTAGCAAATAAAAAACCCCAAACTTCAGAGCTGCTGTTTAAATCAAGTATACTTAAATGCACTTGTGGGTTTTTTTTCCAATATTGAGTTTTATCAAGTTCTTTTCATGTCTTTTTTTCACAAAAATATTACAGTATCACTGTGCATATGTAACCTTCCCTGTTACATTTGGGCTTCTGCTACCACACGTGATGGTTCATATATCTTCATGTGCTTCTCTCCTGCTGCAGTCGGGAATCTGCCTCCAATGCAGATGGGGAAACTGGGACACCTGTGTGGGAGCACACGGCCCCCAGCGCAGACATGTGGGGACACCTGAGGGCAGTCGGAACAGGAGAGCTCTGGCACTGCCATGGGAATGGCTCCGGTGCCACATGCCAGAACTGCTGTACCACATTCAGGACCTCAGGGAGCATCCCTGCTGAGAGCTGTGTGGTGTCCTGGAGGTGCACTGTCTGCTCCAGGTGCTGCTCTGTGCTCCAGCTCCACGTTGCTAAACCCCATCTCCTAACTGACAAACACAGCCTCTGCTGCATCCCTTCTGACCTGCAAATCACCCGATGTGAAGGTCACTGAAACACGTGAAAGGAACCTTTTGGTTTTAACCAATATTTGTTCAGGCCTGGTGCAGAAACCCGATTCAATAAATCTTCTTACAGGGAGGTCTCAATTAGGTGAGCTCTACTCTTGTTCCAGGGTCACATCTCAGGATTTGAGACGAATGCTTTGACACTTTGTAAGGGAAAAATGAAACGCCATTCTTCAGATTGATTGCACAGATGATGTGAAAAAGGAAAGACAAAAGGATTCGCATGAGGGATCTATCTCGCTAAAGGAGGAGAAATCTGTGAATGCAGGTGAGACAACTGTGATTGATGTACATCCGTGATAAGAGTAATCAAGCATATTAAAAGTGAAATGTCCAAATCATGATGCCAACATATTTTACCAAGCTCTTCCCCATATAGCCATATGTGTTTCCTTAAATAAAATTATTATATTTAATGTCTCTTTCTAGTGATGACCAATAGACTAAATTCATATGTAGAATTAATTTTTTCAATAAGCAATGTTTTTTCATTAGTAATTGCAGTTTATGACATATATAAATGTGATATGAGAGGTTATTTATGGTAAAAGAAGGAAAAGTTGAGGAAGGATTGACTTAGAATTCCAGTAATGTTACTACGGAATGATAGAACATTTTCCAGAATATTATCATTTTTCAAACAGATTAAATTCCACCATTAGCTATTTTCCTTATGTTTAATAGAATCTGATTTGTTTTATACTACAGAGAAGTATCTTCTGAAAAAACAGTAATGAGAAAAAAAAAAAAAATTGGAATGTATGTAGTGAAATATCCAGTGCTGAAAAAGTTACTGAAAGCCACTAAAGTACTGTGAACCATCTTATAAATATGAGAAGTTATGTCAGCTTATAAATGACAAGTTTTGTGTAAGGTAATTCTATATCATATGTTAAAACAAGGCACAAACAATTCATTCTCTTTCTTATGACAAGAAATTTATTGAACTGATATTCATTTTTAGCTTTTTGTTGACTTTACTATGGACATAACAGGCATTTTTCATAATTTTCTATGAAATAGATAATTTTAAACTTTCTATTCATTAGAATAATAAAATATTTTTCATACAGTTGACTGTTTTGTATAAGCCCAGTCTAAGGACTCCTATTGTGGAAAAGACCATGTAATTTTATGCAGCCATTTGGGGCTTTTTAAAAAAATTAATTGTCATGCTTATGGTGCAAAATTACTCTTTTTTCTTGGTATTCAAAGGGACCAATATTAGCTTTCTGTAGTGGAGTCAAAAATGTTTTTGTTAAGTTGTAACTGTCACAATTTTGCAAAAGTCAATTAGATACTTAATAGAGGTGCAGAAAGTTTTGCAACTGTGTCTAAATTTTAAGACAGTTGTTTATGTTTTCTGTTATATTTAACAAATAGTTGTAAGCAAATTGCTTACTAGTTTTGTAAATCCTTAATAGATTTAACGAGGGAACTGAGCATTACTCATAGCACTGCAAATCTAAGGCTTGAATATTACAGAAGAAGGCACCATTGCAGGTAACGCTTCTGTCAGGTACCTGGTAGGTGATAAATTGAGGGACTGGTTGGAGGGGGACAGGGCTACGTTTTATGGCAGTGACAATCAGAGTTGAGGGATGATGATCTCAATCGTGCAGAGGAGGGTGAGGGAGGGGAAGGCAAACCTTTGTACTGAGCTGTGAGACTGGTGCCAGGTTACAAAGGTCAAATGTTTAATAACACTCTTTCATTTTACAGCTCTATTCCATGTGTGAAGGCAGCCTAGGAATCCAGCTTTGATAAGGAAAAGGCAGAAACACATATTTTGCTGTGCTTTGATTTTGGATGTTTTATGTTTCTCGATAATAGTACAGCCTTGAGGAGTGTCATGTTCCTGACTGAACAACCTAACATAGAATTGTGACCTGAACATCCATACGGCAGTGCACTGTTTTGAGGGAAAAAAGAAGAAATCAATTCCAGCTATTGCAGTTTCTCTGGACTCCATGGTGGTGGGCACAGAGCCATTTTTCTATTCTGATTACAAAAATTGCTTAAATCTCCAGGAATTTCAGTGCTCTGTAGGGACTCTTCTACACATTCAGATAAGGTCTGGTTATAAAAACATAGCTCTCCATCAAACATTATTTAACTAATATGATAATTAACTCTATTGGGTTTGGCTGAGGTGGAGTTAATTTTCCCATGGCAGCCCTCTCAGTGCTGTGCTTTGTATTTGTAGCTAGAAAGGTGTTGATAACACACCAGCGTTTTGGGTGTTGCTGAGAACTCACACAGCATCAACACAGTTTCTTCAACATTTGCCCATCAGCAGTGAGCAGGTAGTGGGCATGATTTTTGGAGGCAACATATCTAGGACAGCTGACCCAAACTGCCCACAGGGATATTCCATATCATGAGATGTCTGCTCAGCACTAGAAGCTAAGAGAAAAGTGGGGAGGGTGGCATTTTTTTAATGACATTTGTCTTCCTGAGGAATAGCTACATGTACTAAAGCCCTGCTTCCCAGGGAATGGCTGGACATTGCCTGCTGATTGGAAGTAGACAATAAATCTTTTGGTTTTCTTTGCTTCTGTATGTGCAGTCTTTACTTTTGCTTTATTAAACTGCCTTTAACTTGACCCGTGAGTTTTCTTCTATCTTATTTTCTCTGTGCCCTGTCCCAATGAGGAGGGGATTCTTTTCCAGACTAATGAAATAAATCACAAGTAAAATAACTCTTGCATGGTATGACGTTCAATTCCATGTTCTTTTTCATCTGTTTCGCAAAAAAAGGAAACATGACCTGTATCATGGGTCACACATATATAAGTGACAGGACACAGCTCTGTGAAAGTATTCAACGCTTGTGCAGATCAGCAAAACTGGGAGTCTTTGTGCTATATAAATGAATATTACTAACCCATATTTCCAATTAATTTATGTTTTTTTCCAATAAGTATATCAACATGTTCTATAACCGTATCTGGTTTTCTACACTGACCTAATCTGTGACAATAGATTTACCCAGAGAAATTAATCCTTGCTCAATCTTACCATAGATCAACCTGCTTCTGGAGAAAAGAGGGAGAAAAGGAGAAAGGAAAGTGCAGCTGTCTTTGTGACTGAGAACTCCATTTGCTGTTGTTGAGGTTGGCGCCACTTACTTTTATCTGCTAAAAGCTCTTTGACCTGCAGAGTAGAACACAACTGTTAATAAAAGATCATGAAACACATCTGAAATGGTAGTAAAATGAGTGAGCAGGAATTGCCAATAAAACATTTTGTGAGAATCCTTTTTTTCCTCGATAAGAATGGACTGCTTTAGAAAAGCTAATACAGAGAAATATAATCATGTGAAAGAAATGCATGTTTTAAGGCAAAAGTTTGTTCACTGACTAAATTTCCATGTCTCAAAGCTTGACTAGATTTAAACTTTCTCAGGGGTCTACAAAAACAAGTAATTTATGTTTATGTAAAGAGGAAGGGATTCTTTGCACAAGCACAGCGGTAATAGCTCTGGTATGTACTTAGAGGTCTGCAAAATTGCTTTTTCTGGGGAAAGCAGTTTATGAAATTTCCATAGCTAAGGCCAATTTGCACAATCCAAGTAAATGTCTTGGGTTATTCTCTGAGGTCTAAAGGGCTGAGTACACCCACCATACCTCATCCCACCGGCAGCAGTCATGGAGGCCCAGGGCAATAGGCGTCTGCTTTTACATATCCTCTGAAGTCATCCTATTTCTGAAACTATATTTATGCCCCATTCTCACAGAATTTTAATTAGTAATAATTATTGTATTTAAAAATAATTTATTGCTCAATAACACAAAGGCAAAATGAAGATGGATTTCCAGGGAATCAAATTAAAATCTGCATTATCTTTAGGGTGGTAGCAAGTCCTTACACAGTGGGTGTGGACAGTTTTTGTAGGATTTTGCATTATGTTCTTCTCATTCAGTACACACAGGGAAAGGGAGGGAAGTATGCAACATCTCTCGCCACTATATAGCATTAAAAGGCAAATATAGCTTCCTTTTTTTAAACTTTGCATTAAGTGTTCAGCTTTCACCTTCCATATTGTCCAACAATCTGCTAAAATTTCCAGCAGCTACATTTTCCAGTGAAGCCAAGAATGGGATGAGGTTTTCCAAAAGGTGAATGAAACAATCCATTGAAAATGTCAGTCAGAAGCCAGAACATAATTTTATTTCGTTTTTTTGATCTTTGTTCAGAATTCATATGATTAGCATGTGGCGAACTGTAAAATGAAGTGGAACAAAAGTGCCTGAAATAAATTTCACCTTGACCTGATTTCCACTTGACTGGATTTGTTGTAGTAAACTGGTGACACATAGTGGATAAACAGTAACACATGTCTTCATTCAGAAAGGGAGAACAGATGGTAAACACACTGATATAAGGGCTGTTACACAAGAGCTCTGTCTATAATTCAGAAAGGTCAAATCCCCTGAAAGATGAAACAAGTTTGATAAGGGAAATGGATTCATTGACAAGAAGGAGTCAAGTGGGCACAACTGAAGCAGACAAGGCTTCCATCTCCTCAGTGGGTTTCACTCAGAAAAGGCATCTGGCCACATCTGTCTTCTTATGTTAAACCACTGTCAGAGGTGTTATTCACTTGCTCTGAAAGGCACTTCCTCAGAGGATAGCACTGCTGGTCCACTGCTTGAATTTGTGCTGCTGCCCTAAAGCCCACCTCTTCTGAAATAGTAAAATCCATGCTTTTCATGGTTTGGGAATATATTTTGACCTTCCAAAGACATTGATTCCCTGGTCTTGTCTTTGGCAGCATGGGTAATCTGTTCCCACTTGTGGCCACATCTGGCCATGACTGTATTGGGTAAAGAAGTCTGAGCTGAATTTGGGAAGGTAACTGTCTTTGAACATCTTCACCTCTGCATGCCCACTGGTGTGCAAGAAGGGTTACTGTCCTTGCTTCACATACTGGGAACAAGCAATTTTTCCAGTGGCCTCCTGGGTTAGAGTAATGAGTGGAACAGAAATCTCCCAGATTCTAAAGTAAATTCCCTGCACACTCAGCTGCCTTCTGAAGGATTTCGCCAAGATGGACTTGAAAGAGAAAGGGGCTACTCAGCCTCACATACAGCTGAAGAATTCATGGTCAGCAAGAGCAAAGAGGATGACAAAGGAAATATGAAAACCCAAATAAGACATCATTAGCCAATGGTGGTGGTGGCTTTCAGTTCCTATCCTGTGCTCCAGCAGCAATTCAAGATATCCAAGTTAAAAAATTATGTATATGAAAACATAATTTTATTTGCAAGCACTTATTTTTTGTCTTGTACAGTTCTAAAATCTGAATTTTTCTCTTCAGAACACATCAAAATACATCTAATGGGGGAGACAGTAATTTAGAGGAAACTAATTTCTAGAGATTATGAAGATGTTAGTTTTCAAAAATATTCAGAGGAATTAAATTGTAATTCATGTTCTAATAGTTGCTCTTCTTTAAAGATAGTTTCTACCATTAAAAATATACCTAGAAAGCATTATTTTTAAACCATATTTTTTCAATCAATTCTTGGCAGGAGACTATAGATTTAAAATTGAAGTTGTTCTGTTTAAGGACTCACAGAAAACAGAGATGGAGTGAAAAATTAGGTGCTGAAGTCAGGCATGTTGAATGTTCAGCTTGTATCTGTTTTCAAGAGTTAACAATGCCAAAGTAATTTCACTTGTGACTTATTTAACAGCTGTCTGCAATTGAGAATACAAATTTAGTCTCTTATCACATCTTTTACTCCAGGGGCTACTTATTCCCTTAAAACAAAAGCAACCCAAGCCAAAATTTTTTACAAACCATACAAGATTTTCTCTTCAGTTAAAGCAGGGACCTTGCTGATGTTCCTGCCAAACAAAAAACATTTCTTTACTCTTCATCAATATGTCTGAAAGTTCTTTGGTGATTACATCTCCAAGCCTAAAGGATTTGTGGCCTTGAAACTTGCAGAACGTAAGATGGGTAGAGGTGCTGTTCTGTTTTCTTCCCTAGGTACTCAAATGGTGGAAAAAGTCCCTTCATCTATCCTACATCTCCATCACTGGCTTCTATTTGCCATATTTTGTGATGACTTTTACATATGATTGGATGCTCCAAGTGAAGGCCAAGGTGCTCAGAACGTGGCACATCTCTGTACTTCCTGGGAAATTTGCAGAGGAAAATTAAAATGTGCCTCTCTGTGCAGTCCTCGTGCTATAGCCAGCCTACGTTTCCTATGCACCTGCATCGACTTCTAATTTAGCTTCATTAATAACCAGTCCAGCTCATGTATTCTGAGCCCAATTTGGTCTGTGAACCAAAACACAAAGAAATATGAAAACTGCATGAATAATTTTATAAGCTCATTTGTAATCTGCACTGAACTAGGAACTCATTAGCTGTAGCTTTCATCACACTTTCAGCCTTCAAATAATGAATATTAAAGAGCTTATAAGCAATTTTTTGACTGAAATGCATTTAGGCAGAGAAGGTCCTAAATGGAAAAGCGGATCAATCTAGGTCTGCTTCTGAAGGATTTCAGGATACAAGGACTACTGGCTTCGTGTCATGGTTTAAGCACCATACGTTGTGAGTGTTATGTACATGAGAAATCAATTCACTGTCATTAGCAGAGGAGCCAACACATCATAAAAATCCAAATGTCACTTTCTGATTCACCTGGGAGGTCCAGGTGAATATTTAGACTGTTAATGTAAAAATCATATACCTCTAATATCAAGTCTACAAGCAGTTGCTAAAAACTGACCATCTGAGAATCAAATCAGCATTTTTATACAAAGAAAAATTTAAGTAACTTTAAAGCTCTCCAAGATAAGAACATTTGCTTTGAGTGAACACATACAGAAGTGGATGCCTCTAAGTTAGAAAATGTAGAGTGCCTCTGGAATAAAACATGTATTTAACAATTGCAATATGGTGTCATATTTCTGTAATTGCAAATGAAGCTGAACATAGTACTATAGGTAGTTTTATTCTATAAACCTGCAAATATACTACAATTTTTTTTTTTTTATAATATCAAATGACATTTAAGAGAGAGGATCACTGAGGTTACCTGACTGCTGCTCTTTCAGAACCATTTATTAGTTCTGTCTTTAAAGGTCACCAGTAAAGGGTAAAGTTCCTGGCTTTTTGCTTTTAAGAGTATTTTTTCACTTATTTTTGCTTAATGGAAGATATTTCAAGTTTGTGTATGCCAAGATAGGGATTTAAAAAAACATGGCAAGGTAAATGCCTGTTAAGTTTGTCGTGTTATCAGTGTGTCACATAGATTGTTACCAGTTTCCCAAAAAGGACGTGTTATGGAACGCATATTTTTTATATTCAGTACTGGTATGTTCCATGTGTGCATCACACATCTCTATGGCTAAGTTGAATTAATTATCATTTCAGGAATAATCTTATAGTAGGGAATATTACTGAATTCCTGTGTGGCCACATGAGGACCACATTTACTTTTCAAATAACTACCTTCAAATAACTACCAGTAATTTTTCAAATAACTACAAATAAATCCCTAAAATTTGTTAATTTGTAATAGGAATCCAGTCTGGAGAGAGAGAGAAGACAGAGCTCTCAAAACATTGCAATACAGTATACATCATGCAGCAATATCCAGTATGAAAGAATAACAATCCATTTGGGGAATATCCCAGTCAAAAAACAGAACAACATGACAAGGTTCCAGTAGAGATTCCAAAAATTTAGGACAAGACAATAATCTGCAGCTTTGAAAGGAACTGGGATAATTCTGGAGGTTTATCAAGAGTAGAAACTCTCCATGTCTGTACACTTCAGTCCCCATCTGCTTGGAGTTCCTCCTTCCTGACTAATGTAAGCAGCTGTTTATGTCTCAAAGTTACTTTTTTAGTACCTAGAGACTGTTGAGGTGAGAAAGTACTTTGTAAGCTGAGCAGCAATGACATAGCCTCTTGGACAGGTGAGAAGATAAACAGGACATTTCCAAATTTTCCTTTGAAGTTGAATACAACTGGAATAAATTTTGTCACTGCCAGTCTCATTGTATCTAAATGACACGATCAGAATTTTAAAAATTCTGATCCAACTACTAACACCTCTGCCAGTTCCTTATGTGATCGGTGGGAAAATGCTTTTCCCACCATCTGATCTATCAAGTAAAGCTGATTGATCAAAGTAGTTCAGTTGTTTTCCATTTTGGAGATAGCTCCCAGCTCAGTGAGGCCCAGCTCAGCAAATGCCTAGATGAAAATACAATATGTCTATATGGCTGTCCACTAATGAAGCAAGTAAGTAGTGAAGCACACAACAGAGGTTCAACAGCTGGGTACTTTTTGGGTGCTTCCTGCATCTACACCACAGGGCACCAACAGATACATTGAATATTTTATATTTTGGTAATTTGGACATGTACAAAATATTAACAGCTTTGTGATTTTGGGGTCATGTCAAGAGTAAACACCAAAATCTGAATAGTAATGGTCATAATCATATAGCATGGACATATCTTTATGAAATATATATCATCAACCACATTCACTAACCTCAGGCACTGAGTGTCTGAGCTGTGAGCATGTAACTCAAAGTCAAATTCTGTGACAAGCTGTTTTACAAGAGCTTTAAGTCTGCTTCATACCTACTGGTCAAAAATTTCAAATAAAAGGCTAAAATTCGAATACGTGTGTGGAAAGAAAAACTTGCATTGTTATCAAAATATTCAATACATTTATAGAACTAAAAAGGCCTTTACTCTATGTTACCGTACCTGGAATCTTTGAAATACTTAAGAAAGTCTATTTTTTCATTAAAAACAATGGGATAACTTTTGTTTTTCTAATAAATTCCTCAATTTTTCATAGTTGTGTATTACAGTCAAATTTATTATAAGATACTACCACTAACAAAAAAAGGAATGGTCTTTAACATGCAGAAAACTATATAGATTTACTGTAAAAAACAACTTAACCGAAAACAAGATTTAATATGCCTGCAAGATGAACTGTTATTTTTTAACTTCTTTTTATATGAAGACACATTTGTCTTCTAGATAATTACCTGTGAACTGAGAAATAAATATGTTGCCATTAGATATTTGACAATGATATCTACATAAATTCTATCTAAAGAAAGCCTGTGTTGTAGGAAATACATTACGATTCTAAATGTATGCCCTTCTTCCCTTTCTCCTTCTTTCTCTTCTACTGACCTCTGCTTATAGAAAGACTGTGTTTCTACATGAAGCCAGGTAAAACATGTGCCATAATTAAAGAGGAAACCAAACTCATTCAAAAATAAAAGCCAATTAAAATACTGAGGACCTCAGTGGCAAAGACATGAAGGTTATCACGGGAAAAAGTTCCATGTGTAAGAATTGGATATCTTGTCCAATGAAGGAAAAGCAAATGCAAAATCTCAGCACTTAAAATCCTCAGCAGTTTTTGTTCTATTTAAAATGGCAGACAAAAAAGCCAAGAAGGTTTTGTTGAGGAATGACAAGAACTGGAGAAGTAATTCTTACATTGTACAAAATCATGTACACCCTTTTTTTAATTATTGCGTGCAGCTCTGATCTTCAATACTCTGAAACACTGAAGTCAAGGTGCTGACTTCAACTGAAAACACTTCAGGGATATGCAGCTGCCTTCTGTAGAGGGACTAATCCAGCTGGGATTCTACTCTGCAGAGCTGAAGGCTGCAGTGAGACATGATAAAACACAATTGTGTTTTTACACAATTGTGACAAGAGTAGATAAACAAAATGGGGAACTGCTCTTCACCAAATTTTACAGTGAGAGGACAATCCAGACTAGGAAACTGCAAAGGGAAGTGGATACTAAAGGAAAAGTAGGGAGAGATTGCAACAATTCTGAATGCTGGAGAGAAACAGAAATTACATACCCCTTAAAGTGCCCTCATTACCAGCTGTCTGATTCTCCTCCCATTATGATTTCAACTCAATTGGACTGATCATGGTGTTTTACAGGGATACAGTCTGGGGAATCCCACAATAACACTATCCTGGGATTTATACAGTGAAGCTGTGTAGATTGCTCATGAGACTTCAATATTGTAGCTTTATTCCATTATGGTTTTCCAGGACAAAATAAACATTTCTAGAACCACAGCCATCCCAGCCTTCTAATGTAGTTGTTTAGTATGTAAGCTCTTCTACTTTTCTCATAAATTCAGCACTATTGACTGCTTTTATGGAGGTCTTCTATATTCTATTGACTACATTTTAGCTTATGTAATATTCTTCAGAAAATCCCTGTAAGAATTGATTATCTTGAAGAACCACAGTAACTTCCTCATTGTGAATTTACCTTGATGCCTATATCCAAAAGGAGAACACCAAAAACAAAAAAGGAAGGAAGAAAGATCCTATGCCTGAAAGTTATTTGGACAGATTTTTGAGAGATTTATTGGAACTCTACATAAAAGCCTGAGAATCATGTCTGCAGGAAATTAGCTATGCATTCCAAGAGACATTTAAAGTGGAAATTCAGAACTAATTCTAATCTGTTCTATGAAAATATAAGACTAGAGAAACTTCCTGTCTTTCATCCCATCCACTTATACAGAAAAAAAGGAACAAGGAACATCTTATTAAATATTCATATGCAGTAAAAGTTCTTTCAGTGTCTGTCAAAGGCCTAAGCGACAGTCTGACTGTATCTGAGTCTTTAGGGCAGACTTATAAAGGCACTTCTTAAAGTGGTGTTACCCACCCATCAGACATCTTTTTTTGTTTCTGAGGACAAGGTGAAATGCAAAGGCTCCTGGAATGCCCAGCTGGTGTTGCAGAGCTTTGCAATAAAATACATAAACATGTATTCTGTTTGTGTGTCTATAATGAATGGAAGAGGGGCAAAATGAAGTACAAATCCCTTATGTTTGATGGAATGTCATCACTGAGAGTACTGAAAATGGAAAAATTTAAGGTGCTAGTTCTACCATAATTGTTCCACCTAGGAACTCACTGATACCAGCTCTCCACGATACCACAGGTGCTTCAGAAAAGCCCTGAACTGGTTTCCAACAGCCTGCAATTCTCCAGCCTCCACTGCCCCTAACCCAGAGCAATAACAGGACTCTCACACTGCTCACTACTTCAAGGCAGACCTCACCATGCCACTGCCTCCCTTGCTGGAGGGCTCTCCTTTCCCTGCCCACCAAAGCTCTGGAGAGGACTAGCTCTCTCCAGCTGGGATCACTGGTGTCTCTTGGTCAGAGAAGGACACTGTGTGAGGACTGGGAATTGTCAAAGTGAGGCAATTGTGTCTGCTGTCATGCAGCTTGGAAAAGAAACGTGCAGCAGGGCTGAACAGATCTGTAAAGGTGATTGGCAGAAAACAGCATACTCTCTGCAACCTTCTGAAGCATGTCTCCTTCTGAAACATCTCCTCTTGAGATTATTTTCCAAAAGATTTAATATTATTGTAACAGATGATGATGCTGAGATGCTTTTTCAACATTCCTGAATTGGAGAAGGATCATATGACATTGCACATTAATTTTGTTTACAGACTTGACTTGGCTGACTTACTATAAAAATCAAATTATAACTCCAAATCATTATTGTAAGGATCAATTGAGGCTGTTACCTTGAGGACACAGATCTATTTCCAAGAAATTTATAAGCTGGTGAAATCTTTCTGGATTTTATTTCCCTCTTTCTCTGGGTGCAGATGGTATGTGTCTTTATATCAAGTCTAGCATCACAACCCATGGATTTGGGAAGCATATTGCACCTTCATGTCAGTCCTACACAGGCAGTTCAATTCCTTGGCTTACCCTGTAATCAGGGACAGGCTTGTGGCACCTCAGATTGAACATAGAAACAGGCATGGGGAAGATAGAATGCCTTTTCTGTTTTCAAATATAGAAGATCTCAATATGCTTTTCTTGTACTATCTTGCTAATGCTTTACGAACTGCTAATGACTTTGTGTGACACTTCTCCTAAATCTTCGTTAAATAATGCACATGAAAGCACAATTGTATTACATATGTTTTCTGAGATCCCTACCAGCTAAAAAGAATTTAGAAGTGCCACACGACTGTATCCAGTACCTGATAACCAGACTAACTAACTAGTGGGTTGCATTTACATTCACTGCAACTGAACTTCTCTTCATTGTAATAATATAAACATTTTGTCTGCTTCAATGCTTCCCTGCTACCAGACCCCTTTAGTGTAATGGCACTGGTATAACTGAAATCAGCATCCATCAAACAGCTTGCAAAGATAATTCAGACCATTGCCCAGAGCCTGTGCTCCTGCGGCAGTGCATTGGGAAGAAGAACAATCTTTAACAAAGAAAGTGAAAACTGGTTGCCACATCTGTATAAATTCAATTTTGTATCCTCCATGAGTTGCTGAAACTGGTTTGGTGTGATTTCAAGCAACTTTTGCCTTCTTTTTGGCTTAATATATGTCTTGTTGAGACAGACGTTTGATTTGTTGTAGTCATTGTCACCAGTGTTGAGAGAGAACCACAAAGGAATGAACGTAGGCCCTACAACAATCTTGGCATGGCTTATTTGCCAGGGTGCATATGTGGCAGGTTAAAATCAGAAGGTTTATATTTGCTACTGAACAAACTTACAAGTTAGTCACCGCTAATTAAGACCATTCCAGTTAACAATGAGATTCCAGAGATATGTCCTGAGGCCCTTTGGGTGATCTGGATGGATCCACCTTAAATGCTAGTCTGGGACTTTCTCTGCAGAGCTGGCTGCTACATGCTCACACTGCACCGGCACCATGACATGTTATGAAGCACTAACAAAGATGGGAAAATATCGGGTCAGAAGGTTTTTGATATAAGGCATAATTAAACAGAGCTGGCTACCCTCCAGCTTTGTGTGTACTGTCAGGAGCAGGCTAGAATGGCTGAGGAACAGATGGCTGGTACGGATGTCAGAAAGGTTTGTGTTTAGGCACCCCACACTAAGCCAGCTAATCTACTTCACAGATGTCTTTGATTTTGCAGCTGTTTTCTTTAGATGTCCTTGAAAATTCAAAGTCTGATCTAGGGCTACTCCTAGATACACCTGATTTGATTTGTATTTCATAATGTTTTCACGGAGTGATAAAGACAGTGTTTAATTAAGTACTGTCAAATTGTAGTGTGATTGTATTTGGCTACAACCTATCACTGGTCCCATCACCTCTGCAATCAGAATTGCATCTAAGATTATCTGACAAGCATTTATATCACTAAATGGATTTTTTTTCTACATAAATTTTAAAAAAGTGATAATTAGACTGTGTGAGGCTAGCAGATTTCTTGGTTCAGGCAATTGCTATCAAGTTCAGCATCCCATCAGGATCTCAGGGTTTCTAGGGGAAGTGAGAGTTAAAGTAAGTTTATAAGGAATGAGACAAAAGTAGCAAACAGTCAGACAGACTAACTGGCTGTTGTGCCTGAGAAGTTGAAAATAGATAACCTTTACAGAATGGCTCTAAAACATTTGAATATTTCTAGATTAAAAAAAAAAACTTGCCCCCAAAAAGGAAAAATACGGATTGGGATTAGATCAGCTAGATAAAGCATAGTGCCAATAACACCAACGTTGTGGTTTCGATCCCTGAATGAGCCATTCACCCAAGAGCTGGACTCAAAGGTCCATGTGGGTCCCTTCCAACTCAGAATTCTCTGTAATATCCATGGTGCTTGAAACCTATAGGTTCAGATGGAGCCATAGGTGCAGGGAGGGCAGTGCTTGTGTTACCAAAGACAGTGTGGTCTAAGGGAGGAGGGCCCATATTCAGTGCCATTTTTAATTTTACTGCAAAATGTAGTTGTCAAAGTGCAAAAGTATTTTTGAGAACGGACATGCTGGACTGCAGCTACATGCAAATATTGGCTGCTAGTTATCCATTCAGATTCCAAAAGGCTATGGAATTGGAAATGGCACTAGTGAATGAAATCTGCAGAGATTGTCACATCGGTTAAATTTAAGTGCAGATCTGAAAACTGAGATTTTATGGATCCTGGATTTTCAAGGCTTTGCTTGAATAGTGGAAACATTAAACATAATCATAGTTTTTACTGACTATTAAATGCTATGTTCTTTTTTTTCTTCTAGATTGTCTATAAAAAACAATCCTGTGCTGTGTGAAGTGTAGTCCAGTATTTACATCTGGGCATATGCTAAAAATATCTGTCTTATTTTTCCTTCTGGAAAATCTCTAAATAAATTTCCCAAATTTAAGAATCTTGTAAGATATGGCATATAGATATCTCTCTTTTTTTCCTCTTATCCACAGAAAAGTGGAAATATTGGTGCAGGATTTTCTAGAAAAGAGAGAAAGTGTAGTAAAATAGTGAATGGTAGGGAAGGAATACCTTCCAGCTTGCAATTTTTACAGAAAATATAGTGTTTTATTAGGGTTATGCTGAGCATGGCCTGACCTTGTTACCTGACAGAAAAACTACCATGGGGCTTGGAACATACTCAAGATAGTGATTTGGACAGGAATGGAATTTTGACACTTCGAAAAAAGACTGCATATATATCAGTGTTTTATTTTTCAGCACTGATTATCTATCAAATTATTTCCCCTTCTTTTTCTTTGCATAGATGATTTAGGTGTGCCCCATTTAGGGCTATTGGAACAAAAGTATGTAACTGTGCTGGATTTATCTTTCACCACAATTAAGGAATTCAGCCTGGTTTTGAGGTAGCTGAAAGAGAGACCTAAGGTTATGCTTCCACAAATAAAAACCCAGGTACAATTCAGATGATCTGTGTGGAAAGATGTGTCTTAAATTGTTTTTTTTAAAATTTACTAAACTGTGTGTGCAGAAAAGAAGCTTCTCAGAAGAGCTTCAGAAAAGCTTGCCAAGGCCTGTCTTGGAGACAGTGGGCTTTGGGGTGGAGGTGTTGGCTGAAGACTAAGTGTTTGTTTCATTGTATGCACAAGAGAGAAGGATTTTCTACATTTTTGACATGTGTGTCAGCCTCAGAACTTGGTAGGAGGCAAGGACATTTTTTGCTGTTCCAACCACATTAGAGGTGCAACACTTCTATTGCATTTGTGCTTTTCACTGCTAGAGCTCAGCAGCATTGGTTCTATTCCAGCTAGAGCTCTTTCTAAGACACTAGCACTCCTTCAAGACTAGCATTATTTTTTCTCCTAATTGAAATATCCCAGGAAAACCAGCTATTGGTTAGACACTCTGACTAGAATAGCTGCTGCTTCTAGCTTTATGATAACATTTTTTCATAACATCTTTCACCGTGTACCTAGCAAACTGCACACATCCTTGAAACACTGAGAAAAGTCACAGTTGTCTGTGTGTCTTTGAGTAAACCAATATGACTGAAGAAAGTAAATTACATTAACTTCTTATTATGAGAACTTTGGATGGAAAAATAAACAAAATTCTAGTTTTCTTAGCCAAACCAGAAGTTAGACTTTCAATAAAGTAATTATTTAGCTGCTGGTCAAGATGAAACCATCAACCTTAGCTTAGAAAGAGGTAGTTGAGATTCAGAGGAGTCTTCTCAACTAATACATCCTTTCCTTTCACAGGTTTGTATCCTCTATGTCCCTAAATTCTTTGAAAAGTCAGATGTCTTTTCCAGGCTTGCTCCTTGTTGTTGATATGGTCCCAGTAACAAAAATTTCTTCAAATATTTCAAGGAGCCAGGAGTGTTTTCTGATGACTCAAGTACCAGTAGGTGCAGCACTGCTGAGTTTTAAATAAGCCAAATGAACAAATTACACCTCTTGTTCTGTGGAAAAATGCATAAAACTTCTAAAATCAAGAGTTATCAGAGTGACAGCTTAAAATCTTCTCTGAAAAAAGATAGTAACTATCGAAGACAAGATGGAGAGATACAAAGGAACTCCTAAGGAAGAGTGATATTCAATCGTCCTCAAAAATGAATTTTTCACAGTTTTTATTATTTCATATTTCTACCAGAGATAGATAACACAGGTGAGGTCTTTTCTTCAAAAAGAGATGAAAGGTCTAGCATGAAGATGAAAGAAGTCTTATCTTTCATGTTTTGGATCTATGAACCGCAGTGGCAGAAGAAGAGGATGAATGCAGGCTTCCTAACTGCTGTCTAAGGCCTCCAGCACCAATCCATCTAGTCACTCCTACATTTTTCTTCAATCTTTGGCCCTGCCAGATGCTGCTTCTAAATGGATGAGCATCACAGGCAGAAGTGGTATGGCTCTTCTCAAGAAGCCTACGTAAACAGCCTGCAGATCGCAGTGGGGTGGGCTTAGCTTAAAATCTTTGGAATTCTAGGGATATAGCAGAGAGTGCACAATTAGAACAGTGTTACTGGGCCTCACTAGCATGATGCGCTGTTAACCGGCCAGGCATGAAATCCTCTTTCTTTTTGGGAGTTCATAATTCCAGAAAATCCACAACAATATTTGGTTTTAACATCTGAAGGGGCCTTGATGTTTACAACGCAGGTTTGCTTATGATCTGCTGTGAAATTCACCCCCCTGAGATATGTTGCTGGCAGGTATGACCTTTTTGGGGAAGCTGGTAGTCTGGTTTAATGCTTTGTTTATTTCTTCTTCAAAGCTAACAAGTAAGTAGCACAGAAAGTTGTCTGCCTTTTCTGATGTTACAAAAGGTTATTCTGTTACTTTAGTATGGAGACCTGATTTATTGCAATTCTTTCAGCATTGCAAAGGTTTTCAGAAGGTAGGGTGGTTTGGTTTTGATTTGATTTTTTTTCAGTACATGAAAACAATGGTATTTACACAGTTATTTTAAACTCAGATTAAGAGTATTGAACCCAGTTTCCTAATTGTTCCCTCTTGTTATACTGTGGTGAACAACGTTTCCAGGACTTCTGAAACTGGACACTTTTTTGGATGAAACTAAACAATGATATGCCCCAGGAGCAGAGCTGATGTGATCCAGCCATCACTGGGCATTCAATCCTCTGAAACAAAGCAGAGGTAGCCTGAAATAAAAGGTCTCAACACGTATTATGGACATCAGGCTCTAATCACCAGCTGAGGGGATCGGTTACTCAGCAGATCCACTCTTATCTATGCTATTTCCTAATGCTGGCAGTCAATAAGCCCCTTACGAGACTCTAATGTTACTTGAACTCATGCAGAAAAAACATAAATTCATAATTTTTACAGAAAGCATGACTTCCATTTTAGTTGGCTATAAGTGTACATTTAGGATGCAGAATTCTGAGTCTTGCTGAAGCCTTTCACATACAAGAAGCACAGATAAATAAATAATGAGTACCCAGTGCATGATAAAAACTGTACATTAGACAGCTAGGCTATAGCACAGTAGAAGAGATTATTCCTATACTTAGGAATAAAGTGTAGCTCAGATGTTTCCATGGTCACTTAGGTACCTTAGGAAAGCTGTTGCACCATCAAGTAGAAATGGAAATACATAGAAGACTACCTGAATTTAAAACTGAACCTTCCCCTTACCCTGTGCCTGTCATAACATTTCTAGATTAAATTACCCTAAAATGATAAAATAGCCACACTTTTCTTTCTTCAAGACAAAACTGCATGTCGGTTAAAGGATTTTACATATGTCAGACAATAAACTTATTTAATATTTTATTGAATACAGTTTGACACAGACAGTAGAGATATGGAAATACAATGTTGGGAACAATTATTGAATAAAAATTGGGGACCTGTATTATTTTATATTTTAGGTGACACAAATGATTCCTTGTGATCTTAGTACCTATGAAAACGTTTTCTAGTTGCCCATCAAGGGTGGAGGGCTTAACACTTCATGCTACCTCAGCAAGTCTCCTAAATGACAAGGTTAAGATCTGTAAAGAGAAAGCCATATTTACAAAATATACAAACCTCCTTAACCTGACTTCAGAAAATGGCAGAACAATAGCTGGCATGAATACTACATGAAATGTATTCCTTCAAATATACCTTATGAAAAGATAAATATATGAAAATCTAATTTGCCTTTCTTCCCAGAAAAAAGGTCCTTTTTATCAACTAAGTCGGCCTTGTGCAGAGACTCTTCTGTAGGGTCTTGCAATTCCTGGAGTGCCAGTAGAAATCAGGACCTCAAACAATTCCTGTGTCAGTACCTTCAATCTAAATACAATAATGAAGAAACTCATATCGGAAGAAAAAAATCAGTGGGGCTGAAATGGTGTGCCCAGGGTTACATAGAAGATCTCTTCAGGAGCCAGCTGGAAGCTGGAATCCTGATAGTATATTCTGATGCATTGAAATCTTTGCTATGCATGGAGTGACTGTGGGACTGTCAAAGGCTTTTGACAGTACCATGTTTTAAAAAAAGCAAGCTGGCATAAAATAGTGTCTGTCTTAGTTTCATCTCAAGGGTAGAGCTTTCACAATGTCCACACTGCCTTCTGAAAAAAAAAAAAAGATAAATTATTATTTAGTACCACTGATCACTTAAGATGTCCATGATTGAATTTCTGACACTCTTTGAACACAGTTTTGCTTTGAACCATAAGAAAGCTAACAGAATGTAAATGAAAGCATTTATACTAATAAATCTGGATTGACTTGGAAAATTGTTTAATAAACTCTATGTAATTGTCTGCATAGTAGCAGCTGGAATGAAAACTGTAATGATGTAATAAAAGTAATCAGCTGAACATGGTTCAACATTTGTCTCTCAGATACCACAGCCCTATGCCCCATCAACATCTGCTTCAGTTCAATACTTCTTAGATGTAAAAACTGTATTAAATAAATATTCTTTAGATCTACATTTATAATCCTAGATTTTCTTGTAACATGGCAGAATCCCACTCTGTATATAAGGGTGAGTATTGTGCTTCTTCCAACATGAAATTGCACTATTTGACTTGTGTCAAGTGTCTGATGTTCTTTGAGGACAATTTATTAATTCATCATTACTCTTGCCCTCCCAAACTCCTCCAGGTTGTGCATCCCTTTTTTTTGTCACCTGAAATAAGTTTGCTGCCTCAGTGAACTCATGATCAGACTCGAGTGGTATTTGTATATGCAGTGGTGTTTGTGTGATTTTCTTCTATGTACACTGATGTAGCAGTGTCCAATCAGTCAAACAATCAACAATCTACTTATCCATGTACCTATATTTTTGTCAGTGATTCCTAGATAATTTGGACACTGATCCTTGACTAGAAATTCATTATGATGGTTTCTTGTCAGATACTATCAGAGCATACATGGGTCATGGCATTTGTGTTTATGTGTTATCCAAGCCTAACCACCAATACGTTCAAAGCATGGGATAAGCTCCTAGAACAGGGAGAACTATTCTTAGCACACAATTGACTCAGCAAATGTATCTATTTTCTCTTTGTGAGTTACCTATTGGTCCCTGCTGGATGGCTCCCAAACCCACAGAAATGTTTCTAATGACTACTGCATACCTCTGGCATGAGAACTTCTGTAAGCACGTAATCATGACAGCTTCTCCTCCCAAAAATAACTTTGCTGACAAAATGAACATAAAGTTTTAGAGGAAATGAATGTAAAGTGACTTTCAGTCCAAATGACTAAATTGCAGCCTGTATCCAACTAATTTTCCACAGCTATTTATTTACGATATTTTCTACCTACAGAATACTAAAATAGTTGTACAAGGGTCATCCAAAACCTACTCAATTCTACAGGAGTAAATGGAATGTTACAGAGTTGCAAATGTCCATGTCTACACACAGTACTGGAGAGTGCCTTGGCTAATGTCTTTTGTACTGAAGTAATGCAATTAAATGTTCTTATTGTGGCTAAATCTTGCAAAGCAAATTTTTAAAACAGACTTCAGAGTGGTTCTTTGACTTTTGAAACACAAAATTTTGTGTCAATGACACTTTCTTTCTCTTATGAAGTAGCATTAGACACAGTGGGCATACTTCAAAGAAGTATTAATCCTTGCCACAGTGGAAAGCTTTTTATTTGTCAATTGAGCTTAAATTCCTTACTCTACTCACACAATAAAAAAAAAGCAGATCTCTTTCCAGGGTATGGCACTAGTTTGGACGTTAAGCTGTGACATCAGGGTGCCAGGATTTCTGCAATATGCTATTGTCTATTTTCTTGTCTGTCTGTCTCTCCCCCTTAACACCCCCTTTCTCTCTCCCCATCCTCCTGTCCACAGAATTTCTCTCTTATGTGGGGGGAAAAGGATAATAAAAATAAATGGTAACAAATGGAAACAGTTCAACTAACCCCAAACATGGCTGATTAGAAAATTAGGGAAAAGTGTCGTACTCTCAGGGACTTCTGTTCCTGGAAAACAGTGGGGAAGCAGGAGACTGTAGTATGTTTATTATTCATTGTCTCCATTTATTACATTAAAATAACTATCCCATTTTTGTTTGTACCTCAAGTCCAAACGGAGAGCAGAGCACAGAGAATGAAACATCCAACACACAATTCAATACACAAGCCAAGTGGGCCATTAATAGTTCACTCTCAAGCATCTGGATCCTGAATATACAGTTATACAAGTTGAATTAATATGGTTGTTTACTCACATTCTTCCGGAGCATTTTCAGCCATCAGCCCTTTGCAATAATATTACACCCAGCCAGGCTGGAGGCTGGTGACGGGTTATTCTTAACCAGATCCCTGAGCAAACTCCTGAATAAAAAGATTAAAGTACAGTATTATTCCTTTTTACTTCTATCTCAGATGTAAGTAATGTAGTTTAAAGTCCATTTAACCTTGAGTTATCTGTGTCCTTATTAGGTATATCAAGTATAGTAAAAAGTTGTCTAGCACAGCAATGGTTTGAAGGTATTTTTACATTCCTTCAATTTTTAATCCCATGGACTTTTTTAAATACAGCCTGTGTTTCAAATGTTAATTTTACTTGGAAGCAAAACTGAAGCTTATTCTCCATATGTAGAACTTAACTATTTTTAATTTTCCTGGATCTTTAGAAAGTACCACCCTTATAGGGAAAATTCACTCAAGACAGATTTGTCCAGCCTGAGGATTATATTTGAAAGGCCTCTACATGAAAATTCAGCTACTGCTACAGCCTCTTTTTATTTTACTGTCCATTTTTATTCCACGTTTGAGATCTTTCTGCAAGGCTGTGTGCAAGCTGTTCTTTCACTGGGCTTTCCAGCTACCACTACAATTTTAGATCAGGTGCTAGGAAGCTCTTACATTAAAATGTTTTGCATTTCCCTGGAAGGTCCTATCATCTGAAAGGAGTGTTACAATTATTTGCAAAGCCAAAGGAAAAAAAAAAAAAGATTGTGTGATTTTCTTCCCAGCAGAATTTAAACCTGAGATCCATAGAGAACATCTGAAGACCATCTATTTAAAATATCCAAATGCCACACTATGTCACATACTGTGATACAGTATACGCTTGGATCTATAAAAGAAGTTAAGATGTTTCAATCAGCACTGAATAACAGCTGTCTTTAATGGTTTTAAAGATAGAATGGACTATTTCAACTATTATATAGTGTCATATTTAACATCTTAGTATTAGGAGCGATGAGCAGTGACTGTAAGATACATGGCATGGTATGGGGTGAAGTTAAAATATTTATCCCAATACAGGAAAAAACCCCAGTATTTGAGATGAAGTCTGGAGATTCTGAAAATAATTTTTATTTTGAAACAACCATTGTGAAAAATTATTATTGGCATTTTCTCATGAAGCTTCAATTTTTGAAAAAAAAAAAATTATGGAAACTTTGAAGATTCTCATGACATAAAAATTCCAAACTTTGACATGATGTTCTAGGAAGCATGAAAAAAGGACAGCTGAGTATCAATTTCCACTTCAACACTGTAAGAGAGGAAGACAAAACATGGAGATATAGACGAAAGACTCCCAAGTTGCTGGGGTGTTATTAAGATTAGGACTGCAGTGTTGTAACCTTTGTATTTATATATCTTAGGAATAAGAGTTCAGCTCTCCTTTGTGAGGACCACAATCATAGATATCTATAGATTTAGTTCAAAGCAAAGGTTAACAGTTCTTTTAGGTAGATCTATCTGTGAAAATCAGGTTTTACACTAAGGGGATCTCCAAGGACAGCTGATGAAAGCTTATCGAGGTCACATGGCTGCAAGGAGAAGCATGAACAATTCAGAGATAAGGTGAAGAAACTTGTAGCTAAGACTAATTATTTCACTGACACGATTTTGTTTTGGTGCAGTCAAAGAAACGTTTAAAAAGAGATTTGGATATTGTCTTGAAAGACACTGCACTGTCTTTGTGTACTCCCACACTGCTCCCAAAGTACCCTGGCTACTTTACAGGCACCCTGACAGAAAGCCACGGAGAGCCTTTGTTATCCTGCTAATCCAGAAATGTCGAGGGATTTCAGATCACTGTGCGAATGCAGAAAGAATTTGTTTTCACTGGGGACTGGCTTGCACTGCCGTTAGTGACAATGGAAATACCATGTTCTTCCCTTGCTTTGCTCTTCAATTTTTGTCCCTAAAGGAGGAAAGTATTTTTTTTCTCATCTGATATGTTCACTGCCTTCTGTGTCATTTATGATGCGATTAAAACTTCAGTGTTTTTTCTCTTGAAAGCTCCCTGTTTCCCCACTCATTTCCTCACACTACACATTTTTGACAGCCCAAGCACTTCCTCCCACCTTCTCTTTCTCCTGTTTCAACTCACCCTTTTTCTACATGTTTTCCTTTGTACTTAAAGAACAAAGCACACCACAAAACACAAACTTTCTTCCTGTTTGCAGCACCTTGTCCAAAACAAAGATCTTGGTGATTCCTTTTTTATTTCCTTTTTTTTTTTAATGAATTATTGCCACTCTGTGCAGTGTAATGCATTTGCTACCTAGTCAAATTTCCTGAACAGAAACACACAGAAAGAAATTTTTTATGATACAAAGCATCATCCTAATGACATTTCTTCCCAGCGGGAGAGGGAGAGAGAGAGAGAGAGAGAGAGAGAGAGAGAGAGAGAGAGAGAGAAAATTTACTGTTTTCCTGCTTCCAGCTTTATCTACTTTGGGATCAACCATTCAATCCAAGCTTAATAAAGTAATTAGGTCAGTGTGAGGCAGTTTCCCAAGGGCAGAGCCTTTTAGAATTTTTTGTTCTTTCTTAAATGCAGAGATGTTATCCATTATAGCATGGTTCCTACAAACAATGTTGTGTAATGCACATTTAATTTGTGTATATAACACAGCACAGCAGCAAGTCATGATTATTCAAACTAAACCTGGCAACATTTCAATTCCAATTTCTCTTTCACATTTTCCTTTTTTCTCTTATTTTTCAGGACCCAAAGAACTTATTTTTCTTGAAAATATTGTTTCTCTACTGCTACCATCAGCCCATGGAATCTTTCTCAACCCTGAGGAGGCTGTATTTTAGTTCAGTTAAGTGCTTTGTCACTGTCTAAATGAGCACCTTGTGGCAGCAAGTGACCATCCTATCTACACAACGATGTACACGAAGTTCTATCTGTATGGGATACGACAAAGAGTAATGAAATCTAATTAACAGTGCCATTAATATGTTTTCCTGTTACTAAATGATACTAATGATACTCATGTCCCGTGACATTGTCTACACTGCATTTTTGTTTTAACTGTATTTTTGTTTTGTTGATATGAGTAACAGCCAGCTACTGTTTCTGTACTGTTTTCTGTATAAACTGGAAATGTTACAGTGAAAGAGATACTCCTATGTCAGTTTAGCTATAAAGATTAATTGTTGGAAAGCCATAAAATACCTCTGTGCTAGCTAATCAGTTTAAGTAGCAATAATCTCTCTGAAACTAGAAATTCATTAATTAATCATCCCAACTGTAAATGCGGTCTAGGCAGAAAAATCAATAAAAACCCCAACCACTCTTTTAAGGTCAGATGTTATCAACCAAAACTCTGCTGTTTTACATATGCAAGACTGCACATCTAGTTAGAGATAAGGCAACCACTGCTAAAAAACTGCATATGTGATGAAGAATTTTCATAAAGACCTGGGAAAAAAAACTCTTTTCAGTTTTACTGAACTTGTTTTTTACCTCATCCTTCTCACACTATTGCTGTTGCATTTTGAGCAGCCCACCAATAGCAGAGAAATGAGTAAGATTTTCACTTAGCATAAGGAAAAAGGCAGTTTTGATCAGTAGCAAATTTTTGGTCTTAATAGCTACTTTTCTTTGGAAGGACCTGGGAGATTTTCCTAAGTCTGAGTATAAATTCTACTTGGTGAAAAGTTTTACATGTGTTCTGGAAATTCATGAATGATTGAGCAATAAATTATTAACAGTTTTTCATAAAAAAAGATGGGGTGGGGACACTCGAAGATAATAGATGTAAAACCAGCTAAAGACATTTTTTCTCACACATATGATTACAGTGTGGTACTCAGTAAGGCAAGATGCATTCAGTACTGAATCCTAAATTGTTACCAGATTTAGCTAAATCATAAAGATTTATCTTACACAAGAATTTTGGAAGAAAATTCCATGAAGGACTATTAAGCATATTAAGTGTCTCAAAGACAGACATTTTGCAGATACATGAGACATATATTCTTACAGTTTTCATGCATCCTTTTCATAAGTACCAGCTTCAGTCCTTTACAGATGCCTGCTCTTTGGCCATTAGTCTTTCTTTAACATGAGTGTTTTTTATCTCCTGCCCTAGCTTTTTCATTGTGTGACTCACTCATCCATATTTCTGTCAACAGATGGCATTACTCAACATGATCCATGAATGTAAACAGAACAAAAGGGGGTTGATTGTTTCTGAAAAGGAAGTCTTCATCAGAGTACGATAACAAAGTGATCTGATCTATTTTAATTTTGGAAATTCCACTTTGAAAGTTAGGCAAAAGAGAATTAAATGGTTCTGGAATACACGTCCTAATTTATTACATAATATAAAGCAGCAGACTAATTTTCCAGGAAAAAATGTTAATAGGAGTGCAGGATTTAACTCAAGTCTTTCTTATAAGGGAAAATATAACAAAACCTTCCCAAATTCTATCTCTTAGGTCTGTAATGAAAGATTCTTCTGGTGAAATTAATATGTATAACTGAATAAAATAGTTTATTCCAGTAAAAAGGTAATGTTTAAGAATCCAGCTCAGCAAATAATGACCAACTTTGTCAACCCCCACTCATTGTACAAATGTCTTTCTGTATGAATACACCAGATGAAATATATGTGACTACTTCTTGTGATAATGATGTGCGTTTCATTCCTCCTTCAAAAAATCAAAAATAATTCTGATTATCAATGAAGAATGACTGTGTGAAGTGGAAGAAATAATCTTTTGGAGGCTTTTGGTTTTTTTCAGCAATACTGACAGAGTTTTTATGAATAAGTTAATTCCCAAAAATAGACCAAAGCAAAGTCCAGAAACACAATGGCAGCTGAACTGCATGAAAGATTGCATTCAAAGCAGGGCTAAACCAGTGTGGCTCACCTCTGCCTACACTGGGCAAAACACCTTGTGGACTTTGAAAGAGAGACAAGGAAATCTTACAACCAAGCAAAACCCTGCTTATGTAAGTTACTCAGCAAGTGAAGTCATTACTCTGTCTGTGAATCATTCCCAGACACTGATCTCTTCTGAAAGGTCAGAGACCTTCTCAGTAAATGTGCAAGTCATCTGCAAATTTACAGGCTTTCATAAACTGTTTTTCTGTTCAGCACAATATTCTCATAATACACTTAAACTGACTTTCAATCTGTGTTTCACTTTTACTGTTGGCTGCTTGGGATATTTGTAGTTGACATCATGTTGAACACTCTCAGTGATAAAACCATTTCAGAAACCCAGCAGGTACCACTCCTTTTCCTCCCCCTTTTCCTTTCCCCGCCCTTTGAAATCATCCACCCCTCCTCCTTTAACTATGAGGAGAAGAAAAGCTGCTCATTTTGCTGAAACACACTTAAGCTGCACACCTAAATTAAGACAATGCAGGTGATGAAAATACTCATTTTTGTGTAAACACCCAATGTACAAACAATACAGAGCAATCCATAGGAAAAATACACTATGAAGAACTGACAAACCTGTCTCATGGTCCAGTCCTTTCATTGGGAGAATTTTTCCAAGCAGCCTTTTTTTATTTCATAAAAAGGCCTCACTGAAAATTTAATGGAAAACTTTGAAAAGAATTTACGTATTTATGCTGTATATCTTTTCAAGTTTTTCAGAGAATGAGCTTGTTCAACAGCAAAATGCCTACAAGGATTATTATAAAATTGATGAAGAAAAATTTTATGTGACAAATCATTAATGTGCAGTCTTGTTTAAAAGCAGAAAAACTGGCAAGTTATCTTTGCTTCAAGCTGGAATTTTGCAGTTACAGATGTTATGCTATTCAGAATGCAATTTACTTTATTGTCAAAATCCTCTTTGCAGAACCGAATATTTTTTCAGCTGGGCAGAATGATTTCATGTTCATTTCAAATTCATACAAATTTTGTAAATTGCATTCTTACTTCAGGAATTTATAAAAAGGTTTTTTCTTTCACTTTATGTTTAACAATGAAATACAACTTTAGGTAGATTAGTATAATGAAAAGAATTGCCACTCTATTTTTACTTTTCTTGAAAAAAGGGCAATTTATTTAGATGATAATTTTATGTATGTTTTGCTAAAACTAGAAACACATTGAAAACTTTTTTTCTCCTACTTCTGTGCAGTTTAAGGGAAACAATTTTATAGAAATCTTCTTCATTAAGAAATAACCAAGAAAATTATTTCCATTCAAACATCTGCAGCATTTCTTCATATTCTTAATTTGGCAGTTCTTGCAGGGGTGATTTTCATAATGTGCTTAGCACCACCCTCAGGAAATCTCTAAGATGTCTCACATAAAACTGAAGAAATATCATACCACTACTTTCTAAAATATTTGCTTATTTCTTGCAGGGAAAGTTAATTATATGTGACATATGAACAAGCATGAGAACTCATGCATATTCCAAGTTAAAAGAAACCTATCGCCTAAAAAAAATAATTTCTACAAGGGGTAAGATGAGCAGCAGGTGAGAAAAAGATGTATGGGGGAGAATCACAGATTATAGCTACCCATAGCTAATTGCTGTTTAGATGAAACATGTGCATCTGTTTTCAGCAATTAGTGTGGAGATCAATAGAAAACATATATATTTAATTAGACATATGGTTCATTTTACTATAATTGGAACCCCATGTCACTTCTGGCTCTCCATATGCAGTATGGCCTAAAATGTTTTCTGGGGTGTATTTGCATCATATGGAAGGTGAAGTGCAGACACCAGCTGATATTCAGATCTCATTGTCTCGTGGTGCTGTTAAATGTAAGCATTTATGGTGATTTAACCAGACCAGAAACCAACAAAACTTTGATTTTGAATGTCGTTTAACCCTTTCCCTGATGACTGACCACAATGCACGTCTTGTAACTATCACAACTCTTAATACCACATCTGTTCACCAGCGTTTGAGCTTACCAGTATTTTGAATAAAGCCATTTCCCAAAAGTCTAAATATTAAAGAAACTCTAATTTTTAGCCCTTTTGAGAAACAGATACATTCAGAATAAGGAAGAATGGTCATAGAATTGTGACATTTTACTCACTGAATGTCCCTTAATTAGTGATTTCAGTCAAAAACCCAAACCAAACCAAAAGAAAAAAAAAATCACAAAAATCTTCAAGCAAATTCTGAATTGACATACCCACCCCAGCTTCCCAAATGTGTTGATTTATATAATACTTGGTTACTGTATGTCAGTCTCATATATATTGAACTGTAAACAAGGGGAAGCTTCCTCTACAGATACAAACAGCAACAGAATGCAGGAAGGAATTAATAAAGCTTGTTCTCAATGCCCTTACTGTCTGTATATGTGTGATATCACAAAATGTGTTCTTAAACATTTTAATCATTTAACTCCAGTGTCTATCCTAGACTATTTTATATGCTCACTTAAATATTCCAGTATTGCTTACCAGATTTTTTTTTTAGTTTAGCAGATTAAAAATGAATTGAACAGGAACAATTTAGCGAAAATCACAGCTTTCATATAGATCTTGCTCAGAACACCTCACATTGTAAACATCTGCCTGGCTCAGGCTAATGGATCTATTTTAAGCAGAACTTGTTAATAGAGAGAGCAAGAAGGCTCTATTAGAGAGGGTAAGGGAAATGGCAGATGGAAAGTTGCATCAACAGTAGTTGACTTTCATGTTAAAATTCTGGTTACGTCTAGTAAAGGATGCAGACAGAAAAAAATGTGGCAGTGAAAATACTCTTTGAAAGACAAATGGGTATGTATGACCTGTTAAATGACCCCATAGCTAAAGCACATAAACAGAAACTAAGAACTGAAGTAAATCAGATCTTTCATCTGGATGAAAGATTTTAAAACCACTATCAGGAGAGAAACTTTGCAACCAGATATGGGATATTCTGGGTGAGGGAACTTCCTTGTTTTATGCTCTGGTAGTGTCAGGGAAGGATTGCTGTTTTATGTAGCGAGAAGAGCAAAATCATTAAAGTACTGAATCTTAACTTTGGATCCCATATAGCTGCATTTTCTAAGGTGAAATATTCAATGTGCATAAACCACCTTTGTTTCCAAGATCAGGTTTCAGGAATGAGCATCTTTGAACCAAATATTATGAACACTGGAGTCAAAACTGAATATTTCCTCCCAGTTTCCTTCACTAGAATATTTGACCGTATGCACTAAAAATGTTACTTTTCAGTCTAGCATGAGTATAAACAAATAATGGCTTCACTTTTCATTAAAGTATTTCCATAAAACTTTGCCAGTTGCTGTGCAGCCTTTTTATAAGAGGTGGAAGATACAGATTTAGCATGTCTCAAACTGAGGAAAAATTTAAAACTTTCTTTCCATTTCTTAGGGAAACATTCTAAACTAGTATTAGGCAACATCATCACTATTTTTATGAAGTCTGGTCTTGCCACAGGAGGTCTGGGAAATTATTCTCAGAAGCCTTAAATTAAAAAATCTCTCTCTCTAATTAATTTGGGGAGAAATTAGACAAAACGCTCTTCAAAACAGAGCAAGGTTGGATTTCAGGTACCTGAAGAATGTTAAAATTAAAGAGTAAAGGATTTTTGGATTTAGAGCAAGTTTATCAGGAAGTTTCTAGGTTGCAATCTTAGGTACAGATCCTGAAACTCCGTCCATGCTTCCTTTAAAAATTTAAGTCCTTTTCTTCTTATACACATCTCTCTTTAACTATACAAGCTCCCTAAGATATTTTCAGGCTCCCTCTTCCCTGTCTTTATTAATTTCATATTGTTAGAAGAGTCCATTGACCCAAAAAAACTTTCATCCTAAGGCAATAGCTGTATAAAGACACATTTCCAGCAAACAAATCAGTTGCATTTATTTGTTTTGTCAGAAAGTTGTTCTTTATCTTAATTATATAAATGGGCTCAGATCAGAACAGCCAGAGAACAAGTGTTAGAAAAGCCAAGGAACATAATGTAGTTTCTTTCTCATGCATTGCTTCAAAGATCCACTTTGTCCTGCTTAATATTTTTTTCCCGCTTGACCCTTGAAAGTGAAACTGTCCAGAACAAAAGTATTACTCTTGGACTGACGCCTATGAATATTGTCAGTAATTGCAGGAATTAATGGGAATTTCTAAGTATTATTGCCATTGAATAAATTGACATCATTATCTTTGTTTTACAAGGGGAAATTTCTTTCATCAGTATCTGAGTTCTCACTTGCCTCATGCTTCTGCCTCGGATATTGGTGCTGGACAGAGGCCTGGGCAAGGAGTTCACTGAAGGCCAGAATAAAAAGAAAAACAAAATAAGTAAAAAAAATCCCCCAATCCCTCTAGAAATCCACTAAAATTGAAACAGATTTTGAAGTTTTCTTTTTTCAGATTTGACAGAAGTGCAGCTGGTTCAGCCAGGGAGCAGAGAGAGCTGTGCTAAACTCTGGTGTGATGTGTCATCTGCAAGAAGAGAAAGGGGACAGCTTGCACGACAGTACCAGTTTACTTTGTAAGAGATACTGATAGTAGATTTCATCCTGCTCTAATTTGTTCAAAATGGTTGCATAATTCAGGATAGCATCAGACATTTTGGCTGACAAGGCCAGGTTTATCGCAAGGGACCCTTGAGCTACCAAGGCACCGAGAGCATGCACCTACTCAGGATTTGCCAGGCTCCCCAGCTGCGTTTTGGCTGCACAACAGAATGTGTCCCACAGCTGGTGGGCAAAATACAAAGGCATAATCAGGCCAAGACATAGGAGCAAGAGTGTTTTTCTCAGCTCTCAGGTGGTGACTAGCTTGGTGGTGTTGATGAAAGCACTGCACTACCTTGGAGGCTGTTTCAGCAGCAAGCCATGGGGAAAGGCAGAAGGGCAGTTTCTGTGTGAGCAGCCCTGCCAGTGTCTGTGTGTACCTGCCAGGAGCTCAGGCCCTCCAGCCAGGACTTAAGCACCAGACTGGTTCAACACCTTTTGCACATTACCACTCACACAGAGATTATGCCTCTGTTCAGACTAAAGTGTTTACGTTTTACCCCAGACTCTGTCATGAAGTAGGTGTCGACAAAAAACTGACTTTCTGTGTCTAGCCCTATTCTTAAGAATCAGAGAGAAAATAACTCTAAATAAAAGGTTGTAACACAGTCTTGTGATTTTTTACATTTTCTGTCTGAATTATGCATTTTATAAGGAGTGATGAGCTTATCATCTTTAAACTGATTTTAATGTTCTTTTGGCATCAGGAGGGCAGGTCAAGGCCAGGTAAATGTTTATGGACATAACTGCATTGCCTAGAGATCAGAAATCAGTAATCAGTGCTAGGAAATGCAAAACTACTGCTGCCAGCTCAGTGAAAAGCCCCCTGCTTGTACTCATCTCACTAGCAACTTCTGTAAAGACTTAGCTGCTCCAGGGAAACGGGAAAATGCCATCTCCTCCCAGCCCTCAGTTATTTAAATGCTCCAGTGTCAACCAATATTATACTGCTTTTATGTTTTCTCCATTAGACAGCTGCTGGATCTGCCTTTATGGGAAAGCCACCCTTGAAGTCACTTGACCTCTTGGTGCCTCAGTCAACACAGATGGAACATTGAATAAAACCAGGATGTTGCTAGAAATCATATGACTCATTTGAACTAGGGAGGGAGGGCATTTTTGGGAATTGTTTTTCTTCCTCCTTGAGTAAATAAGAGTTTGGCTTATCTAATTGTATGCAAAGGTACACAGAATCTGTTTTGCAAGAATGTATTTTCACAGTCCAGCAGTCATTTTTGAAAGGTCAACAGTTGTATAAGAAAAAGCAGCATACATTTTGATCTGAAGCAATATCCTGTATTTCTATTCAGATCACTGGACCATAGGATTGCTCATGGTAAGTATTGGCATATAGATATCTACTTTATGTATCAAGACTTTATTTTATAAGCCTATTTAGAAGTGAAACTGAATTCTTGTTACATGTAAAACAATCTAATAAATGGAAAATACAATCTTTTCTAGGAGTCAAGATACCACAACCTACAGTGATGACTTTTTTGCTATCATGATCCAGCAGCCTCCCCAAAGAGCTGCTAGCAATTGCCTGGAGGTCATGAGCTTGTTTCCTTCCCTTTTTTTCTGGCCTTCTGCCAAAGCAGACTTGTTCAGACATCAAAACCAGCTCTACTTGCTACTTCAATATACCAACAATACCTAATCATCCTGCTCTGCCAAACCATGGAGTGGATTTGCTAAGTACCATGGGAAGTAGGACAAAAGACACCATGTTGATTTAGAAACGGGCTGAATGTAATGAAATTATAGAGACATAAAATCAAAAGCCCTGGCAACACAGGTGGAAACACTAAAGCTTGAAACCTCAAACTGGAAAACTGCACATGTTATCTATTAAACCATCAGAAGGACAGTTTATAGCTATTTTTTCTCATCTTTTTGATTTATATCACTTAGACATTCCATTATAAAGTACCTTACCACAAAGAAGAAGCCTTTGAATATTCAGTTTATGTGAAGCTGTCAAACAGTGAGCAATTCCTCGAGGCTGACTCTTGGATTTAGAGGCTTGCCATGCAGACTGAGAAATTTTGGAGTACAACAGGAATTCTAGTGCAACCTCATCTTTATGTATCTGGACACATAATATCTCTGTTTGCAAGCAAAGATCAAAGTGGTTTTGATTGGAGCGCAACATTCTACCATTCTTCGTTATTGTGACACACTGCTAAGCAGCGCATGGTCAGAAGTCTTCCCTTTCATGATGCCACAAGCTCTGTCTTCAACTTTGGCAAAGGGAGCCTTCAACTCATCACTCCTGATATTTTCATTTAGCTTTCACATTTGATTTCAAGATCAGCAAAGGGTACATTGAAACTATGACATTTTTACAGTTTCAAGTGACTTTTGGGACTACCAATACATTATGAAAAGTTTGTGAGCTTTAATGGGTTAGTTGACAGCTCAAGTCTGCACTATCTTCTGAACAGGAAATGAACAAATCAGGATGATCTCAGGATAACATAATGTCTCTAATGCAGTGGCCCTCTTAAAATTCTGACATCCATTTATTGGGAGAAGTAAACTCCCTAATAATGGTGGTAAAATAAATGTCTGCATGCACAGTATGAGAAAACTACACGTACTGCATGGCTTGAAAGTTCATAAAAGCAGCACAGAAGAAACAGATGGATCAGTAAATCAGAAAACAAAGGGCAACAGTCAATTCCAGAGGACAGGATACACAGGCAGTTTAAAAACATGGCTGGAAGCCCGAATTATAAGAGAAAGCCTTTGTAGAAAGGGTGACATTAGTTAGCATGGTTATAAAGTAGGTGCTGTGTTCAGTCTTGGGGTCTACTGCTTTCTGCTCACAGAAGGTCTTGATGGTGTCACTAAGAAGGGACCAGTCCACTAAAAGGGACAAAGAACAGGCTTGCAGATGGTGCACACTCCAAGTTCACACCACAAGCTCCAAAGTCCCGGGAAGCCTTTTAATCTCTCCCAACTCCTCCAGGGAAGGTGTAACTCAAGATGGAGCTGTGCCTAAACACAATTAGTCTCTGTGTTAACATGACAGATACTCTTTAAGTTAAACATACTCACAACACAAATTGTAGGGATAAGGCTGCTTGTTATTTACAGTGTACTTCTCTGAATCCCAGCTTGTCTCAGTTAGTGATGTGTCCTGTTAAGTACCTTATTCATAAGGCAAATAAAGTTATATTGACCATGATCACATGTTTGTTTCATAACCCCTTGCCTATTGTGAAGCACTGGTAGATCTGTGTAATCCAGACACCTCCCTCTTGACCTACTTCAGTGATAACTGCTTTTTGTTCCATCCTTTGACAAACATTATTTCACATCTGGAACACAGTCCCAGATATTTTAATATCTGTAACAGATGTTTTGTATATAATTTAAAAATAGTTCTTAAGTGAAAGTTTAAAGAGCTGCTGCATATGACTTTTATTGTTGTTCTTATTTAAAACAAATAATTTGTAGGTTTGCTTCCTCCACCATTGCAGCAATGGAAAAGTACAATGAAATTCATTTAAGTACAATAGAGTTTACCAGCCAGAAAAAGTAATTTTAATTAGTTTTTTTGAATAGCACTATTATTAACCATCAATGCATAATCCTGCTGCCCCCCAATATGTTAGAAGTAATAATTTCATACTGAATCTCCTTGTAAGTTATAAAAAGCAATTTTACTCCTCACAATCTGTAGGTAACCAAAATTTATTTTTTTATTTACAAATTTCAGAAGTGGCTTAAACTCTGATGCTAATGCTATTACAGCAAGAGTTATTTTGTGTGCAGTCATGCACTCTCTAGGCATAAAACTTCAGTAGATTTCACCCTTCATTCTCTTTCATTGATATGGTCTCTCACTAACTTTTAAATCTCTGTTTCTGTGATTTCACTTCAATTCCTATCAAGGTATAACAGAAATGAAAGCAGCAGATGATGCCAGTAGGCCTTTCTATTTGAAATCTCAAGAATGGGGTAAGTGTGGGAGCAGCAGTATTATAACAGCCCTATTTTGCTTTCCATAAACCACAGCTCAACCACACTAATCAATGGCTCTGTTGCTTCTGCTCTGGCTTTTAAAAAGTTTCAATCCTCAGTGTGCTCCACATGATAGACATTTTGAGTGAACTCTTGAGGAAATTCATTCTCACCCAATAGCATAAGAGTTAAGAAAAAAATGCTCTCTCAGTGTTAGAAGTGGTGAAACTTTGTTACCTAAACATTAAATAGGTTTTGTTCCCTCTATCTGCATCTCCATCTCCACTCAAACATATGTCTGCAGAAACTTCTGGTTCATAAAGTTGCTGGATTGTTCATTGAATTAACCACAGTGATTCTGAACTTTATTGCTAATGGAGCTGAAATAGTTATTCACAGTCCAAATATTCACTTCCTCAAAAAGAATGAAAAGAAAAAAAGAAATCTGAATTTTGCAACAATGACAGCATGAATATATACTGGCAAGTTTATTACACTGTAAATTGCTGTTATAAAAGAGTTTTCTTTGGAACAGTTATAAAATAAATTAGTGAAAAAAGGTAAACAGAGTGATTCATATGTTCATGTGAACTCTGCTAAGCTACTTATGACATGAATGAGAATTAGTGGTTTGTAAGAAGTCTCTGCTTTCTTAGCTATGAAATTTTGGTGCTTGACGGAAGAGTCTGATTGAAAATTATGACCTCATCCACTGATTTACAATTGACCATTCTGTTATTAGGGGTATAAAGAGGCTTTCTGCTAATTATAGCTTATTTGGGCTCATTAGGTAGAGACTGACATTTCTCATAAAATAAGAGGGTATGCTGGAGACATGTATGTCTCAGCTACAGTCTGGAATTCTGCTATCATTTGAGGACTGCAATTTCAAAAAACAACTGAAGACCTCATGGGCTGAAAAGAGGAGGAAGCAGACAGTATAAAGGCTGGCAACGTGCCATTGTAAATACAGAAGTGTTTGCCATCCATCACACCACTGGTCTGGGCAGTACCCAGAGATATGCCTACAGGCCAAACTCAAAATCAGGTTTTGCGGCTCTCAAAAACAATTAACTGAAACGGGTATTTGTTTAACCCTTTATTGCTTAGGGATCTTATATGAAATTTGTCTGTAGATGAACCACATTTACTGACTGTTATCATGTAAACCCAAATAAATTAGAGTGTAGACAATGTTCAGATTTGGAGCTGTAGTGCTGTAAAATGTTTCTTCCTACATGTGGGAAGACACAAAGAGCTAAGAAAGCAAAATTTGATCCTGAAATATTGCAAAGAGACTTCTATAACCTATAGTAAAAATGGTGTGAGGTTTTTTTAAATTTTCTGCTTTCATAGGCTTTTTGACACACTTCCAAAAGTTCTGTAAACCCAGTGAAGTCAATGAAGTTTCTCAGCTATAACTGAGATTGACTATATCTTTTTGACCTTTGTCATGATTTCTCTTCTGAGAGTAAATGTAGACAACCATGATTATGAATATTTCCTGCCAAACCATTTGTATATTCAAATGTTTTTGTAATATTTCCAAATAACTCTGTGAAGTTTTGAGCCTTACTTTCTTCTGATGTTGAGGAATGGTACATACATAAGGTACAAATGTATCTCTCCTTGCTTGCTTCTGAGTAAAACAATGATTAACCATACATTCTTTTTCCTAAATGTGTAGAAAGAATATCTTGGCAGATTTCCCACCTTCAAGTGTTTGTATGTCTCAGTGGAGGCATGTGGTCTGACAGCACCTTTTAATATTAATATAAGCCTTGCCATAGCAACATGAGTGTTGCCACAAAAAGGTCACTGAAATCACTTAGAAAAATAATTTAAATTACTGTGGGGCAAATTACAGATTAAGACCAGTTTCCCAAAACTGTCGTAACACACAGTTGTTGCAGTCTCACGCTCTGGCTCAGTTTTGCATTCTCTGTCCATTTGCAAGGAAATGGCTTGATTTTTCATTACATATAAATAGCAAGAAATAAGAACACAGAGGACTCCAGCTTTAACTGTCAGTAATTTGCAGCATTTACAAGTGATTATACTGAATACAGAGAATAGACAGCAAGGTTTGTAGGTCCAGACCCTCAGTGGATGTTCTTTCTCTTCATGGTAGCTCGCAGGAAAGAGTGTTCGTAAGGGTGGTAAACCTCCTCCAAGTGTTCAGAGCTTTGGTGAAGGAAGGGGAGAAAGAACTTAGCCCTCAGAATTGCTTCAGTCAGATGCAGAAACCAACTGGCTGCAATTGTCAGTTCTTTAGGCTGATCCATCTGATACACTGTAGGACACGGAAAAGTGAATTCATAATAAATGGAAACCAAAATGTGCACCAACAAATCTACCAGTGCAGAGCTGAGATTTGAGGCAGGTAACGGACAGTTCTTAAAACCTCTAAGTGTACCTGACTTCTTCTCACATGAAAGCAGGGGGCTGATATCCTATGTGAGTCTGGCCTCCTTTTCTCCAGGCTAAACAGCCCCAGCTCCCTCAGCTTCTTGTCATCAGACTTGCGCTCCAGACCCTTCCCCAACTTCGTTCCTTTTTCTGGATATGCTCGAGCACCTCAATGTCCTTCCAAAATAGAGGGGCCCAGAAATGGACACAGCAGTTGAGGTGTGGCCTCCCCAGTGCCGAGTACAGGGGAAGAATCATTTCCCTGGTCCTGCTGGCCACATTGTTCCTGGTACAGGCCAGGATGCCATTGGCTTTCTTGGCCACCTGGGCACAGCTGGCTCATGTTCATCAGCTGTCTACCAGCTCCCCCAAGTCCTTCTCCACTGAACCAATTTCCAACCACTCTGCCCCCAGCCTGTAATGCTGCATGGGGTTATTTTGTCTCAAAGTTTTGTCCGGAAAAACAAGCAATCTAGAAAATTACTGAGCTGTGATCAAGTTTTAAGGATACCAAATGAATCATGCAAAAGAGTGATGTAAAACATACATATCTCCACCATGTATATACGGTAATGGGGATTTTAACGAACTAGTTTAATTGCTTCCAAGACCTGCTGACTTGTCAAATGTATGGGATGACAATGTAACAGCTCTGCTGAAGTCCAGATCCTCCAATATCCTGTCAGTTGAGACTTAGAAGCACAGAGCCCCTTGTGTGCTCCTGTTTCCACTGAGCTGGGAAATATACAGAAGTATACCACATACACACTGTGGTTCTGAGGAGAACACGAAAAAACAAGGAGAAAAATAATTTCTGTCTTGACTAGCATTTGAACAGTTTAGAGTTAAAACACTGGGGACCACAAATAAAACATGCAGAAAAAACTAATTTTTATAAACATACTTACCATCCATGTTGAGCATGAAACAAGGCAAGAGTGGTCTGGGGTCCTATCTTAATGCATATGCACAAAAAAGCTGGATTGTTGTCACAAAGATAGCTTTTAAGTCTATTTCCCAACTTCTGAATTATCTAGCTTTTAAAATAGTGGTTTTCCAAGATATGCTGTGTGTTTATAATTTTATTATAGAACAGCCAAAGAATTCAAATGACCACATCCAGCCTTTCTATAAACCTATTGAGAATTTTTCACTTCATTAAAACCCACAAGAGTCCTTGCTGTATATTTTTTTTTTCAGTGTTAATTTCTCACTAGAGCACAAGACTCTGAATCAATACATCTTTGTTCTGCTGCATATTCAAGCTAGGGAAGCTTGGAGAGATTGATTAAACTCACCTTTCTGTCCATTCACCTCATACGCCTCCCTGACTTGCCTTTGATACTTACAATCTCCAGTGCATAAGTTATTGCATATTTCTGTCTAAATCTTAATATCATAAGGTGAGTGTGTCACTCACAACTAAGCTCTAGCATGTTACAGAATTATCTTGGTTTGCCGTCCCTCTCAACTGCTTTTAGGACTGTAGGTGATTCCTTTCAAAGCACACTGATTCAAGTCCATATTTTTCCCTATAATTCACCACTGAGAAATCAGTGTTAGGAGGGCTTAGGCAGGGTGGGATATCCAGCTAGAGATTTTTCCTCTGTCTGATCTGTGTAGAGAATTTAAACCTAGGCCATCTAACCACTGCAAAGCAAAGATAGAAGTGTTCCCTTCTGAAATCCTCTCAGTCTTTCTTGTCCTACTGTGAAAAAATACTTAAATATTCATTGAGCTTAGACAGAGTGTGAAAATTACTGTATTTAGATCACAATCTCTGCTCTGCACCTTCAACAAACACAGACTTTGCTCAACTTATTCTAAGTATAAGGAAGCTCTCTTGGAAAAAAAAGCAATTTCACTTCAAAACCTTGCTCTAAATCAGATTTACGGAGGACTTGAATGTTAGGATTCACTGATTCGAATACAGCTAGTATAACAGTCTTCCTCTTTCTGCTTTTTTTAACAACATTTTTGCATCCACCCTACTTGTGGAATTGACTTGTAGCTGTGAAGTATATGTTAACAGAATCCTCTGTCCCTCTATTCAAAAATCTGTAGATGAACTACCTTTTAGAAAAGAGCTAAATCCTACCCTTGCCTGGGAATCCCCGGTTGGCCAACTTAAGTTACCTCACATACATCTGGCTGATTTTTCTGAGCCTCCTGTCTTCAGATATTTAAATGCACTCTATCAGTTGTCTGGAACTAATTTGGCTGTTGAGGATTGCCCATTTGTGCAACTGGGATCCGTTCCCGTATGTGCTCAGGCCAATGGTAGGCAGGGTGGTGGCTCTAGGGGCTCCTTGAAGGCTATGGAGACAGCAAGGGTGACGCTGCCTCATTTCTGGGGTGGAGAGCCAAGAGACATTGGGAAAGTTCCAGTAGGGTACAGGCCAGGAGCTGGTAGCAGGTGGAGCACAGCCCACCCCTCTCTGTGACACCACCTGGGGCAGAACACAGCCCTGAAACTTCAGGCAGTTGTGCAAAAGCCAAGGAGAAAACATACGGAAAGAATGAAACCAAGAAACCTTATAAAAAGACTGCATTTAGAAAGATGAAAAACATGGAGAACGACCTGAGAGGCTTTGCCTGAAGTAAAGGCTATGGGTACTGCCAGTTTTTTCTGTGCAAATAGAAGCCCTTGGCCAAGATTTGAGGTATGAGGTAATTGTTAGCAATGCTATGGTTAACCTGTATCAGATCTGTACACTTGCAATCTTCTCATTTTAGAAGGCTGGATTTTAAGAAATGAAGTGAGACTTCCAGAATTCCTTGCGTTTGATAAATCTAATGAAAATAATTTGGATTCCTCAGAATTGTGATTCAGTTTCCTCTCCTGTTCCCATCCCTTCACATTCCCATAAAAAACTGTGGTCTTCTAAATAATTTTCCAAATGAGACTTTCAACTCAGCCCAAGTAAACTCTGTCAGGATATTATATCCTTCCTGCATTTGTTCTTTCTCATTCCCTTTATTTGAAGAGTGAGAGGAATGTGTCTCGTGTCTCACTCCAGGGAAGATCCCCACCACAGTACAGCAGAAAGACAGCAGTGCACCTGAACCAGTGCAGTTAATTTTTTCTCAAAACAATTTGCTGACCCATCATTTATGGCAGTATATCTTGCATCATTTATGGTGATCACTGGCAAAATAAGGGCTGGCAGAGGTAGTGCGCTGCTCATCAGCTGCAAGCACAGCCATTGCCCATGTCCATGAATGTTTTGTTTTGTGCACACATTGCAAATATGGGTGAGGAAGTGTCTTTCTTTGAATACAATTGTTCATCATCCTTCAGAACAACAAAATATTTGGGGATGGATTAAATTTTAAGCATGTAATTTATTGAGTTATTTTTTGCAGCTGAGTTGCTGGTGGGATTTCATCTGTGCTTATATTGCACAGGCTTTTGTATTGTGCTTCCTGCTTTTTGTTTGCTTTATGATCAGTAAATATATCACAAGGAAGACCATTGCCAAGGGATACATAAAACTGACATTTTCTAATTAATAAATTAAGAATCAATAGCAGGTTACACCTAATCTTTCTGAAAATCCAACTTGATACTTTTAAAGTTGAGAAATGTACAACATCAGTGAGCAAAGCTAACAGTGATTCATCCTCCTTAAATAAATTCTGTGCCTCTTCCATAGGCAAATGTAAGAACTTTGCTTATATAACAAGAACTAAGAGAAATTATTTATGAAAAAAAGATTAGTTTTTGATAAAGTACCACACACAGATTAAACAAATGAACTGATAAATGAACATATGTTACAGAAAAGGCAGATAAATCACACACCCTTCCCCTTTTAATAAACTATTAAAATTGAGATACTTTGTTCAGGCCAAAATGTATTTCAGCCCTATTCTTTAAGAGACTTGAAAAGAACTGGGTAGTGTCAAAATTCAGCTTTCAGCTGGAGCACCTGAAATGCAGAAAAAATATTTTGTTATTATCTGTACCTGTCTGAACTTGCTGTACTTGCTACTCCAGGGCTGTTTTCCACACTAGTATGTCTGCTGTCTTTGCTTTGAAACAACCAGCCTGTATTGTGGGAAATAAACAGGTCTGTGGCACACCTACTTAATTTTTTTTGTTATGCCTGTGTTATCGGAAAAGGAATGTACACATTGCAACCTCTCGTGTTTTATGTTAATGTAGAGTGACTATAGAATTCTTTCTGGATTACTCTGCAATCTGCAAGAACGAGAAATTACAGTAGGGACAAAGTATTACCTATCAAACCCTCTGTATGTATTGTGTAAGCACTGAAGGCGAGCATGACAGCCATGCTCTGTAACTTAGTTATCTAAAACCCTGTTACAGGTTTTAAAGACCCTTTCACAGGGTTCTCCATGAAAATAATTTTTTTTTTTTTTAAAAGTGAGCAGATGATATGTCAAAGCCGTGTTTCTAGCAGGACTGGACACTAAAAAGCATGAAATGTAATGGTTTATGAGACCTCAAAATAATTAATCAATTAAATGCATAGCGGACATTCTATTTACTCAATCTTACTAAAACAAAAACGTTTGCTTCAATAAAATAATTAAAAACATCAGAAAAAATAAGCAAGTTAGTAATCTGAAATGAATGCAAGCCATCTTTGATCTTCAGTTGGACAGTTCTAGAAGTACATTTAATTCTGATCTAAATTACACAGGGACAGTTATTTTTATAAATAAACACTCCGGTGTTTTTTTCAACTTATGAAAAATAGGCATTAATAATCACTTTCCATGTTGAAAGCTAGGTATTTATTCTTGCTTTATAGCCAAATCCTTACTCATGATAGAACTTTAGCATTTATGCTGTTGCCCCTTTATTGACTTAATATTAACTTATTACCTTAAAAATAACTGTATTTCTCAAAGGGTATTTGATTATTTAAAGGCTATTCCATTATTTTTCTCAGCCACCTGAGAAAAAGAAATCATTCAACAACCATCTTTTTCTACATATATTGAGATAATTCTGACAAATTGAGCTTAATTTTCCATGTGTTTAAGATACAACAGAGTAGTTTAACCACAGTGGAGAGACACAGGGTGTGCATGAGGGATCAGACTCTTGTAAAATCGCTTTTCAGCTGTCTTAGGTGTTATCAGAGCTTCTTCTGCAACATTTGTAACCCTTTAGAGCTGGGACTAAGTTAGGTCAGTATTTCTTTGCACAGGTGTACATGCTCTGGGACTGGCAGAGGTTTGGGCACAGTCAACTGAAAGATATTCAGATAGAGAAAAAAAGAGTGGGGGCAGTTTATCAAATTGTCTGCAGCTGATGGAAAGCTTATTCTTGCCCAAGGAGTTCTGTGTCCCCTGTAAAATGCAGGCATAATACTGAATATAATGAAAAAATATATATTTTTTCGATGTCATATGATGCCTAAAACACCTATTCTTGAACCTTCATTGCAAAAAATCTTAAGGTCATCATCTTCCCACCTTCATCTCCGATGAGATGACATCTGCCCCTCATTATCTTCACGTGTAGACTTCTCTCTGATGTGTTTGTGAACAGTTTTTGGGTTTTTTTGTGATAAATCTGACATTACAGGACTCTCAGTTGCATTAGAAAACAAAGGTTCTTTTCATTGAATTACTAGTAGTGAGTCTTTCAGAGCTATGTTTTTAATGAAAGTTTCCATAGACGGTGGATTCTATTTGGATGGCATTACACTTCCATAAAAACAGTAGGTCTTTATTGTTTCCATATATACCTCTTATAGTTGTTTTTTGAGCTGGTCACAGGGAAAGCTGATGTCATGTAAAAATTCTATGAAGGGCTCTTCCAAAAATTTTTGGATCATTATCACAGAAACAGAATGAAGAACAAAAGTTTCTGAAAGACCAGAGGAGTTTTCACCAACCCTTTCTCATATTGAGGTACAAGGTTCATCTCAGCTGTTCTTGGCCCTCCTTACACTCACACAAACCACAGAAATATCAATGAGTGTGGTTTTCTGTAGCCATGATTAATTTTAGAGCTAGGTTTTAATTTCACCTATAGGGTCTGCAGAACTCTACACATAAATCTTCCAGTCACTTACATATAGTGAGTTCTAGGACAATAGCAGTAGCAGTAGCATAACAGATACTTATGTCTTATCAATTTCCTATTCCCTTGACTAATCCAAGGATGAGTTTCAGTTGAGCACTAAGTCGATATGATCTCAAACTCCACCTATCTGGAGAAGATATAAAAGGGTTTTCCAAACTTTCTGAAGATACTAAAAGAGCTACATGAAATAATTTTGATGCTATTAGGAAAGGATAAGAATTTTCATAACATGGTGAAAAAAGTAACATGAATGAGGCAAGATGAAATGTTAAGTATACTTTCTCCCTATCCTTGCAATTGTAATATACATACATAAATATATTTATATTTCACATGAGTGTTCACAGTACTCTGCAGACTTAAGAGAGCTCCCAGAAAATTTACCATTTAAGGTTATTTGTCATTGCTTTACATGAAATTTCTAAACTTGGCAGGATCCATATTATTTTCTAACATTATGAGGGATAAAATAAGCAGCCAGGGATCCCATAGACTGAGTAATGTTAAAAGAAGGTGTTTTATACTGTAAATCTGGCATACTTCACTTCTGTATTTGGATGCATCTGGTTTCAAGATGGCCTGGAGTGGAAGTGGACATCATGGTCATGTAAAAAATTCCTCTATCTCAGCTTGAGAAATTGGCTGCTCCCAAGCCACAGGTGGTCCTCTGCTGGGGACACTGTCTCTTGCCAAGAGCCCTTAGCTGAGATGGGAGAAAGGAAAGCTCCAGAGTTTCCTGTTTTTTTGAACTGAAGTGTCAATGACCATTATTTATTAACTGACAAAGGGGCCTTTTTTTCCTCTCTTTTAATTAGAAACTACAACAACTTGCCTTTCAAAGCTGAAAATACTTGAAATGATCCCAAGTAATATTCCAAAACCACTAGCCTGAAGCTGGCAGTTAGAAACCTAATGAAATCTGATCGACTGACTGAGCCCTCCTTTTCCTACACACATACTCACATGCACACACATGCTCCCCTTGCCCCAACAACACAACAAAAGATCCCAGACAAGGCAAGTACATTCCTTTTCAACAGCTATCTAAATTTGCCCCACATTTAGTGGACATTCTGGGATCTATCCATGAGAGATTACCCTTGCTGCTTTGAAAGGCAAAATCTCCTTCATGAAACCTCCCAGAGCAGAGTAAGAAAAGTACATTCATTTCCCAGGCTATATTTAATTTTATTCCAGGCTCATCACAGGGCTTTATAATCCTTTTCTGTGTAAAATATCTTCATGGTTTGAACTCCTCTTTAGCAGGGTAGATTTAGCATTTGCTGTGGGAGGGGGGAAAAGCTAAATGAAGCTGTGCTGAGTTGCGGCAGCTGCTCCATCACAGGCTCTCTCCTTCCCCATTTAGCATGATCTCTATTCTAGCTCAGGCCTCTGCAGCACACACACACAAGCACACACACACACACCGGCTCACAAGATGTGAGCATTTTGTCTTTTAATGGCAGAGTTTGACAGGCATCTTGCTGCTGAGGTTCAGCCAGATACAGCTGGTCAAAGCAATGCTGCTCATTTACATCTGTCTCCCATGCACTGAATTCTGTCAGGGTTTATTTGTCATGGATGGAGTTAATTGTGAAATGCTCAATACTGAGAGTGTATGGAAGATACAACATAAAACAAGCATCTGTTCTGTGAAAAAAATGAAATGCTGACACAGGGCAGGGCTAAAGCTCAAGCAGTTTAAATGGCTGCACAGGTCTCACGTGTTTGAGTGCTCCAGGATTATTTAGCCTGTCTCATTCAGTCCTCCTCCTAGTAAGCTCCTCTGTCATAGCCTGCCCATGGAAAAGCTTCTGAGCCTGTATTTGCACTGTTTTGCATCTCAAGAGGCGCTTGAAGATTGTGATAGGACAGAAATAATTACGACTATATCACAGGGGTATAAACAGCAACCAGTTTAGAGACGCTGTATGGTTTAAACGGTTTGAGGAAGTAGGACTTGGGAGGAGGAGTGGGCAGCGCAGATGTGAAGTAGGGACTTCTTAAGTTTGGCTTGAGGCATGCCCGCATCACCTCAATCCTATCTGGTATTGCTGGCCTGTGTTTCTTTTGTGGAGGAATTCCTGTCTGCAACATGCTTGTTTAAACTCATCAAGTCAGCTGTGCGTTGTCCACCTGTTCCTCTTCAGCAACAGCAGGATCACTGTTAGCAGGTCACAGAGCTTTCATGATATATTTACCACTAAGCAGTAACTGATTTTTAAGATGTTCTGAAGATATTACGGTGCCCAGAAGTTCCCACAGGGAAAATATTTACTCTCTGGAAACATGGAAAAAACTCTTCTCTATAGATCTTCAGTCAATGACTGCCGCTAGGAAATGAAGGTTTGAAGGAATACAAAAGTGGCATATGCTGCTTTTCACGAAGTATAGACACTTTTTTTTCAAAAGCACAGATATTTCTGAGCAATCATGTTTAATTTCCATTTGCACAAAGTTTTATCATATGTTCTTATAGCTATGTTTGATTACATATCTGGTGTTTCTAACCATGAAAGCAAATCTCAAACCAGAAACTTTCAAGGATAACTCCACTCTGTGTAGTTGGGAATCTACTTTTTCCTATGCTATCCTTTTTACAGGCACAGGAACATCAGTGTTTTCAAAATATTCACAGCACAAAATGCATATGCAGAGACATACACAAATCTTACTGATTCAAGTGTGACTTCAGCATTATCAATTAAACACACACTTAAACTCTTTGCAAAATGGTGCCTAAAACACTTGTCAAAACCTCCCTCTTTCATACCAAAGGGTCATCATAATTTGGAGTTAGTGCTGCCACTTCTGAGTACTTTGATCTACATAACAAACCCTTCCTTGTTGTCTGCTGCACATCTGTTCACCTCCTCTCCCCAGCTGCACTCCCTGAGAGCCTGTGGGCTCCCTGAAGTCTAACTTATTTTGGTGGGATGCAGCAGAAATTCGGTCCTGATCCATCAGAAAGGCTAAAACATTGACACTCTTGAGTCAGGAGTTAGAAAAATGTACCAAATATGAAGTGGAACAAATTGCAGCTAATTGCAGAAAACTTCTAGCAATCCATGGGAAGGGGCAGAACTGAAACAGAAATCACACAAATTCCAATGTCCTCAGAATTCCTCCTGCCCATGTTCTTTACAGTCTTTGTCTAAACATCCTCTTGTCCTTTCAATAACACGTTATCTACCCCTTTGCTCCTTTCGTGTGTATCATTCTTTGTCACTTTTTTTTCACAATCCCTTTCCCATCCTCTTCCTTACCTCCAAAAATATACAAGTAAATAAATAAGCAGTGACTGTGACCTCTCCCTGACTCTGCTCTGCTTCCAATAGAAACATGGTGCAGGTTGATGCTTGAGCAAAATTCATGATAATTTTAATCCTCTTGAAATAAATGTTTCAATGTTTTTGTCATCTGGACCCTTAGGATAAACTTAGTAACAAGAATATTCTGTCTACATTTGTTTGCATAATTTTCAAGATGTTTAGGTCTATTTGGTTTTTATTTGCATGTAGTATGGTGTTCACTACCAGAGACAGTGGAGTTTCTGTGGAATCATAGCCATCTGTGCAAAATCATTCAGAAATCTGGAACTCTTGTCCATGTTCAGGGAGTCAAACCCCTTTGGCAGATCAGCAGCACCCTCTTCCAGGCCATAAAAGGCAATATAAAACTTGTCATGATCACTAACTGGTTTGTCCTTTGTCTTTGAAATGTCATCATTTGGAAGTCTGTACAAAGATTATTTTTTTTTCTTCATTCACTTGTTTCTTTACATCAGCTATTCTCCATCCTTTATGTTTATACTGTTTCTCTTACATAAGCAGTTCTAGAATAACTAAATATTCTTAGTCTGCCAAAGATATGAGAAATTCTGCTTTTTCACATCAATCAAGCACTTGACACATGGTAGATAGACCATGCAAAAGGTGTCACACACCAAAACCCTGTGACTGAGCAAAAGACTACAGATATTTTGATTCCACAGCATTCAGAGCTCCATTCCAAATGCAGTTGGTAACTAGTTTTGGACAATTTTTTAAGTGTTTTTGAGAGGAGCTTATGGATTTGCCTGGAAAAAGTGAACTGGATTACCAGACTGTGTCAGTTATTGCTTTCTGAAATCCTACATTGGGCTCAGCATTGTGAGTGTAGGCTGACAGGTTCTACTGTAAAATAAAGAAAAGCTAGGTCTCAGCTTGTCCAGCTGGTAAATGTCAATATTTACACTTTTTTGTCTGCATTAGGAATTCATAGCGTCTTAATTTAGATCACTTTAATGTAGGTACCTAATGTGTACTGATTTCTTTGGGCCCATAAATACCATTTATTGTTTTTAGGAAAACAGAAGGATTAAATAAATACAAATGTAAAGTGTGTTCAAACTTTCCCATGCTTTAATAGTTGAAGAAAGAGCTTCAAATGTGTAGCTATTTCTAGGAATTGTAATACCAAGTCTGAGATCAAACAATTTAAAAGAACATAAAATTTATTGGAACTATGTTTTGCTTGTTCTTAAAAACCAATATTTTGGCTTTTAAACTCAGATAATTTTTGTGGGAAATTAATGATCTCTGCTAATAACTGGATATGATTTCTAAGAAATCCAGGAACGGTCTTCTGATAAACAATTAAAGATCATTTGTGAATTTATCGCATGGCCCAGATTTTAATTTGATCAGGTTCCCTAGTGTCTTCGTTTGCATTATTGAGAACTAATTCCAGAATTAAGTAGCTTAGTTAGTTGTAATTTTTTGAAGGACAGCGATGATGTTGATTATTGCAGGAACAAAGCCTAGGATTTTTTAAGAACTTAGGGGAATTAAAGACCCAGCTTGCAGTGGAATGTAGACACCTAAAGCTCCTAAAGCTTATTTATATTATAGCTAAAAGATGTTTTATTACAGAGTTACTTCCTTACAGATTATAGTGCTAACTATTAGTTAAGTTTTGACCAGGGGCCTCTGTTGTAGGCAAGAACATGAGAAGTGCATGATCTGTGTGTAACACTGCCTTTCTGGATCTCTAGCCACAACCCATTAACAAAAATTCCAGGCATGGCAATGTGAAGAATTATCCTGTGTCAGGGAAAATCTCCTTGTTTCACTTCATGCTGTCTTAATAAATCACAGATATGAGTAGAACAAGGGCAGCAAAGATGATGAAACCTCAAGGTAATGGTCAGCGGGTGCACATGACAGCTTCTGCCATCTCAGTAATGGTGTCATGGTGTCAGTTCTTAGAACATGTTACACATATTTCTCCCACCCCCCAAGAACTACCTCAACAAAACCTCAAGATGAGATGGAAATGAGAAAAATAGTAGTTTAAACCTGAGGGAGCGTATAACAGAAAGGTCTTTAATTTTCCTTTTTTCATTTGACATGCCCTTATGAATCCCCAAGCTTCCCCTTGAAGCATTGCTTTCTGTTGAAAACATGGCACTGTGCAATCCTGTACCTTGGGTATTTAATAAAAAGAAGGTGTTTCTTAATATCCATTTTAGCCAGTTTTAGAAAATCAATCTGTGGCATCTGTCTGGAATGTTACTGCAACAATGTTCTGCACACCAATTTGTGGTATGTCTCAAAGCTCTAAAACACCATTCTCCTAATCTGTGCTGGCCAGGGCAGTGGGACCTGCAAAGTCTGGAACTTGGTGATTGCTAGAAATGCACATGGATGAAGAAGGTCAAAAGGACAAAGTAGCTCTTCCAATGGTTCCTCTGAATCCTGGATAGCCAAGAAGAACCACTTCTTAAGGAAGTTAAAGGTCAGCCAACGTTTCAGTCAAATATGGGGTTCTGAAGTAGTGGGGAAAAATTCCTTCCAGGGGAGAATAAATTTGTTGATTGGAGGCAGGAGTGTGAGATGAGTCTGCCTACTGCCATTTAGTACAAAAATCTTTGAGGTGGACAAGTGGTGCAATGCATTGCTTGCTGCATTAAATTTAGTGGTTAGGTTCACTAGAATGTCATATGTAAACTTATGGTATTATTCAGCCCACACTCTTCCATAAAAAGGGAATCATTTTAGCTGTAACTAATAATTATAGAGCATTAACTTGGAGCTCTGGTCCAGATGACAAGGATCTGCTAGCAGTAGCACCTTATGATCTGGTCTGGTCTGTGTTACTGATTGGAAGTACAAATAGGCACAACCAGTGTTTTAAACACATGTTTAGATCACGCTTGGCAACTTCCAGAATGGTTAACATACACATTCTCACTTCAGATTATGTTTCAAATTGAACTGACACCTCTCTCTTTCCCTTTACTTTCAAAACATGCAATAAATCTTTTACATGCCTCAAATGAGAAACTGGCTAGTCCTATTATTTTTCTTGAGATGAAAAAGCCCCACAAAACAAAACCTAATAGCCAAAACAGAACTAGTTTAGCTCCAATACAATGGACTAAGTTTTTGGCTGTAAATTCTACTTGTGGTGCACTACAGTGTTAGTAGTTCTTGGGTAAGACAAAAATAAATGTGGTTGCTCTAAAGTATATACACACACAGAAAAAGTCCCAAATCTTATTCATTTTGGATGTATTTGTGCTTATCTAACCATAAACCATGGTTAAAAGTATTTTGGCAGTGTAACAGTGTATTATATAGTTTATTGCTTTTTGTTTTGGAAAATGAAAGCTGCTAAGATATTGTGGTTTGGAAGCTGTATCCAGAGCATATACAATGTTTCTCACATGCACACACTTTCACTGTATTTTTGTTTTGTCAATGGATTACAGACGTCTCATATAGTTAGGCTTTTATATACCTTTTGAAAGACCTTTAAAAGTGTAGGTGAACTCTCTGCTCAGTTTTATTTGAGTCACTCCTATGGTATCAGAAGAGTTATGTGTTATAGCATAGTAATTATAATAAAAATGCATTATACCACCCCAGAAGCTGTTGTTTTTTATGGATTTTTGTAACAGATTTTGATTTCTTACTTGCTAACTAAATTTTTATTCATTCTACCTCCCTTTAAAGAAGGTTTCCTACCTATAAAAATATTCCCTTTTCTTTAAACTTACTGAAAAAAAGAGAATGGAATTCCACAACTTTTATTTCTCTTGTGTGTACTGTCTGATGCCAAGATACACACAGAAGTAGTAAATGGAGACATAGGTGAATAAGGCAAAGGAATTAGAGGGGACATGATGTCAGGGGTGTGTGATGGGTGCTGGTACTGTGGGGTTGCAACAGCAACAATAGAACTAGATTTTATATTGAGAACGATCACAGTGTTTATGGCTTAGATTATTTTTTCAGGACACGGAATATACAGAGAGATATGAGTAGTGTCAGGATAGGGGTGGTGCTTAACATTTAACTGGAGCTGAGAAGTCTGTTGAGCAGATTTCCGCATAGGGACACCAGGGCCATCAGAGTTGTACCGGAGTCCTGCCTTACCTAAAGACCTGGAAGGTGGCCTGAGGCTACCACTGGAGTGTTGATAGATTGTATACATTGTTCTCACCTGTATGTTCAGCTCTTACAGTTTTGTTGTAATGCCTCTCATCTTTAAGTTAGGATTGTTCCTGCACTCACTGTGCTCGGTGGCAATGGGGGGTGGGGGGGTGGTCCTTGTCTATTTTGCTCAAAATGAATCCAAGTGTGTGAGATTTCAAGGGCTGTTAGGGTAAAAATAAAATGTTTCAGTCCAAAGGTTACAGCAGAGATACAAATTCTGTCCAGTGTCCACGGGCCAGATCTCTTAATTTGCGAGCATAATTCCAGTGGTAATTCCTAACTTGAGATACATAAATTTAGTCTGAGGAAAAAATCACAGATTTCTGTGTTTTCTCCCTTTTATGAATGAAATTATGAACTACTGTTTAAGTCAATCTCAGTGTCTTTTTCATCCTTTTTACATCCCACTTACATATCACTATCAGGGGACCAGTAGTTTGAGCATAATTAACAGCTTTAAAAATAGATAAAAATTTTCTTTGTTTGTTCACTTTTATCTCAGGACAGAAAGGCTGGTAGAAGTACAAGGAAATAAATTACTAACTTATTAAAGAACTGGTTGAAGGGAAGCCCAACGTGGGTGGAGAGGAAGTAGGGAAATATTTTTCCAGTGGAAAAATACTATCTCCAAGATAGTCGTGAGAGTGAGCAGAGGCTGAATGGTGCCCAGGTGCCAGCCTCCTCCCACCACAGCCATATGTCCCAGGCAGTTTGCCTGGCTGTGCCCGGCACTGTTCAACCCCAAGCACACTGGGACCGGCACACCAGATTATGGGTTACAGGTACACCTGGGGCCACATCTGCAGGCACATGGCACATGGTGGGGAAACTGGCCATGAAGAAAAGCTTGATCCAAATGAGATGGAGACATGTACAGAAATTCAGAGCTGGAGGAATCAACCCAAGAACACAGGTTTTTTAAGACCACAACACACGGGGAAATAACAGACTGCGTTTTATATATGGCGAAGTAATGCACATACTTTATGACATAATCAAGCAGCTCTCACAGTGACTGTACACACAGGGGTTGTCACACTATTCCTTTGTTATTGCCTTCTGTTACTTTAGCCATGCATTGATGTGTAAGGATATGTGGGTGTAATCAATATTAGCATGTTCTCATTTATGGCATGCCACTGAGGGGAGTAAAATTGATGTAGAAGAGATAAAAAAGCAAATTAGTCTTAAAGGCTGAAGCTATAAATCAACATTGTGCAAAATTCCAGTCAGATTTATTTGGCGTTTTTCCTGCAAAAACACATAGTAGGAATTGGCTTTGCACAGGACAGAATAGCAGGTAGGGCACAAAACTGCATTTTTACCTTTGTTGCCAAGGTCTGCCCCAGCCAACACAACTGTTCTCTGACTTACTAAAGGTCTTCTTTTTTATGTTAATCCATCTGCCTGGCACCTGCACCAGCACGGGGAGGGCCCTGGCTCTGTGTGGGGGCCAGCAGAACCCTGGCAGACTGCACAGAGGGTGACACCATAGCAGTGCTTGCAGGTCATGATGCCAGGCTGCTTCACCCTCTATTTCACAAGAACATCCTCCTCCCTTTCTCCACTGTGGTGTGGACGTCCAGAGTCCTCCAGATCTGTACCACACACTGGTCCAGGTGGGGCCCACTTACTCCAACAAACGGTGGGGCCCACATACTCCAACAAACTGGATGCAAACTTATTTCTGACACCTCTTCCAGGAAACATAGTTTTCCTGCTGGCCTGCTTAGGAAAGATGAGTGTAGGTCTAGGCTGGGTTCCCAGATCCTGAAGATAACTGCTGGGGAAACAGAGGTGCTTTTCTGTGGCTCGGGTAAGTGTTTTAGCCCCATCAGTGAGCACGAGGGCGCTGCCAAGGGGCCCCTCCGCTGTGGCAATGTTTAAAGGGATGTGTCAGTCACGAGTGCATTCAGCGTGCCTTGCAAATGCCTCTCAAACCATGGCCCGTCGGGGATTTAGGCAGAGGAATGCCTGTACCCCCAGCTCCCAGCTGCTCAGCCCTGTCAGCAATGGGCCCGCTCCGGTGATGTGCTGAGATGTGAACCCTGGCCCCGGGGAACTGTGGCGAAAGAGGAAAGCGTCTCTGGTGTTCATGTGCCTGCAGGCTTCTGCAGCAGCTGTGTGCTCGTATCTGGTGCCTCAGTGCTGCATTCACCACCCAAATTCTGCACAAGACCCCGGTGTGAATCCAGGGCCTGGATCTGCCCCACTTGGAATGCCTTAACTGGTGCACAAAGTAACCCTTACTTTTACTAAAATGGGTCTTTGCTTCTCTGTCTGCTTATCTTCCTTTATTTTGCCTGTTGTTGACTCCATCCTTTCATCTGGCCACTAAAATGAACCTCCTCTTCTGACCTGCAGGCATGGTACCACCCAGTCCATACTGTGAGCACCTTGTCCAAACCCTGCTTTTTTTCTCATCTCCCTCTCCAGGGCCTTTCCTGGCTCTGGCCAGGCACCAAACCTGTGGCTGCTCTACCTCAGATTATTCCCCAAATATCTCCCATTTTTCTCTAAGGCTGCAGTCAGGATCCTTCCATGATCGTCCAGTTCCAGTGACAACAGCTGCTCTTCACCAAAACTGTGGAGCAAGCATTAGTTTCCAGAAAAAAAGGCTGATTTTATATGTGAACTGTGGATTTTTTTTCTTTATTACTTCCTTCCTGAAGTCTTCTCTGTGAAGAGCCTCACAGGTAAGACACGACAGTGCATTGCATAACCTGGTGTAATTATGTATTTGCTCTGGTAAACAAACAGGGTGCAGAACCCAGTCAGTTCTCAGATTTCATACTTTTCCCAAATGTTTTCACAGGAAAGAATTCACATTTCACTTCCTCTGTTGTTGCAAAGGTTCAAAGCATTCATACTTGGCATGTGGTTTTATTTTATTTAGAGCTTTATTTATTCTTGTTTTCTCTGAATATAGAAGCCACCATAACTAAACTGTTCTGTAATTCAAATACATGTTTAACTACATAGTGAAAAAATGAAAAGTGAATTTAAACAAAAAGTAAGTGGATTCAGCACTAAACCACAGCATATTTCCAAATGAAACCCCACAGAATCATTACATTGCCTGTGTGGTGGGTTGAAATGAAAATAACCTCCATGAACATTTTTCAGCAAAATGGCAGCTGAGACTATGTAAATATATTTATAGACATACATATATAGACATATATGTATAACATAAAATTGGCTAATATCACTTGAACTTTATTCCTCTCTAGAATATCCTTGTTTACACAGTGATTACATTTGATTTCTATCAATCCAAGTGAGTAAAGAAACATGCCTACCACTTTCAGACAATCAGACAATCATACTCTCAAATGTACTCTATGTAACAAGCATGTTTTCCACTATTTTTTTTCTTCTTATATTGAGAACTTTACTTTGTATTTATCTCTGTTTTGGTTTTTTCCTTTCAAAAATTATTCTTATAGGGGAAGGATGACTGAACTAATTTCAACAGCCGTTGAAATTTTCAAAAGTAGAAAAAATATTTATTATGTAATGTTTTGAACTAAACAGGTAATTATGTCGAAAAGTCATATTTCTGAATTGTTTGGAAACAAACTGTACATGGCACAAAAAAACCCCTCTGGACAAGATCAAAATAGATAATCCCACATTTTATCTTAGATTTTAAAATTAAAAAAAAAGTAAAAGGGGAAATCTTTCTGTGACGTGAACTCCATACATTAGGAAGTGAATACTTTTCTAGGTAAAATAACATTAGACGGAATTTATTAGTGCAGGCAGATATCAGTCATTTACTTTACTTGTTATTACTCCTTTGAAGCTAAATGCTCAATGTAGTTTAATAGAATTCTTAGCAGTCACAGAAAACACTACTTTCCAAATGGAGTAGAAAACGTCTGCAAAAATATGGGAGTGCCAAAGTCAATCTCATGGAGAACAATGAGTTCTTCAATAAAAAAAAGGGAGTATCTGCACTGCAGTAATTTTATATCCCCCATTTAAAATGAAATAATGATCAGACAATTTGATGTGCAGATGCCTTCTCATTGCGTTAATTGTGGCAGGGTGAACAAGTTCTAACAATATGGTGACTGAACCTGATCATATTTCAATCCAGAGCTGGAAGGTTTCAGTAGATAAGTACTGCAAGACAGTGTCTTTCATCTTTCTGTAACTGGCTGGAGGCAGCCCAGATCAGTAGTAACCAAAAGGCTTCACTGTCCTGAATAAAGGTCTTCTGGTCTCTTTTCTTGGTGAAATTAAGCAGCAGTTTCAGTTTCATGTACCAGTACAGCTCCCACTGTCATCAGGGGCTTCATGAGATGTCTCAGCACACTAGCAGGAATTCAGCATTTAGGACTGCGCATTCACATCTCATCCCTAGGAATATTCACCTGTAGGACAGGTTGGGAGAGCTTGCTGTGGGAATGTCTGAAGGACAGAGTATTAAAGTCACCCAGGCTAAATTAACATGTAAAATACACAAATTGTTTCAAATACTTGTACTTTTTTATTTGACATGTTGACACCTGCTACAGACCTGCTGAGCATCTTTAGAGGCTGCAGGAAATGTACTTACTGTAAGTCACATGTTGTAGGATCTTAACATCAAACTGTAAAGTGTAGGAAGACTCTGCTTTCTCTGCACTTTCTGCACTAATTTTGTTGGCTGGCCTTCTGTACATTAAATTAACACTCAGTGAGAACCTTATACTGCTTGTTTCTGAATTTGAAGCAGTCAGGAAAAAAAACTGCAGTATATTTAGAGAGAAAAACTTGCTCGCTTTCTTTATTAATGTAAATTGTTTAATTATTTTGCTCTGAGTCAATACCAGTCTCAGAGCTGCCAGACTTACAGGAAATGATAAATAGGCCTCTGCTTTACGTGCAGGAGAAAAAGGCAGGAGGGAAAACCCCTCTAATTTTTTTGTATGAATGACAGCATTTCTCTTTGGCACAGTGCTTGAGGTAGTCTCATTGAAGAGTTGGTGTTTCAGTTTTGGAAATGACACCCTGTAGTGAACCTAAGCAGATCTACAAAGCTGGTGGCAAAGATGGGGATGGCTGATGGGGGGGCAGGAGCTGGGCACACCCCTGTGCAAACAGGCACAGGACTCCTGCCTCAGTAAAAAACAGTCTTCAACATGGTGGACTGACTGAAACAATATTTTCACTCTATCTTGTCTTGCCCAGGCCTATGTAGATGTTATTCCTCCTGCTGAGAGCTTCTCTGTGAAATGCTCAGGCAATAACTGAGTTAACGAGCTAAATCTGTGAAACTGAAGCATATAGTTAATGCCACAGAGAGAGAGCAGGTCAGACTCATCCTGCCTCTTTAAGCAGTCTAGACAGAGATATATAAAATGAATTTGGAGTGAAAGAGACACACAGCTTTCTAACTGTTCTGGAACTAAGCTGTTAAATTTTTAGACTGTGTGTCTTATACTCATTTATTCTCTTCTAGCTTCAGTTTCTGTAAATATCTTCCCAAATAAAACAAGCCTGTATGCCCAGAGATTTCAGGATGCTTTCAAAGAATTACTGAAAACATCACTGGTGGACAGGACTGCTTATGACTCTCTGCCCTCCAACTTCATTCTGAATATGACCCTGCAGGATTTTCCCATGTGCTGAGAAAACCATAATGTTCTAGAGCAGACTGGAAACTTGCCCTCTTGCTTTTATATCTGTGTCACAGCATGTGCCCTGATGACCAAAAGGAGGGGAGCCTACGAAGTTAACTCTGTAAATAATATATATCTTGAAAGTATCACAGGTAGGAGCCTTAGAAACAGATTTTTGCTTTTTGTCTTGAACAATGGTAAAAGAACATGTTGGACAAGAGGATCTACTTGACTACTTTCAAAGCTCAAAATGTATTTCGGGAGAGTTGGGAAAGAATAATAATAACTCCAGATTCCAGAAATTTAATCTTTTGGAATATGAGCAAAGCCCTGAACATCTTGAGAAACAAAGAGGTTTAAGAAAATAAGCCAAACCGATACAGAAACATTTTTTGAAAGTTGCTTCATGTGCCATCAAGATCAGAAAATCAGAGAGTCACTTTGCACACAAGGCTATGTCACTTTCTAGCAAAAAACTGCAACTCGATGAAGACTTTTCACTCTGAAGGCAGGAGTCTCAAGATGCTTTTATTGTTGGGCCCACAAATAAGCCTAACCTTGGGAAGCATGAATTTGATTACAATAAAGCTGACTGGAAGGCAATCAAAAAAATTAAAAGGACACAAATTAGAACTGTTTTTGCTGCAAATGAAACACATTTTGAACTCTAATGGATGCTGGTTTGTCCATAGTGTTTGTGTGCAAGCTTGAGTTGTAATGTTTTATGTACATGTAATGGTAGGTTAAAGTTACATGTTTATTAAAAGAAAAGCTACAAGGCTTAGTCAATATATGATCATCCCAGATAAAAGCTGATTCGCTTTGGCCCAAGGGCAGAATCACTGGGATAAATCCTACTAAGCGCAAAAATCAGAAAGAATCAAAGCTACAAATCTGGCATGCAAGAGCTTTAATCTAGAAGCACTATATACATTGTATTATAGTTTTCATTTTAATGTACTCATTGCTTGAGGAAAAACCATCTGCTTTACATTACGCCTGTGGTGCAGAGTACATAGATTTCATCACATCTCTGTACAGAATAACAATAAATGGACTGTGAACCATTCTTCAAATAACTTATTTAAGAATACAACTGGTATAATATTTCAAGGTATGAAAACACAAAGAGAACGAAACAGAATAATATTGTCCATTTTGACTTTTGGCAGTCTTCAGCTGTCACTGAAGAAATCGATTCAAAACTTTCATTTTGTTCCTGCTTTAGAGATACTAAAATACTAAAAGAAGTATTATATTTGAAAGAGATATTTATATTCTGAGAGGTGAAAAGTGCTGGACATGTCCTGTGCTCTTTTTTTTTTTTCCACAAGAAGGTTATTAGGTAAAACACTAAGGAAAAAGTTTACAGACTTCAGATTTTCAGGAATAGATTAAGACAGAAAATTTTTCCAGGCTTTAAAAATAGGTGGGTTTAGAAAATATTGTCAGGTTGCTTCTTGGAACGGGACTTCCATAACAAAATAAAAAACCAACAAAACAAAAAAGCATGGTACTCACAAGTGTTTTCCTAAAGAAGTCAGTAATCTGTTTTCACACAGAAGTAAATCTATCTGGAACTGTCAGAAAAGCAGCATAGATGTGATGATGATCATAATGCTACACAAGCTATATCATTGTGCAAACATTATCTACAGCATAAAGTGACATACATTACATTATTATGGTCACCAGCCAGCACAAAAAATGTTCAAAGGATGAAGTAACAAGGTGAAAGTAAATACAGTCAACAGCACAGTTTTCCCCTGCTTTGAAGAGGAATGGATGCTTGCTCCATACAGTGCAAGGCACGAATACTACAGCAGGAACTCATCCAGAACAAATGGCAGGTCAGAGCATGAAACTTCAGTAGTAGTCAAAACAGAACTGATCTGAGATTACGGGACTGCATGATGTGAGGAGCAGGCCCCTAAGTCCTGTTTTCCATCACTGCATGATCTGGATTCCCTTGCTTCAGAGGATAAATAATCATTGACCAACTACAATTAGGCAAGTAATCAGAAAATTTGTCCTAACTATCAGAAAAATTCAGTGGTGCCTGATAACTGTGTGGGACGATATGATCATATTCCTTTACCACCAAAGGTCTAGTGCTGGCGACCTGGAAGTCCTTCTCAACTAATATTGGAAAGCCTTTCTGTTTACACCAGAGGAGACTCCAGTATCTGAATCACTCTCTGGACTTCACTTGACTGTAGGTTGAGATCCTTGCTGATAATAATAATTGAAGTTCTGACATCAGGCTCACATATAGATTCTAAAATTAGGCTGGTGCTGACTCTCCACCGTTTCACTCTGCTGTTGTTTCTGTTGCGCTTTTTTCAATTGTATGATTCAAGACAGAGCTAAATAATGGTCATGCAGGCTAGCTGGCCCAGATCATTCTGATTCATCCATGAATCTGTAAATCAAAAGGAGTTTCAAATGCTCAGTAATATGGTCTCTTATGCTGAGATCTGCATACATAGAATATGAAAACAATTTTTTTAAACTCAGCTAATTAAATGAAAGGGCTGCATATTTAAGTAGGGAATCTAGAGACGAATTACATTTTATCAGTGGGGTAATCTCGCCTGCTTTGGGTCAGCCCCATTTCACAACTCAGGGCTTCACAGGAGAGTAACCAGGAGTGCAGGTTCTCCACTTCCATCCAGATCTAATCATAATTATGGGAGGAGGTGAATGGATGATTTTGAGACAAAATCTGCCACTGCAAAAGCAGTAAAAGAAAACACGTAACCTTTTCCATGGGAGCCCACTCATTCCCCCTGCTCAAATCAGGAAGGTTCATCTCTAGCAGCTTCTGGGACTGCACCTGACTGTGTCAGGAGAGAAAGGACCAGAGCTCTTCTGTGAGTACCTCAAAGAAGTTACATTTCTTTAAATCTGTTTTGACATATTTGTGAAGACAGAAAAACCAGGAAATGCATAGCAAAAAATGAAATATAGGTAATGGGACCCCAAACTAGTTTACATTTACATTTATTACATTACTTTTTATTTTTAGCCTGGACTGAAAATTATTTGGATGCAGGAGATCATCAAATCCTAGAATATCTCAAATTGGAAGGGCCCCATAAGGATCATGTTATACCCTAAGCCTTCATTTTTCCTGTTTGTGGACAAAGCACACTTCTTCCATTACAGCAAGCAGAGGAAGTGACCATACACTCTAGTTCCCTTTTTGGTACCTAAAAGAAGACTATGAAACTAAATGAAACCATGTTTGCACTTTGTTTGATGTGACATTGTGTATATTCTTTTCTTCCTCAATGCATTTCAGTGGCTCTCAGCATACAGCAGAATCCAATTAAACAAAATAAATAATGATAAACATAATTTAAGTAGGAGTGGGGAAAGACTGCTAAATGGGTCAAGGGGACAAAGCAAAGTATTTTGCTATAATTACACTAAACAAAAAGGAGCCTGAAGACCTGACCATACCTTGCATCCGTTGGGACCTGGATGTCAGAACATATCTACAATGTTCTGCAATGTTTAGAGTCTGGCATAAGAGGCCAGTGGCTCTATGACTTCAAATCACAGTCATCCCCAAACAAACTGTATTGTACAAAAAAAAAACAACAAAACCCCTGAAGTAAATGACGTTTCTGGGAAAGATCATGTTGATGTTTCAGGTAAATCGGACACTGTTTATTAAAGAAATGCAGTAAAACCTTAATGAATGCATCTGCATTTGGCAAAAAGCCAAAGAAAAATGCTGTACCGCTGCTTTTCAGAGAAAGTGAAGTTATTATTCACTTCATGGGTGTGGGATAATTGTTATGTGCTTCTTTGAAGCCAAAGTTTTTCAATGGCAATTTAAAGCATCAAGTAAATTGCATGTGTTTAAAAATAAAATACCTCTTTTATTGACAATACAGACTTTTTTTGCCAGGAGGAAATCTATAAAAGGAGCAGATTTATTAGAAGAAGTGATAGGAGAGTTTTCTAAAGATTAGAGCCCTATAAAATACATTACTTTCTTTTCTTGTGTGTGTGTGTGTGTGTGTGTGTGTGTGTGATTCTTACTGCATTTATTCTAACAAGATGATTTCAGTGGGAATTTGGTTCCTGTGTATCTATCTGTCTATCTATCTATAAAACTGCCTGATTCCCCTATGAGCCCAGACCTTGGTAAGAGATAGTTCTCAGCCTTATTCACTTCATAGGGGAGATGCAGACTCTCAGAGATTCTCTCTCTTTGAAACCTCTCTGCTCATATTTTAACTTTATTTAGAGTAAAATATTCTCTTGAATAGATAGCCTGAACAATTTAATCACTTGCAACAGCTGATATGAGGGTTTACATTCTGCACATGTCCCAGGTGAGTCTTTTCATACAGTTCTCTGAATTTTTTGAGTCATAGATCAGCTGGTTTGTAAAATTGTGAAGAATTGTCCACAGAATTTTTGGCCTGGTCAGCAATCTTGTCTTTAGACAATTACCTCATCTGCAAACAGAAAGTCTCTTCAGAATGAGAAATAGGAGATGAGTAGAACAGTTATGGCAGAGTTTCTATTGGAGAAGTAGCTGCATCATCTATGAAAAATATCCAGCACTGTCCCACCTAGCTGATGCTACCCAGAAATATGCAAGGCATACTCAAGGGATCACAGTCAGCTTTAAAACACTTTGCTTCAAAAATACTTAATAAAAAATGTTCTTCCTTCTCACCAGGCCAGAGATCTGAAGAAAGAAGACCAAGCATAGAAAACTAGGTTGAGTGCCAGCAGTTGCAGCAGAGCTCAAGTGCTGGGATCACTGTATCTGGCTTTCAAGCCTGCCTAAGGCAGCCTGGACTGATTGTTGTAACACCCACTGGTACTGGCAGACAGCCGGCATCCCTGTCACTGTAAAAGCTTTCTGGTCTACTTTCATATGCCCTGTCAGAGAGGGGAACAGGCAAGATGCCACTGGCAGCAACAAATGGATGATTCCCAAGGACATTTACTCACAGAATACTTAGAAGCAGGATGCAACCTAGCTGGATGTGCTGGATAATTGATAGAATGAGTTTATATTGAAGGCTGAGCACCAGAGGCCAGAATTGACACACTATCATGGGGTCATATTTGGACATAAGTACAGCATTTTCTTTAGTGAGAGGAGATGGGCAGTTTCTTGCAGATAAAAATATAAATTGCTCCTGCATTCCAGATGCTGTGGTGATACAATTAACTCTTTCCAATTTTAAAAGGTTTTATCACAACATTGACCAGTTATGAGCACAAAAGGACTGTGACCTGGGGGCTGGATTAGAAAGATAAGAAACTACCAAATTCAGTTTTGCCCTCCTGATTTCCATGTTTGTGAGATGGTATGCAAATCAAACTGATTGCCTATTAACATGTTAAGCAAATCCACATGCTGATCATGTCAGAATGTAAAAGGAATGTAATTATTTATTAATTTTTTCCTCCTAAGTGCTTCTCAACAACATGCAGATGCCCGAATGTAGCAGTGATTCTTAAATCTGGAATAGGCACCAATCTCTCCTGGCCTACCAGATGCGTCTGTAAAAGTTGTGAAATTGCTTATGTAAATATTTTGGATAGCCTACAGCTAAAATGGCACTAGATGTCTGTGTTTAGGTCCTTGAATATCTTCCAGTGTGTCATTCATTGACATGCGTAAGAGATTGAATTTAAGAGTCCAGAATGTCAAGATTTATTTGTGTAACAACTAGCTACGTATACCCTGAGTAATTAAATCTTGATCTTATACCTTAGTCATGCTCTTGATATTCTGTAAAAGACAGAATAAAGCTACACATAGAATTACATCTGGTAACAGATCTGTTCCATTTCCAACAGTGAAGTATTTCAAATAGTCACTTTTCATTACTTCAAGTTAAGAGCAAAATGGATGATGACATTATCGCTGAGCAAGAAGGAAAAGATGCATACCAGTAAGACTGTGTCAGTAGACTGCTAATTGCTGTGTCAGTAGATTGCAAAGGTTTCAATTTCTCAGTGAAGGGCAGGGATTACATCCTTTGAAACTACGCAGATGCTGAGGAGAGGCTAAATGGCTGTGGAAAAAATAAAATGGAAAGGAGGAACAACACAAAAGCTGATTTCTCCACCTGTAGAAAAGATAATCTTCCAAAGATGTTTAGAAAATAAAGTACATTTTTTGTTCTATTGCCTCAAATTCTTCAAATAGTATATCATAATTTATGAAAAACATCTGCCAGTTAGTGGCAGGACTGAAATGTGGAAAGATCTGTGGTTTTGTTCTATTGTCATTATTTTCTATCTTCCCTTCTTTGATGCCAGAATGGTTGTAGCACAGATCAGAAAACTAAGGTTAAAAAAACCCACAGTCAGTGTTTTCCAAGCTATTTATATTAATTTTAAAAGTAGGCATAAGAGCTCTTCTCTGTTTTGCATGAATGACAATCATCTCCAGCTTCAGAAGCAGTAACCATTCCTGCTGGGATGGGAGCAAAGTTAGGAGACCCAGAGGTGACATTCAGAGCCAGAGACTGCCAGAATTGTTTTAGGTGTATGTGGACAGTACAATTATTTTCGCAAATATGTTCCGTATTTTTCTACATGAACAGGCAGAAGTGATCTCTATCCTGCGGCATAGATTTCCTAAGTAAGGTAGGCCACTTCTAAACTCACCTGTCAGCTTTAAACAAGGTAATTTTCTTACTTTGCAGACTGAACTAAATCCACTGTGACTGGGCCTCCAGGTGAAGAACAGCCAGGGTACAGACACTGACAGGGATAGAGGGGAAGGCAGAAAGTGAGTGGGTAAATCTATACTTATCTTATTGTTTATCTTCAATAAGCCAAAATGATTCCACAAAACATTGCCAGAAATATTTAGAAGTGGCAAATATAGGATTTCCCTGAAATTCTTGAAAGAAACTCGGATAACTTATGCTGTAGTTTGACAAGTTCCATAAGGTAAAAGAATATCATGAGCAAAGGAATATGTATGTTCAGCTGCCATGAGAGCATCTTGATGATAGCTGAGAACACCTGCTGCAGGCTGAGATATGACACACAAAGCCTGTCAGCTAGGGAGTAAACACCTTCCTTTTCCAATTCTTCTGGATTGATTTTGAAATGTTTGTGTGAGTCATTTCCAAAGGTTTTGTATGAATTTCAAAAATGCATGAACCCAAAAAGAAAAAGCTATTTGGCAGGCAGATATGAGCCCTTTAAAAGCACACAAGCAAGCATCCACTCTTGAGCTGTGCACACATGTTTTTGCCATAGAATGAAAGGCTGCAGTCATGGACCAAGCAGTCATGAATAAAAGATGGAAGAAATACATTAAGTCAAATAAATTGTTTGCAGCGTACAAGCTAGCTCAGTCTAAGTCTGAGTGTCCTACACAGTGGCACCTCTAACTAACCCCTAAGGGACCATCACTGGATGTCCTATTACTCCCCAAACTTCCTTAATATTTTTGTTTCCTACCACAATTTTATCTAACAGCTCCCTGCTGCACCCTCTTCAGTTACAACAGATCTCCTGTACTTTTTCATCTCAATTGTTTGGGAAATGCAGACTGTCATTTCTTTCAAAGTACGAACAAAACAAGGAATTCTTAGTGGTGGAGAAAGAGACATTGGATAGGCATTTGACATGAGTTTTCAACATATTGTTCAGCAAAACTAAACCAATATAAATCTGGTACGCATAAAGAATTTTTTCATATAAAGAAGGAGACGAGATTTTCCCATATATGTATGCCTCTAATATGATGAACAATCAATTCAATTCAACTAATGTCTCTTTGTCCAGCACTGATATAATGGACTATATTCACTTTGAGGGAAAAAAACAAAAACCACAACCCCCTAAACACTCAGCTTACAGAAAGAAAAGGATTTTCGAAACACAATAAAAACAATGGGTTTCTGTTACAAGGGGAGGTTTTTATTGAAGAGTTATCTTGTCAAGAAAAAAATAGTAGTTTGTCACTTGCCAGTTCCACTGGATCCTTCAATTTATTTTTACTTGTCTCTTCATACCAATTATTTTATAGCATGGTGTATGGAAATACCAATCCCTGAATACATACTGTTCAAATTGACTAAGGGTGATAGTCGAGAAATATTTTGTTGTGTGCCTGTCTGGGAGGCAGTTTCTTGAAGTAACTACTTAGAGACTAGAAGAAAGAAATGAAGAGGAGAAAAATATAGGATGAAGGGAAATCCTTCTCACAGAGAGAGCTTGTACAGGCCTACTGGGATCTTGTATGAATAGGAGGTACCACAGTTGCCCTAATCAGACAGATGGAGCTTTTACACAACGAGGAATCCTGTTCTGTCAGTCAGAGGAGAGGGATGATGTAAGAGGTCTTGACATCATTCTGCGATTCACTAGTAATGTTTCTGTTTACTGATGCAGTTGATTGAAGTTAATTAGATGATGTACTTCTACTACAGGATCTGCAGCGAAGTAGCCATTTTGAAGGTTCCTGAGCAGAGATTAAACATTTTGACCACAAGCTGCAGAAAACTATGTCATAGTTGTTTATGCAGCTCCCCAGGAAACACTCAGGAGAATCATGACAAGAACTTTTCATGAGCAGGGTAAAGAGCACAATATAGCTGTAATTCACAGAACTTGACTATTTTTAGTTTCTAGTGCTTAGAAAGCAGGCTTTGAGACATTAAGAATCAAAAAAACTCAGAACAGGATGCAATTTATCCTGCAAGGCCAAAAATGTTAGCCTAAAGATGTCTTTAATGTGATCTTAATGGCACTGTACAGACATTCATCTGATGTGAATGATTTTATTTAGGCAGACTAACAAAAAAAATCTTGAAAGCCACAGAGCCTGCACTGTGGTTACAAATGAGTATGATCCCAGAAGCAGATAAGTAGCTGATTTGCTCCCAAATGTGCAGGATCTCAAAATACATTAATGGTGTGTAAGACTTTTTTAATCTCCAGCCAAGAGTTACTATTTTTTCTCCTTCTGCTACTAGGCAAAATGTGCCTGGACATTTTACAGTGTGTCATAAATTAAAGAACACCAAAGGGACCTTTCCTCTTTATTATAGCAATCTACACCAAAACCACAGTCTGATTTTATATTGTAAATAGAACAACATATCTGGTTTCTAATTCCAGCAAGTGGAGCAGCTAGTTGTTAATGTGGCTCTGAAAAAGCATTTCATGCATGATTTAAGAAGCTGAGTGTAGATAATTGTATCTGAAATTATACCACTAAAAATACAGTATGGTAAATGAAAGGTCAAATACTGGCTCTTGAGGGAGGGAAGAAGGGTCCTTCATCATTTATTGCATGCAATTTTTAAAGAAGTGATTCTCAAGTTTTGGGTAACAAGTAGGAAGTTATAAAAGGCTTCAAAGACATAATGGGTGGAAGAAGTACATACAAGTTCTATTCCTCTAATGTGGGGAGTGACAAGGGAACATGAGTGGGCTGTAATACCTGGCTGGGTATGTTTATCTTAGCCAGAGAATTGCTACCTACCTCTCACTGATGGCAGTGGCTTGGCTTCTCCTGGGCAGGAGAACTGACTCAGGGCTGCATGAAGATTGAGAGCCCAATTGTTGAGAAAGATTGCTTTGAGGGAAGACATGACTCAGAAGCAACTGGCAAAGAGAGAACAGAACTATTGCCATGCTCTCAGCATGCAGGGGGCAGAGGAAGAACAGTGATGACAAGGGACAGTCCCAAGACAGGTATTCTACTTGCCAAGGCTGCTGTAAGGCTGATGCTCAGGGCCTAAAAAAAAAAAAAAAAATCAATCTCTCCTCTAAAGCTGAATAAAGAACTGTTATGCAACAATTTCCTTTATGCTGCAAAGTAGTAAGAGATGTTTAAGCTAACACACATAAACATGAATGTTAGTTATCTGTGTTATTTTCAGTGCTCTGAGCTGCTGTAGCAGGAACCACTCACCAACATGCTACGAATAAAGAAAGCAGCTGCCAGAACAAGGAACAGAGAGCAGCAAGAAGTTGAAAAGAATGGTAGCAAAGAAGTTTGGAAAAGCTACAAAAAGCAAATAAGCAACTTAGCAGCTGTTCAAATTGGGTCGTGTTACCCAACAGATTTTATCAATTGAGAGCTGCTGCTTAAGTGATATCTCAAAGTGGACAAGAGTTGACCTGGCAATTGCCACATCAGAGGAAAACAGTTTCTAAAATAGTTTGGTATTTGCTTTAGGCATTAGGTGTTATAAATCATCCTGTTTAGCCAACTTGCTGGAATCTTCTTTCTCACTCCACCTCCCCCTTACCCCCCAAATAACAGCTGCTAGGTGATCTGTGTCTGCAAGCATGGGAGTCAGCTCATTTGAAACATCGAATAATTCAGATCAGTTATTCCAAGCTCCTGGGTGGAAGCTCAGGTGGTGTATTTGTGAGGATCCACATTTGAATGCAGTCCTTCCTGCTGCCAGTCAAGCCCTGGCAGAAGGCTTGTCCTAGAACCACAAAGCTGTTGCGTAAGAGGGAGTCAGCAGTCAGACAAGTTTGGTCTTGGAGTTTACAGCTAGCTCCCAGCCCTGTGGTGTGAGCAGCAGTTAGCACTGCTGATCTCCCTGCACTGCCTGTGCAGGAGTTAAGAGTCTTGGCAGCAATTCTGAGCCATATTTGTCCTTTGAATATCCTGTTAGTGACTTCAGCTGCTGTACAGGGCTGCTGCAGGAGTCTGGCTACCTTGCTCCCTGACGAAATGGACAACTGCTCCAGCCAGGAAGCAACTGCTCTTGCTCTACAGACTCCCACAGGCTAAACTCATCTGCCTTTGCCATCGGTCAAAGTGATTTCAAGACACACTCACAGTGTACTTTGGCCCATTCTGCAGAAGCTACACAGTTGGCTTCATTCAGAAGCAGCAGAGGCTCCAAAGAACATTGATAATATCGAAACAATAAGCTCCAATTGGTCTCATTCTACTGGTATCTATTGGAACAGGTTCTACAAGATTTATATGACCCCTACAATTGGGTAGGCAAGTGCATCCATTAATATAAAAATACTCTAGTTCTAAAAAGAAATCAAAGCAATGAAGAATGTTCCAGTGGTATATCCACTCACATCTGGATCTTTTGCCACATATTTCACTTTTGTCCAGATTCTAGAAATGGGCATGCTGACTTCAAAGCACTTTGAACTTCCACAAGTTATTAAGTCACGGCTGAGTCAGAAATCTGTATCTTTCTCATATGTAGCAAGAAACATTTAAAATGCTGGTTTTTGATGTCTGCAAAAAGGAAGGAATGGAACAAACTTGACAAATGTGACTTTACACGGCTGTATTGGAGGGAAAAAGTAAGAGCTTAGAAGCATTTGATGAGGTTTATCTACATTCTTTAAACCAATCATTTCCACATTTTTGCTGCTTAATAATAACATTCTTGGTCTGAACTCCTATGATTGTTATTTTACTTTGTAATATTAAAATTGAAACATAAAGTTAGCATAACTTTTCTTTGCCTGAGAACTTCCTTTTATTTATTTTATTAAGAAATATTGAGGGACTGAAAGTAGAGTTGAGCCATAAAGCTAAGTACATAAAAGTTTATGTACTGATTATAAGCCTAGGTCTGAAGTTTAATGCAGATCCTTCTTTATACTGAATGAGGTGTCACAGGCTCTTATTAGCCTTTCAAGGTTTGATTAGATGCCAGTATAATTAAAACATTCTTTGGCATATGATCATGTGCCTTCATGATCACAGACTGCTCTGTGTGCGTGCATGTGCACGTTACACAGGATTGCTACCACCACCCACCAGAGGCTTACAAATGCTACACCATTTTGTTCAGTAATTTTAGGTACTTCTGCAAAGGACTGTTTCATTTTTTATAGTGATTGGCAGTACTGTGATGTCCTGACCAGCTCTTGACATTGTATTTGAAGCTCCACTGGCAGAAAGGCATTCTGCACTTACTCTACAGTTCCATTTATAACTTGGAAGAGTAACTTGCAGCTTCTGTAGAAAAAGGTTTGAAAGACAGTTATGATTATAATGTTGATGAGAACTTTCAATATATGTGCTTTAAAAAACACATATGTCAGTATGGACAGCTAAAATCAAAGGGAATAAACTCTCCAATGAGGCTGTAGCATATTTCAGCTGCAGAGAGCCTTCATCTATTTGCAGATGTAAAACCAAGTATGAAGGTCACGCTGGTTTTTTATTTTGTTTGTGGGCTTTTACATTTAAAGCACCATCCAAAATTGATTGCATTTCTCCCTTCAAGGAAATGAAGAAGATGCTGATGAAGAGCTGACTGAATATCCTATCTGCTGGGCCACAGACTATCCTGGGAATCCAGTACCTCCTCCTGAAGAATCCAATTGTCTTAAGTGCATGTCCTAGATCCCAGACCAAAGGACATATCCCTTACTCTTGCTTTCTCCATTATTCATGAACTACTTGTTCCAAGTGGAACTTAGAAGGAGAGATTTTTTCATTTCAGGATATCCTAGAAACCACTGTGGAGATAATCTCATTCACATCCAAACTCCAAACAAGGCAGAGGACAGAGCTAACTTGTTTTGCTTGCCCATTAGTTCCTTTTGACAGACTTTCTGGCGCTTTCTGTTGGACAAATTTTCTCACTATGTTCTGAAACCACTTACTGGTTTGGGCCCCACAGAGATGCAGGAAACAACTGATATACAACTTTGAGGGCTTGGTAGCCAAGTAGCTCGTTGTTGCCAGGATCTGAGTGGCTATGGAATAATCAAGGCAGCCAAGGATTCTGAAGATTTAAATTTTGCTCTTTCAAAAAGTATGGATTATGATTTAGAAACTAGAAAAGAATACAAATACCTTGAAACATCTTTCAAGTTCACTGAGAGCGGAATCAACCTTTCTCTTCCTGCATCCCCCCCTTAAAACTTTACTGACAAGTGTCATAAATTAATTTCATAGTTTCTTCTAATTTAGCTCTTATTATTAACAAGGAGTAGAGTTCCTCTGGTTCATACCATGTACCAACAGATGCCCACTACTCTATGTTGTGGGAAGTCTGCCTGTCCATAACCAGCAAAAAGGAGAAAATTCAATCAAAAATTTTCATTCTGTAAGTATCGGAGGGATTTTTACATTTATAATTATCCTTATTATGCAGCATGATGGATTTCAATTAGTCCCAACATCCCTCAGCCTTCCTCTACTATTTTTTTTTAATAATGAAACTTCCCAAACTTATTTGCATAGATTTCAGACATCCAGATGATCATGATCATATACAGCCATCAAAACATTTTAAAATATATGTTGAAGTTACTAATTTTGAAATAAATTAAGTTAGTAATTAATAAAAATTATAAGCAGTGTTGCTTATACTTTCATTTGCATCCAGGCTGGATTCAAGAGAAGATAAGAGCCTGTTGGCTTCAACAAAAATCATAAAAAAGTTTAAGGTTGAACAGCCTCCCATTTTCGCAAAGACTGCCTACTTTGGAAACTAAGTGTACATACCTTTTTTAATACTAATAACACTGTGTGTTGGACAATGCACAGAAAAGTCAGGTTATTGAGAAGAAAACTCATTATCTCATAAGACTGATGGCATTTTTGATTTCATGTATTTGGTTGAATCTTTGAATCTTTTTTCACTTAGATACTGATGCCTTAATACTATAGTTCTTTACTTGTCAGGAAGACAAAGTTCAAGACATAAGAGAATTGATAAATGTGGGTTTACTAGAAAAATCAATGCACCATAATTTTCTACAGTGAAAGAGTGGACGCCTGTCTGTAGAGCTGGCTCAGATTCATTGATAAGCAACCAAAGTGATCATTGCTTCCTGGAGGGAATGGGAATAAAATGGGAGAAAGTGAACAGTGCCCCATGCCGTAAATTATTATGTGTTTAGATTGTGCAAAGTATACAATGGGGGGGAATTTCATTATTAGTTTTAGATGTCAACTTGTATTTTGGATGTCTAAAGCTGTTTTGCTCTTGTATTACATATTTAGCACTACAACTGTCAGCTAAGAGGGAAGGATGCCTAGGCAGAGAGGAAAGATGGCAGGAAGATAATTTGCCAAATTAATCAATGACAGAATAAAAATATTAGAAGTAGAATCAGGCTCTTATTCAAGACAATAGAAGTCGCCCTGCTTAATAAGCCAGTCCTCAGATGAACAAAATCACCTGAGAATAAAACAGCTCTAAGTTTAAGTGTGTAAGTGGAAGACATGGTTCCTCACTAGGAAGATCTCCAAAAGAGCTATTTGGAAAAAATTCCCTCTGACAGAGCCTTGAGTAAGATGATGACTTTTATCAACAAATTGCCTGAGCTTTTGATGCAGTGCCCTACTGCTGGTATGGTACCATCACGATTGTTAATGTTCATGTTGAATTGGAGCACAGAAGAAAAACTTCATAAATCATAAAGAAAATGGCTTTCTCCAGAAGAAAGTATCTCCTTCCTTCAAACAAAACTGGACAGTAAGGTCCTATGCTTCTGGGAACAGGCTGATGTGTGACTTGAAGGTGTACTTTTAACAAATGCAATAGACTACAAGGAAAAGGATGACCAGTGTTGCCTATATTATTGCTTGATTATTTCCAGATGCTACTTTATAGATTTGCACTCTTGTTGAATTACTCTTGTACCTTAGCATGTCTCTTTGTGCAGTGCAAGAAGAGTAAACAATAGGACTGACATACAGATTTCATAGCCTAGTATTGATCCTGGATAAGACATTAGTCTTAATATATTTCACAAGACAACGGTGTAGTTCAAACCAATCAAATTCTTGTCTATTATGTCACTAAACTGAAGAACTATTCTAAATTTAGTAAACTGCATAGGGAATTACAGTGAAACGTTTGATTTAGCATTACAAATGATTTTAAAGATCATGCAAAGCCAACATAGCACACAGGAAACAGAAATGTTAGCAATTAGAAATAAACTAAAATAACTGTTTTCTTAACCTAATGTCACTATCTGTGAACTAGCCATAAACAGTGAATACCAATGTAAGTACCAATGTCCAGCTACACATCACGAAAGAGAACACGCTTCTTTTCAGCAGCATCAATGCAGAAATCTGTTCCTGCCTCAGTACCGTTCAACTATGAATTTAATGTGACTAAAAAATGAATATAAGAGCCTTCCAACTACTAATTGTGGCTTGCTATTTACAAACTTTATTTATAAACTCATTTTCATGCAAGTATAAAATACTAATTCCATGGACAAATACACATTTGTTCACCACTCTAAATTATATACATTGTATTTGCATCTAATATTCAGAGAAGTGCAAAGTCCAGTGATGTAAACTATTTTAGATGACAAGCTCTCAAAAGATATTAGTAACCATATGATAACGTATTTTTGTATGCTGCTGAAATCAAACATTTTTGTAGTAAAAGAACATACATTTCAGCTACATTCAAGTGAATATTTTATTACCATGTATTATGTCTTACAAACTTTAGTGGAGATGAGCAAGAGCGCTACAGAACCATACCTTAATGCAAGAGGTGTATTGCATGGTATGTGCAGGCATCACAAAGGAGAGAGAAGAACTGGAAAGAAAAACAAGGTAAGAAAACTTGTACAAAAATGGACAGTAATACTGACTAACACTGGGTTATAATCTTACTTATAACAGACCTGAAGGGCTAATAGAGATCCAATGCAGAAACACCTGTGCACTGTAGGTACAGTTTGGTGCAGATCAAGAGTGCACTAATACAGTCAACATTGTATGCGTATGATAATGCACAAAATATGCTGATATGCATATAAACAACTAACTTGTTTACATTAAACAGGGCAGCACAGTTGTAGTGCTGCATCCTTGGCACTTAGTGATAGTACAACGTATTTGGTTTAACTAAATTCATAAACAGAATATATAATGGTTTGTAAGATGGAACACATACATTATCCCTTTAAACCTTCCGGTTTTACAGCATTTTTCTAATTTTCAAGTTCAAATGCAAACATGATACACTAGCTAGATATGGAAGACGTTTCAGATATTGGCTTAAAACAAGACCTTCAATTAAAAAAAAAAAAGACAGAATCAAGGATTAATTCAAATGATATTAAGTTAATTTGTTACTATTGTCTTGTGCTGAAAACAAAACCTGAAGCTTTAAAAAAAAGAAAAAGCAACCTTATAATAAAACCCACAATGTCTTTATGGGCTTTTCTGGAATAGTAATTGCTTCCTTAATGTCCCTTTCATATATACTAATTTCACTTAAAAGAACTGCTGAACTTATTAATATGAAAAGTTGTAACTGCATTAGAAGTTTGGCCTAATGTATCATATCACACAGAATAGAAGAAAATATGCTCTTCTTCAAAGAAAGCATGTTTCACCTGTGAAAGTATTCTAATTTTAAGTGATTGTCCTTTATTAAACAATATTAACAACTATCTGGAGGGAGCCAATTTACTTTTGCCTGTTTCAAACAAACTGGCTAAATTGCCATTTTACATTACATATAACAAATGTAATAAAATTGTTCTTAACATATAATGATGTAACACTTTAAAATTAACTGCTTAAAATATTTTACAAAGACATTTTATTATATAAGAACTATACAACACACAAGAGTATGAAATATTTTGAACATATACACATTTCTGTATTTTTCACGTAGATTATTATTTTGCACCAAACATTGGTGTCTGCAATTTTAACAGTCCTCAGATAAAAGCAAAACAAAACCCCAGAATGTTTAGTGGATATGTTTAGTCTGGGTTTTTTCCTGAAAATAAAACCTATTACAAGGAGAATTTCTCTAATGACTTTTTTCTTTCCCAATTTTATCTTTTGCATGAAGCTTTTCAAACAGATCAACATACACAAAAAGAATAACCTCTTGTTCTTTGCAGTGCAATTTGCCAGGGATAAAACAAACCAAACTGACCCTTTCCCCACTATTAACTTGAAAACTGCAGTCAAAGTAATGTCAATACCAATCACTACCGAGATTCTTTTACCCCTTTTATTGAAAATTCAATCCTTTTCAATATCCATTTTAATGAAAATACTTGCATAGAGCAGCCTTGTATTATTTCTAAAGAACATTATGAGCATTTTAACACAAGATAAGGCACATGTTTTTCAGCATTAATAATCTAAAACTAATCCTGAGGATCTGCTCCTCCCCCTCAGCAAAATCTGCTTTTTTAACATACCCTGTATTACCTGAACAAATCAGAAAAGCAGTATAGAATAAACTGAAATTCTTTAGCTGAACTAAATTCAGAACATTAACAACTCCTACTAATAGTGTAAGAAATCCACAGATAAAGAATTAAGTCACTATCTAAACAAGTAATTGTTAGATGGAAAGAAAAAAAAGACACAGCCAGTAGCACTGTAGATGTTAGCTAAAAGTTCACATACTAGAGATGACATTTATAGTGAGTTTTGCTAAAATAAGCTCCCATCAGAAACAAGGTAGCTAAATTGTGAGGCACTTAAGGTTGACATGAAAAGGAGGAATGCATGGGGTCTGTTTCATAGAAAACCTGAAGTTGCATATCATATCCTTGTATTAAGCCTTCTATTAAAGTGCTAGAAATGGAGACTTAAAACAAAAGGATTTAAATATAAAATAAGTGATTAAAGAGCTTAGTATGCATTAAAATCAAGTGCTTTTGATTCTCATGAATTTAGAGATTTTTTAATAGTTTTTAAAAAATAAAGTCTGGAAATAATCCACGTGTGAAATCACCTTCCTTGTGCCATCAATGCTATTTGTAAAGTGCCCAATTATTTTCTAAACAACAAAACCATTTGCCTTATCTTATGTTGTATAGCATGACACAGTCCGTAGTATGTATTCAATCCATACTGCCAAGACACAGTCAACCTGATGGAAAACAGCACATGCATACTTTTAATCGGAAGATTTAATTCCACCTGTCATTCTAAAAAGCCAGGCCTTGAATTATGTATCCACCCGTATATAGTGCAACCAATCTTATATTCTCAAAATGTAATTTAGTTGTTAAAGTCTGATGCTCAAAGAGAGACTTATCAAGCTTTTCCTCAAAGCAACCTGACGCCCAGACGAAATCACAGATGGAGCTCTAGATCTGAATCACATAAATCCACTAGATGCCAAATCTGAGAAGGATCTGGGTTCTTTTGGATGATGAAGAGGCTGAAGATGCGTGGCAGTCTGTGCATTATTGATCACATCTAACTGAGAGGGATATGATTCATTTACATTTCCTCCATTGAAACCATTTTGGAACTGGCAGGAAAAAAAGAGAATATAAATTGTTAGTATAGGAAAACAATTTATTTATAAGAATTTAAAAATCCTCCTAAAGACACACTGGATGAAATAATATTAAAATACATTGATTAGCTTTAATTGTTTGTTTTTTTTTAAATTATGAATAATGAGAAGTTAATTTGCATTAAAGTAGGGACCAAATCATCAGTGAATCTTACCCATGTCTGAAGTCAATGGGAGCCCTACTTTTGGCTAAGTGAAGAACTAATTCTATTATATAAAGTGCAATATAGTTTCCATTTGTAGAAGTACAGTCTGACTAAGAACTCCTAATTGTCACATCCAGCTGTTACATTTTAAAAGCAACCTATTTACATCTTTCCATGTCTGCAGTGGGATCCAGACATTACAGCTCTCCCAGGAATGCACATACAGTCCTATCCATAAGCTGAAAGCATACTGTGCTCAATTCACTGGCTGAAATGTTGCAGGGTGGGCTTTTTTGACAGTCTTCATATTGACAATGCCAAGTAAGCACAATGAATGGCTTTCATCAGCCTTAACATAATTGTTCATAGGATTATTTTAATCAACTAATGTAATGCTTCCTGTCATGCTATGGACTTTATCTACAAAATACTCCACTCGGTCATGCAAAGAAAATACAACAAAGTATTTTAAACATTTCCATCATCTCTTCAGGAGTATCTTATATGATACGTACTCATTCATTCAAGGTTTATCTTTAAAAGTATGTTTTATACATTCATTCATTCATCTATCAAATTGTGCTGGGTTTTAGTTCTTTCTTTTTTCCTTCCATGCAAACATTGAAATTTGACTAACTGTGCAGAGTAAGGTTTTAGCAACAAGACTATAGGCATGTGAATTATGTTTTAAATCAAAGCTGGCACACTTTTAAGAGCATACGCTAGGATTATTTCTGACAGAAGCAGGTTATTTCAATATTCTTCATTAATAAGGAAACCATGCTCATTAAATTTTTTAAGAATGCTCTCAACACTGAATCAAGTACTTAGGAAGGTTTCTCCTGCTTAATAAAGGAATACTGACCCTAAAGAAGCAGCAAAACAATCACAGGCCTTTCTGTCCTTCTCCATTACTGAAAGTGATTTTAGACTACACTGGCTATGCTCCTACCACCATTACAAGACAGGCAGAAGGTCAAGGCACATGACCACAATAGACCCTTCTGGCTTTCTAATCCCATAGCCTTTTCATGTAGAAATCGATGGGAGTTAGAAGTCTGAAAAGATACCAGTCATGGCTTGTATAGTAACATCTGTCTTCTCTCTGGACTCTCACCACTAACAGGGATGTCAGTGTGCTAAACCCGGCTACCAAGACTGCCCTGCTTTGGTTTGGCTGTGTGAATGTGGGCTCAGACAACAGTATCCTGTCTGCTTAGTCACACAAGGCTTCTGCTTCTGCAGGGCTACCCAGCCCCACACAGCATGGGAATACCTGAACAAGAGGGGCTGAATTTGCCTCTGAACCACTTAAGTAATGACAACTGTTCACAAAAAGGCCTTTGTTCATTTTTTTACAACAAACTAAATGTCCTAATATTATTGCAGCACAGCATTCTAATAAATATAAAGCAATAGACATTAATTTTTTTCAGAGATGCTGTCTTAGTCCTTAAATTTTTTATAGATAGATGTGAAGAAAATGTAAGGAAGATAATAGCAAACAGGCACCAAAACACAACTGATTAAGGCAGTGTAACAACAAAATAATCTGCAAAATAAATGCAATTGAAACCAACCATTAAAAATAAAGAAATGGAATTGAGAATGCAATGGTTGTTCAAAACTGATGCATCACACTAGCACAGCTTTTGTGAAAACAGTAATTCTTTGTTATTATAAAGACAAACCTGGGTAGCCCTGGAGCTGCTCTGCAACCCTATTAAGAAGCACTATGAAAGACTAAACACCGAGCACAGCCAGGTAATGCACAGCCAAGCAGTGCTCAACTTTGCACACTGCAGTTTCTCAAAGTCAATTATTGAAATTTCAACTCTGGGCACTCAGGGAGAAGCCACTCATTTTGCTGAACTGTCCTATATTTTAGGCAAATTTCTGCAATTCTGCAATTGCATTTTTTTCAGCAGTGAAGCAGTTTTGAAAAGGGAATGTTTTGTACTTGTATTAAGCATGTAAAAAAATGATTATGTTCTAATTGCATTCCTCACCTTTGTCTTGCACAGGTTAAATGCCAATTAATACTTTAATTCTGTAAATGCTTATGCATGTGCATAAGCATTTACAGGATCAGTACTTCAGAACATGAAATCATTGATGTAAAAAAAAAAAAAGAAAAAAATTGTGGTTCTGCACTTTAGCAGCATTAACAGAAATAAATGGTATAACAGAAAGTACTTCAACAAAGGTTAGTCAGAATCAGGAATTACTAATTGAATTTTATTTCTAAATTAATTTTAACAATGAAGAACCATGTTTGCAACTGCAGTCTGTGTTACAGCCAGGATCCTCTCTTCTATGGCTTTTATTGTACATTCTCCTTGGTGAAAAAGCACCAGTTTATCTTACTGTGAATATAACTTTTTTCAACTCTTTTTTCTTCAGCAGATAATTTAGACAGCAGCTTGAGGAACAAGCTCACTTTCACTTATAGCAATATATAAAAACCTTTTTGCAGTAACTTTGTATATAGGAGTGAAATAGTTTATATTTCAGGCAATTTTTATGATATTATAAACTATTACTTTCACTAATCCCAAAATCATTGAAGAATCTGAGTAGCTAGACAATACTAACACTTCAAAACCAATTTTTTTTTTTATCCTTACAACATATTTTATGAAAAGGAGTGTGCCAAGAAAACTCACCTCCTCTGAAAAAGGACTATTAGCAAATTCTAAGACTTTGACAAATCTACTTTTCTTTTGCTTCTATCAGGAAAATTACTGGTAGGTACCGCAGACTAGTTCATTTACTCTTGATTAATATCGGCAAAGAGAGTTATCAGACTGCAGGTACACATACATATAAACCTGACCAAATGCAACTCTCTTCACTCTAATGAACAAATAAAGCAGACACCCACACACTGCTAACCCATCTGTTTCAAACTCAGCAATTCAGTCATGACAAACTCTGCCTCTCAGCAGCCACCCAAAGCAATATCAACTCGATTCAAAATGTAAGAGATGCAGCAATGCTGTTTACCATACCTTGTTCCCCAAGGTTTGTTGCTGTTGATTTGTCATCATAGGATCATACTGCATTTGATCCATGCAGCTGGGCTGTGCCTCCTGTGTGCACGGGTACATAGAAACAGCACCTGCATAGCATGTTTGTGGAGTGAGCATAACCGACTCAGAGTTTATCCCACACTCAAGGTTCTCAGGGACTTGCTGCAAACAATTGAGAAAATCCTCAAAGTTGGAAGAAGCAGAAAAGGTTGATCTGTCAAACCCTGCTGCAGGAAAATCCATTTGAGCAAAATTAGAAAGCTGTGGCATCATCGCTGTGGGTTGCTTGTAAGGAACAAAGTCTTTCCTACACTCATAAGGGGAAGCATTTACTTCTGATTTGTAAGAGAACTCAGACGCAGTGGCATGCATGCCAGGGAACACGTATTGCTGGGGCTGCTGCTGTGAGCAGCTAAGAGGCATGCTGATGCCAGAGCTCCAATTTGTGAACATCCCATTGACTTGCATATGTTTCATCTTTTGACAGAGCTGCTGTTGCTGCTGCTGTTGTTGCTGTTCCACAAGCTGTTTCTGGTGCTGATGAAGTTGATGTGACTCTAAGTCTTGCTGTATCATGCAACCTTCATTCTGGACCAAGGGCTGCTGCTGGTTACAGTCTGAATATAAGAAGTCCGATTTATTTAAAGAATCCTGAACATAAGTCAGGATTTCATCAGTTATGTTGATGTCCCCAATATCATCCACATCAGATAATTCAGTCTTAAAAAACTCCTCATCCTGCTGAATACACTTTAGATCTTCAAAGTCAATACCCAGATTTTTCATGATGCTGTACAAATCACTGGTTCTGTTATCCTGAAAGAGGGCTGCACTGTCTTCAGGAAGTGGAACAGTATTGTCCTGGGAACACTCCATCAGCTCCCGTTTGAGAATGTTTTGAGTTCCAGCAGGTAGGAGATTCTCTGCCCAGCCACTGCTAACAACACCACCCAGTTCATCCCTACTGTCCGCAAAGAAGTTCCGCTCAAAAGAAAGTTTATGTGATGCTGGAGAGCAGAGATAAACAGACTCATCTTGCCTTAACATGACACCTAAAAGGGAGTTTGGATCCACAGAATCATTGTGTAGCGTTGCTTTGGCTCCTTTTCCCACTGTGCTTTTACTCTTCGGCTGAGAGGGGTCCATAAGGCTTGACATAGGGAAAGATACCTCATATAACACAGCCTCACCAGTGGCAAATATGAAGGGCAACTTCATGTTACGCTTCCGTAGATGTTCTGCCCCCTCTTCATCTCTGAAAATAAATCAGATATGTAGCATGGTACTGCAGTACTAAACAGTTACTCTAATCTTTTTGTCTCCTGGAATTAACATAAAAAATGAACTACTCTATTTGTAGGCATTTTTCGAATTCCTACCTATTCCAGCTCAACTTGGCTGAGTTAAACCAAGAGGCAGATTATAAAATAAGGAGCTTATAACTGTAATACCACATTTACATATTACATTTCTAATTAAATCTAGATAGTATACACCATTTTCTGTGCATTATGGGCTGAAATCAAAATAAGTGTGCTTTGTTCCATGCATTAAGCTTTTCTTGGTGTAGCAAGTAAATCAATATTTGAAGTATCTCTTTTTCACCATTTTACAGACTGCTTAGCAAAAATTATTTAATCTATTTAACAAGGCTGAATTCCATATTATGCAGATCTTAGTTCAGCACTGAAATTCAGGACTGAACTTCTTTCACTGGGATTGAATTAAGATATGGTGGATGTAATAACTTCATGCTTCTGTCGCTCATCTTGTTCTTTATAAGAAATCAATATGTCTAAAGTTTTATGCAAAGGACTATGCTACATAAGTTCTAAAATATCATAATTCTTTTCAATGTTTGTTAGCAAACAAAGAATTTTAGGAATTTGGAATATAAAGGGTATTCATTTTAAAACAAAAATTCCTTTTGAATATAAACAGCCTCAATAAAGTTCTTAGTTTTTGAAGCATACTACTTTATGCAATGATGACTTACGTAAGAGGTCTTTGCGTGGAAATAATGTAATCTGGTCTTCCATTTTTGTAGACAAGACGTGCATTTGCCTGTACCCAGGCCCATCGATTTTCTTTGGTTAGAAGCCTAAATACAGTCATTCCACTCTCACCTGTCTTCATCACTAAAGAGCAAGCACACTGTTTACTGTCCAGCAAACAAAACCATGAAAACTTGTATGTCATGAAAGGAATCTCATCTGTAGACCAATTTTAGAAATCTCGCATCCTCAGTCACCCAATTGGGTGTGGCACTAATGCATTTCCAGGGAAACAGGATGACTGATCACTTCAAGATGTCTAATTTACTGGTAAAATACAAGTCGAAACTACAAGAAACTGCAAGATATCTGCTACAAATTGGCAGCATTCTATACGGAGATTTGTCCATTATGTCTTCAATAACAGAAATTAATAAATACTAGAACATGTAAATGACAAAAGCCTAAGACTGTCTTACCTTCAAAAGGTGAGTATTTCTTAAACAATTAGAAAAACACATTACTTCTGAATCCAGTTCTTTCACATGTTGACTGGTTAATACAGAGATACTTAAAAATCTATTACATTTCATTCCTACTACCACTAACGATGTTTGATAAATGTACTACATTTTCATGGTACATTTCTGTATTGGGTTTGTGTGGCCAGGTTTTGGTAGCAGCAGGGGCTACAGGGGTGGCTTCTGTGAGAAGCTGCTAGAAGCTTCCTCCATCTGCAGCGGAGAAAATCCCTGGCAGCTCCAAGATGGATGTGCTGTTAGGCAAGGCTAGGCCAATTAGAAACCGTGCTAATGCCTCTGTGATAACATTTACAAAGAAGAAAAAAAAGTTATCGTGCAGATATAATTGTGGCCAGAGAAGAGAGGGTAGAGAACATGTGAGAGGAACAACTCTGCAGACACCAAGGTCAATGGAGAAGGAGGGGCAGGAGGTACTCCAGGCACTGGAGCTGAGATTCTCCTGCAGCCTGTGGTGAAAACCATGGTGAAGCAGCTGTAGGCAATGGAGGACCACAGGGATGCAGACATCATCCTGCAGCTGTAGAGGAGACCCACGCTGGAGCAGGTGGATGCCTTATAGGAGGCTGTGAACCCGTGGGAAGCCTGTGCTGAAACAGGCTCCTGGCAGAGACTTGCAGACCCATGGAGAACGGAGCCCTTGCTGGAGCAGGTTTCCTGGTGGAAGGTGTTTTTAAGGTCTTGTTTTGCTTCTCATTATCCTACTCTGATTTTGTTAGTAATAAATTCAGTTAATATCCCAAAATGAAGTCTGTTTTGCCTGTGACAGGATTTGCTGAGTAATTTCTCCTGGTCCTTGTCTCAACCCGTGAATCCTCTGTTATATTTTCTCTCCCTTGGCGCGTTGCAGAAGGCAATGATAATGGAGGCTTTGATGGGTGTCTGGCATTGAGCCAGGGTCAACCCTGACTGGTCAACTACAGTCTTTTTGGTGCAAAACTCAGGATCACAAGGATTTTGAGACAAGGATAGTAATTAGAAGAGGTAACAGGCAAAACAATACCGAACAACGCTAGAAAGTAGAATTATCATGGGGAAGTTTTGTTGTAATTGTGGTGAAGGGACAAGGGGCAGATTTTTGTGAAAATTGTCCATTTTTGTTCTGTGTTGTGATGAAGTTATCTTGGTTTCTGTGTGTGGAGCTTTTGTTTAGTTTGGCTGGTTTTGTTGTTCTGAGTGAAGGTTGCGTGATGAATGTGGATTTTAAAGATAATTCCTAAATGTGTGATTCACAGAGGTGAGGGGTAGAAGTAATACAATTGCTCAAAAACCCTTCACTTCTAGACAGAAAAGTTAAATAAAATGTATTAGGAAAGTCCAAGAATCTAACAAAAAAATCTTTGCTACAAGACTTATTTTTTTTCATCTTAGCATCAAAAATGTAGCAAAATCAGTTTTAAGATAAAGTTTCAAACAATTCAAGTTTCATCCCTTTCTACTCTGGAACCATTTCTTTGTTATTCTTTATGAAAGAAACAAAAGCAATGATAGGCAACAGTGACTGAGCTATACCTGAAACAGAAAATGTGCTTAAGATAGGTTGAGAACAACCTGCTGACGGTTGCTAATTGTCTTTGAGGGGATAAAAGAAAGAAAATGAACTTTTCAAGAGAAGTCAGTAGAAAAGATGAAGTCCTATAATATTTTGAAGATTATTCTATAACTTCTGAAGATAACTATGTTACAACCAACAAAAAGAATAAAGAACAAAGTCCCCTAAATAGTTCTATGTCAGATAGCTGATGCTTATTTCCTTAACACTATACTTCTCTTCATAAATTGTTACTTAAACCAAATCAAGCTGCCAAGAATCAAACCTAGAAATGTATAGGACACTAGCACGTTAAATCAGAGATTGATTTCTGGTAAAAATCTTACACCAATATAAGTGAAAATGCTTTTTTCAACTTGCTAACAGCAAAGCTATCTTTTGGTAGTCCCTTTGCCCAAAGAAAGTTGTTGAAATAGCAGAAGCTGGGTTGAGCAGAGAAGGAGGTGATAAGAGCAAGATGTGACAGAGTCTGGACTATATATACTAAAAGGATCTAGATAGGAATGTTAAACATTTCTTCAACCAGTGTAAGTTTTTACAGGGACAGAAACAACACATGAAATTAACAGTATTTTTTGTGTTAATGACCTTTGTTTTTATACTGTACTTCATATTACATTCATACTGAAAAATATTCCATGCTTTGATTTTTCAGCCTTTCTTAGTGAATGGAACTTACTTCGGATATGATTTTCAGCACAATAAAGCATATCAGCTGCATGAATAAACTGGTATCCTGATCCTCGCATACACAGCTCTGCTTCGGTATATCCCAGCACAATCTTTCCTCTGGAAGGTAAAACCAAAAAATTGCAACACTGCTGATGAACCAGCTCACAGAATTAATGTCAAGCAATTTAATTATGGCTAGAACATTTCAGATGCAAGTGCTAACTAAGTTGCAATATCAATCGTATGCAGAAGAAAAACAGCTCCAACAAAAAATACAGTCAACAAATCATAAAATTTTAACTGGTTTGCCAGGTTGCCTTTAGTGACTAGAACTGGGTTCGCATAAACATTAAATAATTTAAATAAGTGGATGCCTACAACTGGGCTCTCAATTCCATACTATTGAACATATTCACTCCTAGTAGGCAGCTCCCATTGGTTCCAATGAAAGACCCTGTTTTCTTAGCCCTGTTTCATACCATTTACTTATAGGTGCTTGTGTGTAGAATTATGCAGTGGTTTAACTTTAGTTATCTTAAACTTCTTGCCTAAATTAGAATTTTTAATAGCTTAAAGTTCAAACCCGGGTGTATCTCAGAACTACACCCCTTTTGCTATTGAGTGGTCTGGGACACCTGTGTTTGCATTTAAACAAGATATGACTCAGAGGACTACCAGCAAGAGTCATGTTTGGCCCTGGCAGCTAAAATTAGAGGATTTTACTAGAGGCTGGGGAGATGAAAAGCTTAACAGAATTCATGTGATCTCTATGAGATGCATGTTAAAATGACATAGTCAAAAAGAGACTTAAAGAGGATTTGGAACAAAGAAATGGAGATTCAAAGAGAGAAAGGTAAAAAATAAAGGGGGAAGTAGGGATGGGGAACAATAAGTGTAAAAGTGTAAAATGTTACAAAAATTGAATATTTCAAGTGAATAAAAATATCAGACAGAGGAAAGAAACACCTGTGTTAGCATTTTGTTAACTTTTGCTTGTATCAGCTTAGAGAAATAACATTTCCATTGTATTTTACACCAATTTGAACTGAAGGAGAAAATATGCATGTAGAATGAAATGAAACACTTGTTCTATCAGGTCTAAAACCAAATTTCAAACCAGATTTAACATGAAATTTTTCTTGTTCCCTAATTCATTAGTATGCTGTCTTTTGGGTTTTTTAATTTTGGGCTGGTTTTGTGGCTTTTTGCTTTGTTTTTTTAACAATTGAAAGTCAGAGAGTGGTATGCCATTTCAAGGGAATAGACTATGTTAATCCTATTTCTCTTTACTTTTTAGCAGCGCTGAAAAGAAAAACGTTAACAGTTTCTAAACAACAGTCACTGAAACAGCATACATGTACTGAAAGATTAGCCTGCTTTATGTTTCAAATATATACTTGGAACCTATCTCAGCAGCAAATTATTAGCTTTTTACATGGAATAATTTACACCTACTTTGCATCACAGCCAGTAGGTGTGAAATCCAGTTTGTGTTTAGTTCTGAAGATGAAGTTTTTGGTTCGTATCTCAAGGATAGATGGTGGCTGCAGGGGAGTAGCTACGGCAAACAGAGCAAGCTGAGGAGACAAAGTAGCACCATCCTTCCCTTTCTTGTTTTGTCCATGGAGAAACTTTAATCGTCCTTGAAAATTCATAGCCTTAGGATGAGGAAAAAAAGAACTGTTATATGCTTGAGATATTTAAGAGCAAGATATTTCTGTTGTGATGTAAAACATGTATTTTTCATTTTTTTAAGATCCATCAGAATCAAGCTTTATAGCACAGCATACATAAAAGTTAGCTAACAAATACAGAATACTGTTGTTATACCCCAAGTGTGTCACTTCAAGATCTACTAATAAACTTATTGAAAAATTAATTAATGGGAAGATTATTCTGTTAAAAAAAAGCCAAAAACAAACCCAAATATGTAGAAACAAATGTCAGATGGGGCTTCTAATATACTAATGAGTGTACATACATATAATTATATCATTATATCTCTTGTAAATGTGTGTATTTAATTTTGCAATTGTAAAGGATTCTATTTGTAAGATATCACAAAGAGGGTGATAAACCCATACTTGTCTTAAAGTCTAACTAATTGACTAAAAAAAAAATGCATTAAAAAGAGCAGGACTATTCCATGTAAGGGAAAACAATGGCTCTACTAGTTATTATAACTTATCGCATCTCAAGATACTCAAGAGAAAATACTCTCGTAATGCTTTTTTATCTGCACATGACATGGTACTTTCCAAAAGCAGTTGCTTATTTGCGTTTCACTGAGGAAACTGAGCCATGAGAAATAAGAGAATTTGAACCTGGTTGTGACAATATGTTAAAGGGGAGCCATTCAGTGGCACTAACTGAAATGTTGTGGTTCAAGTAGCTCAAATATCTTTGGAGACTTAGCAGATAAAGTAAGTTGCTGTACCTTTTGTTAGGATAATGCCCATTTCCAACTTGTAAGCATATGTGGAAGTTTCTATGTAACTCCATACTCACCAGGAATCCAGATGAATTATCTAGAAGGCATCGTAACCGGCAGACGAAATTCCTTTCCATAAAGGAAGAATTCTCTGGAGGAAGTTGGTCTGGGTTATAATAGGTTGCTGGCTGTGAAAAGCCATTATCTCCTGCAAGAAAGGATTATTTATAAGGATTATTTTTAGAAGAACACCTAGTGATGGCTATCTATAACAAATGCTCTTCCGTCTCATAAACAAAGTGTTAGGCCATGACCTGGGCAAGAACAATGTAAACTGGAAACATCCTCAGAACGTGTAACGATTGTAACACTGAGGTTAAGCATCGGTTCTTCTAATGGGATTATGTTTTGCAGGCTATGGTATTTGAAAACTGTATGTAATTTATTTTAAAGTGTTTTTTTTCTTTGGTGTTTTTGTTTGTTTGGGTTTTTAATTTATTCATTATGTTTGTCAACAGCCTTGATTCTGGATCAATTGCAGAGAGCAGAGTTCTCAGCAGAGAAGACACCCATGTTCCTACAATGGCAGGATCTGCAAAAAGACAGCAACTGTAGGAATTTAGAACTCAAAAACTCAGTAATGGTATCAAACCGAAATTGTTATTTTCCAGACAGCCAGGTGAAAGCTGTAGCAATAAATAAGAATCAGCAACTTTAGGAAACCACCACAAAAAAATTAACATTTTTCCCCAATGAAGGCAAAACCACCCTAATAAATAGTGAAAATATTTATTGGCTCTCCTGATCAAAACATCATAGTTACCTCTCCAGATATACCTGGAGTACTTGTGTTTTGGAGGGTGTTTGTTTTTAAAAATACTCAAAACCACGATTGTTAACTAGGATAACAACATAGTATCCTTCTAGTTCTTCAGGACAAGCTTTTGCTGCTAAGTGGCATTTCAAAAACAGACAAACATTTGGAATATAAAGGAAATATAGAAGGTAAATCAATAATCTTCTGATAGAATACAAATGTTCTACATGAGACTACACATACAGAGATACCAGAGCATGACTACCCACAGCAAATTTAGCAAAGTGATCTTGTTTGCAATACATATAAAAAACATGGGTCATTCCCTAGGAATTCATACATGCAGAAAACTAAGAAAAAACAGTTTAAAGTGCTATTTTAGAATGCTAAATACTCTTTGATTTAAAATAGTCCATAGCCTCTTAGAGAACTGATTATCAAGTATGGACAAAAGAATAATACAGATTTTAGAATGCATATTGGCCTTCCAGACATAGAGACAAGGTCAGGGAGAGCATGTCACTAAATAACACATCACATTATGTTTTCTGGAATATAATCTTGTCTCTTGAACAGCTGGAAAAACTTACAGATAGGGTCAGTGGTTAGTACAATGGCAAAACAAACACAAAGGTAAACAAATCATTACCAAAAGCCAGGTCAATTTAAACCCCATTAATTCAAGGGACTGAACTGGAGCCAGATGAAATTGCTGATGGTTTACCAAGAGGTCTTGGAGCCTAAAGCCATCTAAATCCAACAAGAATGCTGAGTTATCCAGCTTTTCAGATAAAATCAGGAGATACCTTTTTATCTTGAAAGAACTGCTATGCAAGATCAATTTTTGCTGAATAAACTTTAAGGTATGGAGAAAAAGGGCTCTAGCTGGTAGTGTGTATGAAAGGGATAATCTGAAATTACAGCCATCTGCAGAAGTGTATTGGCCAGTCACCATTACGAGCTGATCCCACAGGCAGAGAAACTCAAGTACTTGTAGTCCAAGATAGTTACCAGATAACTTTGAAATTAGAAAATAAAAAATTCCCACACTCTTCATATGGATGGTTCTCAACAGACAAAGCACAATTACTTCCTTACTTCCTACCACTGCAGATATTTTTTATATTATTAATCATTTCCTAATTGCTGGTGAGAACTTTCAACACTTCTGCGACAGTGCTTCTCCAAGAAGCTCTTTGAAGAAGCAATGATTTTTAAGAAAGAACATCAAAGAAACAGCTTGAAAGTCCTAACTTGTATTTCAAAAATGCCAACTCTGACTGGGTGTATATCTCGTACCCAATAAGCTTTCTGCTGGCAGCCTTGGCACTGGTAGGTGTGCCCTTCAGCATTTCTGCAACAGGAGAAACTTAGTGTTATTCTTTTGGTAAATACAGCACTGAAATTTGAAGGTTCAGCAAGTCCAGCTGGGTCCTCCGGAGTTTGTCAACTTCCACAGTAAAATGCACAGTTCCCAAGAGTGAGCAAAGCTTTGGTGGAAGAAGTGGCTCTTGACAGGAGGGGAACAGAACTCAAAACAGAAGGCAGTGGGCTTCAAAACCAAGCCTCCCACACCTGTGAAAGGAATACTGCTGCACTTTTCCAGGCAGACAGAAGGCAGGGGGAGGTTTATTGCCAGGATCTTGAAGAAGTGACTCACTGTAAGAAGGCAAAAAGTCTTAGAGCATCTGCAATCCCTAGAGCAAAACTGGGTGGGTTAGAAACCATATCCCTCATGAAGCTCACGCTGGATCTTGTCAATACCATGGAGCAATGTGCAGGACATCCAGTGCATTAAGTGCTTGTCTTTAAGCTCTAGAGCATATGGTTGCACAACATGCAAACTTTAAAAGATAATCCAGACTTAATGCCCCAAAGCAGATATTTGGGATAAAAATCCGAATTTTGCAAACTTCTCTGGGAGCAAGACAGGACTGGGAAGAATGTCTCAGAAGCACAGTAACAGCTGCAGAAACCAGTGGCCTAGCAGCATACCAGAGTATTGAGTGGGAAATAACCAGTCCAGGCTAACTGAAGCAGAATTAGTTCCCAGACTCAGGCTGGAATCTGTGCTGAAGCCTGAGTACAATTATAATATATCTATAAATATCTACCTAATGCTAGCTGAATATATTAAAACAGAAATGGACTAAATTAGCAAAAATGGAGGGGATCCTTATGGTCATAGCATTATCCTTTGCTATAAATCTGAATTCAGTTTAAAAATCTTCAACATCCAAATATTTTATGCTAGTTAAGGTGCAAAAGTCATCATAGACTCACAGAATGTTTTGGGGTAGAAGGGACCATGGAGATCACCTAATTCCAACTCCCCTGCCATGGGCAGGGACACCTTTCACTAGACCAGGTTGCTCAAAGCCCCATTCACCCTGGCCTTAAACACCTTCAGGAATGGGGCACATTTAGCAGCTTTTAGCAAGCTAGAAACACAAGATAGAAAACAAAGGATCGTTTGTAATCCTGCTAGGCACTTCCTGTTGTTGAGTCAAATCTGATGCCAATTCCACCTGGTTCATTCCTTTCAAACAACCTTTTGTAAATTCATATGCATTTGCTTAAGGTCCATAGAACACCATTTCACTCTAAAGCAAACAGGAAGTCACCAGATGAAAATCTGGTTTCTGAGTACTGAACTGTTTGCTGTGCTGAACTCTGCTATTAACTAGCTGTGCAGCAGGACTGCATAGATTGATCCAGAGATGATATAACAATGTCGACCACTAAATGAAAAACTGAAATATATTGAGGTGTGTTGCAAATAGATTAACTTTTCCCCATCAAATCACGGCATTTCCATACTCTAAATTTTTTTTAAGTTACTTTAAGAATGGCAGATTTATGAGAAAAAATAAAAAAACCAACAACTTTTTAGGGATTAAGAAACACCCAAACTATATCAAGTCACAGTAACAGAAGATTTTGCCTGATCAGTCTAAGAAACATTGTCACTTATACTCCAAATTAAAGTCTTCCAGTTTCAAGTTTAATTCGTATTTTAATGGTGCTGTGCTATGAATAACACTGCTTATTTAAAGTGCAAAAAATAGTAATTCTCACTGTTGGCTAAATATGTTCATAAAATTCAAATAAATCCTGTCCTCATATAAAATTATCTAAGCTATTTCACACTGGCAAATTAAAAAAGTCCCAAAAAAACCCAGCTAATCAGACAGGCAAAAACATAAATTTGCTGTATTCTTACCTTGTACACTTGGTCCAGAATCTGCGGACTGGGCAGGATTTAATGCCCAATGTAGCTGTCGTTGAAACTCAGGTCTGTCTTCTGTGTGAATCAATTCAAATACACTCTGGTGTATAATATCCGACTAGGAACAAAATGAAAGTGGTGTGAAAAATGAGAATAAGAAAACGATATGACAACATGATATAAGTTGTCTGATTGACAATCCTGTTATGGATATAGCAAAATCCATTTTGCTCAGGGATAAATACATACAATCCCATGTATGTGGCAAAGCTTTATGAAACAATTTTGAGCAGCACAGAGAACAATTCAGTTACACCCATGACTGTAAACATGGAAAACAATAATAAAAAGTATTGCCTTAGAAAAAAATAGTTACATTATGTCAACTATTTCTTTACCTGTTTTTTTCTAAGAAAGCCTGGAAATGCTATGCTTGGGTTCTGTTTAAATTATTTAATTTCACATAGTGCTAAATAAAGTACTTGCCAGCTAATATTTGACTTGATCCACTATAGGTGCTGCAAGGATACAAAAAAAAGCTAAAGACCCTGAACCAAACAACTGCCAAAACTAAGGCAAGTAGATTATAAACAGCGGATTTGTTTGCCCGAAAGCTTTGTCACTTCTTAAGGATGTGTTAAAACATATAATTATTAAGCTCTTATACCACTACCAATTGTGTGGTTAGGAATGTGATCTAAATGTCAAAGGCATAAGAGCAAGAATCAGTGCTTACAGGTATTTAAGGGGGAAGAAACCACCCAAAATATTCAAGAAAAGACTCACTTGACTGAGTAAAGTTAAGGTCCCCGCTTTCGACATGTTTCAAAAACCCAACCATTATATAAACAAAAAATATTTAAATAAACCATAGATTTAAGGTAATTGGCAAAAGCAGAAGCCTAACTCAAATTTTGCTATGATTAATTTCATAAAACAATCAGTATGTTCCAGAATAAATTGCCAGAAATGCTAATATTGGAACTTTAAGACTTCACTTCAATATCATGCACTTGATTTACTGGCATTACTTCACAAATTTTACGCCCAATTTATTTTCCAAGCTTTCTTTTTAATTCCCCAACACTGAAGAAATACGTAACCCCAGAAATAACAACGTGTTTTTTCGAAATATTTTATTTTACACAAACTTTCCCCAATCTCTTATCAGTTACCTAAAACTTTTCTAACAAAGGCAAAAGTTGCCTGCCATGCCTTGGTGTTTAGAACTTTGGCACCTGGCTTGCCCGCCCAATGAAGTCAGCCACATGTGATATGCACCATAAATACTAAAAGAAATGCGTGTTTTGATATTAATAATTAAATAAATAAACATGAGCAAGAGAACAAATTCTAAAAATACTAAACTCACTCACTTGATATTTAAAATTTCAAGGCACATGGAAATAATTTTGCATGTAAGGTTTCTATTAAAATAATTACCTTCCCATTGAATTATGTCTCACTCCGAATCATAAACTGGGTAACACTACAATTTAAATTTCAAATAGTTGTTCCAGTAAAGAATAATTAAGTGTGAAAATTTCCTGTCCTGCCTAACTCAACTTTTGAAATTATATTCCTGTTATGCTTGGCTGATAGAAAAGTAATATGGTTTCAAAGTAATTCAACCTAAAGTACCTAACTGAGATTATTATTACAAAAAAGTTTTAAGGTCATAAATATGAACACTGACATTCTCTGAAAGTAAGCAAAACCTCTGAAAAAAAAATAGAAGAAAAAATCAACTTACTTGTTGGAATCCCAAGTAGTCTTGGATAGTAGAAGAGACGTAAAAAACCAGAGCATCTGCTGTAACAACTAACACAAACCCATTTAATGCCTGGGGAAGAAACATACCGATCTGTCAGGTTCAGAGACAAAATTCCAGATAATTATTGTGGCTCTAGGTCAACTGTACTGTAGTACCCCAATAAAATGTGAAGCATGCAAAAGCATATCATTATCTAACAGCAAAAACAGAAGGATTCCTCACTGCATGTCTCTACCATACACAGGTTAAAATGAAGAAAACTGGATCTAATGAAAAGAAAAAACAAACTTTTTAAAAAAAATTCAGTGGAGAAGCCAAACCGTGTTGATGACTTTTAAATACTCTTGATTGTACGAGACAAGGGGCAGCAGTATGAACAACTCTAAGTTTATCTAATATCAACCACAGTTCACAATACTTGTGTGGCTCAATACCCCCAGCTGCCCACAGCACAAACGAGAGCCATGTCACAAACCCAGTCCCAAATCCCTTTATTCATTGCAGACAGGCCACTGTGGCCAGGAAATCGAGCTATCAAGATTCCCTATATAGTCCAAGAAAACACTTTATAGCTTACTTAAAATAGAAAACCTCTGCACAAGCAGACTGTTGCAAGTAAACAATGTTTTTGAAGAGATTTCCCCCTCCATGGAGCAGCAGACCAGGCGGCTCCACACTCAAAGTCATGCAAAGGGCATTTATCTGAACTCCCAATCAATACGGTTCATGGCAATTGTTGTGATAGCAAACAGTACATTTGTGACTTGGCAGCTCATCTGAAAGGTGCCGATTTACTTCTATGGATTTCAGTCAAGATTTAACAAAAGGCAGGCTCTAGGGGCCGGATTAAGTATATTGTGCCACTTAATTTCCTCAGCTGCATTCAAAGGCAAATTTGGCCAGCATACTCAAAATACTTTAAAAAAAAAATTCTATTTATGCAGAATTATTGTAATATAGAAAATGTAAAGTAAGTGAAGGATATCCTACATCTTACTGCAACAAACTAATAACACATAAATTAAATACCTGATTAAATGATTGGGTTTTAAATGCTGTGAACCACTCCAATTGAACATGTAGATATTATTTAACCTACTCTCATAAACAGTTGTTAGCTCTATAAAAACTCCTTATAAGTTCAGTAAATTTTACATGAGTAAAGAATGAGCTTAAAAAAATCAATAATAATTTGAAATTAAATAGCATAGCCAATCCAAGAAATCTCGAGTGGTTACACAGAACCCTTGGTTTTGATGAAGCTTGCAGTAATTTCATGGGAGCAGAATGCTGCAATGGCAGGTGCTTGTGTCCTCTGCTGAGCTGCTCTGCAGGGCGTTTCACCTCAGCTGGCTGATATAAAAATCTGCAAGCTGCACAGCATCTAACTCCGTCTCAAATGTTAAAATTGCTTATTCTGGTCCATTTCATACAGACCTACATACACCTTCTGTACCTGGAATTCAATCACATTTTGCAGTGGCTCTCACACACAGTTCATGTTAAACCAGGATTGTTACTGAGATAGCCATATGCATTCTTTAAGCCAAAAAGTTCTGCAAAATCCATACACCTGGATATACCAATAAATGGGAGATGAGTTCGGATGGAGGTTTTTGCAAAACACAATCCAAAAATAATTATCTTAAAAGGCATAATGAAATTTCTCAGTGAGTTTATTATTCTGGAGAACTGAAGGTGATATTTGTGCCTCTAAAAATTGCTCTCAACCCTCCTAATAAAAAGGTAATTACAAAATTGTTCATTACTGGTGAGAACTAAGTTTTAAAAATTTCTTAGAAGTCATCATTGAGTCTTGAACTTTTTATCATAAACTTGCTTAGGCTGTAATAGATTATGTATTTAAAATAAAAATTTGAAATAACTTAAAAAATTTAAAGGAAATGTAGTTCAATTTTAAGGAAAGCATATTTATGTATTTGACCTCTACTTCCACAATATATTGAATTGGCAAGACAGTTTCTATGTTGGAAATTAAAGACAATTTTCTGTTTGTTTGAAAACGAGAAAAACATCTGATGAACCAATTAAAACAAATACAAACAAAAGGGTGTATATTCATATCACCTCAGCAAAACCAAAAAAATTAGGGGAGATAATAAAAGAGAAATGTGCATCATCAGTTATAATTTATTGACACCTGTGTAACACACAAGACTTCCAGGCATAAGTGGAAGGGAAGGATTTTGTCAATATTCACAGCTTATTCATTCCCACTATCTTCTGCAAAATTCCCAAATTCCCATCACTCATAACTTCTTACATTACCTAAGAAAACTCTATCTGCATATTCATTCTCATAAATTTTTTCACATGTATAAAATATTTACAAAGCAAATTAATTTAAGAAATTTGGTTAATTTACTTACTTCCCAAGAGGGGCAGAATTTACGTCAATAATTATATCACCCATTTAATTTTCATACTGGAAATCAGTTGCCTCATACAACTTCCACTCGGAAGGCATAAAAAAACCCCTTATATTTCAGATTAAATAGATGCCTCCAATACAAACCATGTATTTTAGCTTTTTAGGGTTTTTTTATGTTTAAAAGAAAGCTGTTCCCCTGCAGTAACTCCGTAAGAGTTCTTTGTCATACTTTATTGAGGTTTGAAAATGAAATACATGTCCTCATATTTTTATTTGGTTAGAAAACAAATTTCAACTAGCATCAGTGTTTTTCTGGATTCATAGAACTTGTTTAAATTTCTAGTCTTTGGACACTGAAATTCATTTTGTTCTAAGTGAAAAATTGGCTCTGACTGTATGATTTTGATAGATACATCAGTGTGAAACCTCTGTAGAAGACAAACTACCAGCATATTTCAAAAGAAGCTGCAGGTCTCCATAAAAGCTATTTTGTAAAACTAATTAGAACACTGTAATAACTCTGTCAAAATTTTTTTGAGTTTAATCTGGACTTAGTAGTATATAATTATTAATATGCTTTGACACTTTAAGACAGGCTAGATAATTTTAAAAAACCCACACTTTTTTATTAATACTTTCCATTAGTTCATGTAAAAGTTATTCAAAGCATTTCAAAATTTGTCTTGAATCTACACTACAAATGCTGATCTCTTTCAAAACACTGAGAATGCAAGATATTTCAGCAAGCCCAAGGTGTTTTAAGAAGAAATTGTTTCTTTCAGACAATTAGTCTCCAAATTTACAGTAAATTAATAACTTCCCTGGCTGTTACAAAAACTGTTTTTTTATATTAACATCTTTATTAACAACAGCTGCAATGAGATGGGAAACACCCCCTCTGATCTATTAGTTAGATACATTGAAGAGGAGCCCATATTCTAACATCCACTCTAAAGTCCCTACTACCAAAGAAAATGCAAGAGCTGTTTAATATTACCCTAAAAAAATGAGGAAAGATTTTGACAATAAGAAAACTTACTTTTTTTTTCTCATAAGGGAGCATCTAGTATGCTAAAGACAGGTCAGATTTTTTTAATTTAAATCTTTGAACAATATGTTTATTGCAAAACATACCTGCAATAGGAGTTCTCCTTCCAGGATCTGCATCCCTTCTCCACACTTTCCTGTTCTAGAGGTTTCCTGAATGCCATTTCTTTCTGGTCTGGTAGAGTTAGAGGATTTTAATGCAACTAGAACAAAGAAAAGAAAGAAAAACTTTGAGCAATCTTTGAAAAGCTCTCTAGAAATTTAGGTAATGGTGTGCTATTTTGTGTAAGAAAAAACTGTATTTAAATATATATATAATTTTATATATATATATTATATTCAATCTACTGAGTTTTGTTTCCTTGCCAAATCTTTTCCTTACCTTTAGAGCAAACCCCCAAATTTGTCATCCTTCTCTTTTCTATACTATAATACTTTCACAACAAAATCAGTATTATTTGAAAACCCAAATCTCATTATTTTATACCTTTTTTCCTTCTTTTCCTTCTCTTTACTATAAGACTCTCTTCTACTTTGTCACTCTTGTGACAAACAAAGGGCACTTTTGTTTTTAACCTCCTATAACCTGATAACAACTCTGTGTTAAGGTATGAAAACACTCGCACTTATTCTTATCCCGCCTAATTTCAGACATCAAACTATGGTTCATCAGACAGGTAAGCCTGCTCTAGACCTAAAGCACCCTTCAGGGAAAGGAAGAAAAGAAACAAAAACCCTAAATGGATGTTACGTATTAAAAACACCCAACAAAACAAAGAGAGGCATTTCAAACAAAAAGGTGTGGGTATTTTCTGTCATAGTTCAATTTTAACCTTTTAAACAACTAGGCACTCTTTCCAGTTTCAGATAAAATACTGTAGCAATGAATCATCATCATTTAGATCACAGATATATCCAACTGAAAGAAAAAATTACTCAATGACTAAGAGACAAAGAATCGGACTATATTGCGATGAAGTTCCTGACAGACATTCACATCTCTGCATCCTTCCACTAAACAAGATGCTGTCAACTAAAACCACATACTCAAAGATCATCCGAAAGTCAGAATTCACCTACTTTTCACTGTTCCAAAAAAGAGGGGAAAGAAAAAGAAGTCTTCAAATCTGAAATTAGTCTGAGTAGGTCTGTAATATCTAAACAAAATTACTTGAGCAATTGTACCTTAAACTTTTACCATAAAAATAAAGACCACCACCTTCCAACCCCAAAATTTCTAAGCTGCAAAGCAAGGGAAATTTATAATAGAATAAAACCTATAAAAACAACCACACTTCTGTAAAATGCAAGTTTCTCATAATGATGGGATATTCACCCTAAATTTCAATTTTTTTTTTTTGTTACTGTGCTAAAAATCTTCATTATTCCACTGCTCAGAACTTTAGTCAAGAATCCTGAAGAACTTCTGTTCGCTCAATTTTAAACTATGTTAAATAATATTTTACATTACATATATGTAACTGAAAGATAAATGCCTTTCCCATTTTTTCAAGCTACCATGGCAGCTAAGAACTTTCAAACCAGACAGTTTTCATTAAAATATACCTCAAAGGCACCACAGAGGAAAAATGTGTTCTAAAGAGACATTAACTGATTAATTGATCTGAATGTATCTAAGGGTTTACTTTGAAATTAAAACCCTTATGCTGTTCTTCCTACAAGGTAGTAAAAAAATCCTGCAACAGGCCACACAGAGTTGCAGTTGCAAATTCATGTGAATGGGTTATGCAGCCAATTTTTTTTCTGAGCATTATTTCAAAAAGATATATAGAATATTCACTAAACACTTCTGAAGTCAACAGGCAATAGAAGAAAACTTCTAAAATTTATATTGCATTATTATGGAAAAAGTCCACATTCAGTTGAGAAAGCTGCAAGTAAAGATGCATAATCACACTTGCCATTCTGCAAAATATTATATGTAATTATACACAGGTGGGTTTTTTTCTTTTATAATGTCTGATAGAATAAAATACTGTCTGATAGATAAAATCTATCAATTAACAGAGCTCCTGAACTCGAGCCAATGCATTGGTGGCCATTTCCTCCTAATTTTCAAGGTGCACAAGAGGTATATGTGAAATTAAACATTTTGTGAATTGAAACCAAAACCTTTTTGAGAAATCAGAATGTGGAATCAAGCTGTTTACAAATAAGGCATTGCTAACAATCAGATTAATAAAAATGGACAACACAGTGGAAATTATAGCTGTATATCCATCATTGGGTATACAACTTCTGAAATAAAAGAAACAAATCCAAAATTACCTTGTTCTGACAGATAAATCCCAGGTCTGTTAGTGCCTGCCAGAAGCCACCCAAGTCCCTGGCACTGAAAAACCCCAGATACCAGGACACACACTTGCAATGTGTGGTTCTATACAGTCAAAACGAAGGCTACCAGAAACAGGGAACCTTAAGAGCATGGGAGGATCACCTCGCTCAGCAGCAATTCTGAAGACATTTAGTCACAGCACTCAATGATGTGGCCTCAGAAATATCAGCTAGAGATAAAATAATAGGTAATGGAAAGGAGAACTAAATCTTAAAAAGAATAACTCATCCAAAAGTAATATTACAGTCAACATACTAATTGCTGCAAAGTTAATAAAGTAACTGGAGATGCAGAGAATTCAGCATAAGGTATATGTTAGCAACCATCGAGCCAAGTTTCTGACCAGCATTTGTACAGAAGCCTGATTTAACACATATATACTTGAATTGTCAAATTTACTATTACTTTAAGAGAACAATACAGATAGTTAAATTACTTAAAGTAAGAGAGAGGCATTCAAAAACTGTTCCATTTCCCTTTTTCATTAAAGAAGTGACACACATTCAACACATACAAATATTCAAAAGAAATATCAGTAAAAATTAAATCTAACAAAAATGCCTTTAACCTGAATGTGACAGATATCATATATAATAATCCATTGTCTGACCATAGAACAAGAGAGCAGCATCCATCAATGGATGCCAGAACACTGTCAGTACTTAACTCAGACAAACCACATTTATTACACTGTTTCCCTCAAATCTAGAAGCTACTAAATTTGAAAAAAGTACCATTTTTTTCAAATAATCAGAAAGAAAGAACAAAGTAAACAAGAGAAAAACAAATAAAAGGGTTTTTTTCTGTGTTGAGTGAATAAAGAAGCTTTTCTGACATAAATGCACATTTGCTAGTGCTCAGCTGTAAAGTCTGGAGAGATTTTTCTCCATTGAAGTCTGAGCATTTCCACACCAAATGTCTCCTATTATTAAAGGAGTGAAAAAATGTATGATTAAACTTTCCATCTTAAAATTCATCTAATCCAGCCATGTGCTATCAGACTGCCGAATACAAACTCTTTCTGCAACTGCCACCTGAAAAGCTTCATGGAAACCATACCAAGGTACTCTGCATTTAGAATGTTTTCTTTTTCCTACCTTTTCTTCCTCAAAGAAAAGCATAGCAAATTGTTTTAGAGGAATCAGGATAGCTCACTACAGCGAGGTACAGAGAAGTGAATATCAAGATGTCAAATTTTAAACAGCCCATTTAAAATCATATTGAGATGCAACAATTTCTTTGAATCAGACTTGAGATAATTTTTACTTTTAGGTGAATGATCTGTTCAAGCCTAAAACTGTATTGAAGCAACACTTGTCTAATATTGTCAGTATATCACTAGCACATCAGCCATGCAGTCCTGGAATTTAATCTTAAAGAGCTTCCCAGAGCTGCTTTAAATCAAATCTTGGCACAGTTTCCAAAATTCGGCCAAACAGGTCAAAGTTTGCAGTCAAAGCCAATTGAGACTGTTTCATAACCTTTTCAGTAGATTTATAAATTCTACTTGTCTGTTCTAGATTAGTGTACAAAAAAACCAGCTCTCTTGAGAGGGGTGGTCTTGCTTCAGCAACAAATGCTAAGCTTCAACATGAAGGTCATCAGCCAACACAAGACAAGGAGGGCACTACTGAGAAAACAGTAGTTTAATATTAAACTCTTGCCTAAATCATTAACATAAGCTAAACTGTTTATACTGGTGAAAGCTCCATTTTAAGTGGGAGAAAGTAATATGTATACACACCCATGTATCTACATGCAACCTTATCTATTTCCATTACTTAAGTTTATATAAAACATTTTGCACCTGCAATCTCTGACACTGTAAAGGCAAAAATGTTTATGAAAGTTAAGTAACACAAAGCAAAAATGCAAGGAATTATTTTTCTAGGAAGATTAAAGATGCATTGACTTCATATTTTCTAAATAGTTACACTTCTAGATAGCAAAAACTGTATATTTTAATAATAAGACTTGTGAAGGACTGCTCTGTATTTAGAGATACAAGAGAAAATAAATACTATTCAGAACAATCATAACTAGTTCTAAAGTCTTAGTTATGTTACACGAGGCAAGATTGACTTTTGTGTAGGTTGCACTTACAAGCAAAACACATTACATAAGGGGGGGGAAGTTTTCATTGTATTTTGCATACTTAAATTTTCCATTTCCTACATTTTCATTTATCATTCTGAATAATTGTCAAGATAGATTTACATTGAGTCTTCTTCCTTACATGTCTGAAGATGAAATAATTTAAGAGCAGTGTTCCTGGTAAGCTATATTACAAATTACAGTACAGCTTCTAAATTACAGTAAACTGTGAATGGATGGAGGAATGTATAATAACATGTATTTTCCATTACTATTGAAACTCCAAAATGTAAATGCATTAATAAAAACGTAAAAAACGCATCACTTTTTTAACACAGTCCAGAGCAATATCTGAAGAAAACACTTTGCAAAAGTAGTCATGGAAGTTGAATAATTGGATTTTGTAAATATAAGCAAGATGAGGATGAAACTGTACATTTGGTAGTGACTAGTAACAAAAGATACTTTTTTCCCCCTTAGGCATCAATGAATGTACCTAATTATGACAGTCCTGGAACTGCTTTCAAATAATATATTTTAAAGCTGAAAAATTACCGATAAAATATATGCAGGAGCAGCATTTATTGTCCATAAAAAAGCCAAACATAGTTTAAAAAACTAGAAACAACCAACCTTCAGCCTCGGAAGACATGGTAAATTGATTTGTAAGCATATTTTCAATTAATATGTAGACACATAAATATGTCTACATATTTAGGAAAAGCTACTGAAAGAACCAATAAGCCACAGATGACAGGTATTTCTTGATTTGGCCTCAAAGAAATTATTCATTGTTCAAGAGAGAGAAAATGCCATGGAGCAGCTACCACAAAATCATAAATCATACCACCACGAATACTTTCAAAGAAATGGCAGTGGGCTATGGTTGGTGAAACAAGAAAAAAGAGATTTAGGGGAGAATAAAACTTTTACCAGAACAACTTTTAATGAGAGAGATTTAAAAATCATAAATCAAAAAACAAACAAACCAAACAAATTCAAAAAAAGGTCTGAAAAATTATTTCCACTATTTAAAAAAGGAGAATAGAACAAAGGTAAGTTGTTAGGTTCTGGGCATTTCCTGGCCTTTTGAGAGTCAATAATTTAACTGCTGTACAGATACAGATTGCTTACTGATTTCTTACTAGATCTCTAGAAATCAAATATTTCCAGGTGTGTAGATTTTGTTACTCGAAGCAGAGCCCAGCAGCGCCATAGACCTGCACTGGACATGCTGCAAGTTCTGCACATATGCACCCGTCCATTTCCAGTCATCCAGTACTTTCTTTTTAACCCAAATTCAAACTGAGTGAAATGCATATCATCAGCTATACAATCAGACACAGCAGAGAGAGCACAAGTCTCCCTATCTGTGAGGGTGTTCAAGTGTAAAATAAATTTTATTTAAGGGGGGAAGAAATGCAGGACTTGCCCAAAAAAAGCTTAGGCTAAAAACAGAAAAAGGAAATCTTCATCTCCAAAGTAGATAATTCCAAAGGTTAAAAGTGCCTTCATACAAAATGTTTCAGTAGAAACTGTTGGAAACCTTTAGTGGCTGCCACCAAAGCAACTACTAAAATATAGCCATACGTATTTGCTAGAGTGAGGCGAAATATTTATACTTTTGGCATAATCAAGGTAAAGAAATTTCAATATTAAGGTTCTATTAAGAATCCTACTTGAACATTTCAGAGACCATGGATAAAAACAAACCTACAAACCACAAATAAACCAGTAAATATTCTGTCAGCTTTGGACTGAAATTACTCAAGGTACAGCTCCAGAACTTCCCAACGGCCCTGCTGTACTTACACTTCAGACATGTCTTCATACATATTTCACACTCAACAAGAGAAAAGCACAGAAGTGGTACACATTACTTGAACTGCTGCAGGAGTCTAAAATAGTCCCTTCATTGCAATCAATATATAACGAATATACATGAGGAATAAAAGCAGCATACAACATTTTTCTCAATGCCAAGTACCATGGTTTTTGAACGTGTGATATTTCAGATACGCCTAACAAAAGCCATCTAATTTTAAAATGACCTTGTGTTTCCCCTCCTATACAAAAAAGGTCCAAAGTACAAAATATTATTTTTCATTTATCTGTGATCAAATACTATGCTTAAATAGTTTAGCATGAAAGCTATTTTTGGCATAAGGAAGTCTGTTGCTTGCCCTTTCAAAATTGACATGTCTGTGAGTTCAGATCAGTTCTACTCAGTTTCCAGGTCTATGGCAAGGATACATTTCCAATGCTCAGAGTTATAAATCATAAAACTGACAGAAACTTGGCAGGAGTATCACCTTTTTTTCTACCTAAACTTCAATCAAATTTTATTGGCCAACACTCAAAGGGAGCCACAAATTTCCCAGAAATTACATTTCTGAATCACAAGATTACTTATAAGATAGTAAATGAGTACACTGTTTGACTGGGGGGAAAAAAAAGAAATATTTTTTCTCTAAATCTATTTTGCTGCTTGGTAAAACTTACCAACACTAACAACAAACAAAAGCAGAAAAAAACCTTTCAAGAAGTTTCAAACCCTTTCCTAAAGCTTTTGTTGATAAACCACCATATCCTAGAATACTGTGGCATAGTACTTTAATTCCCCTTGCTTTATATTTTATACTTGAACACATTATTTGAATATGTATCTTCTAATGGACAATATTTTCATTTATATTTGCATTTTTTGTCATTTAAATAATTATTAAACTATATATATAGAAAAAGGATACAAACCCATATCAGCTACTTTTCAAAATATCTTGAAGTTACAAAAGGTGAACCAGCAAGTTGGGAACTTATTTTCTGTTTTACAAGTTGTGTGTTTACTGAACCACAATTTAAATTCTGAACCTGTTTATAATAAAAAAAGGAGATACATTTTAATAGTTGATTGTACTGGAAAGTCATTGTTCTGCGAAATGCATGACTACTGTGCAAATATTAAACAGGAGGAAGAAAACCATAAACTCCTCTTTCTAGCACATGAAATATGGGAAAGCCTGTATGAACCATCTCTAACTCTTCCTGGCATTATTTTTATACCAGCAGAAAGCCTCTTAGAAGAAATGAACCCTAACCTCCATCTCCTATGGAAAGCTGAATAGGTAACAGCAGGTAACCAGGACAGGAATTAGATCTTACCTAATGAGTTTATGATGGGCTAAATGTATAGCAACTTCCTGAGCCAGAATTCAGACAAGATACTGGGTTTCCACTGTTAATTTGGAGAAATATCCAAAACTTCATTGTTAAATATCCTAAAGGAACAATGTTTTAACTGCAACAGCCTGCAAAATTGGCGGCTCTTTCCCCACGGCTTCAGTCACGGCAGCATTTTAAGACAGCAGAATTCTGCTTCCAAAAACGATGAAGACAATAAACAGTGAAGAATCTGTGGTTTGGGTATATTTTTCACACAGTAACAGTCACTATTATACTTCTCAAGTAAATGTACGATTATAGGATGCACTACAGTGTATACATGGGGCAAGCTGGGTGGTAGTAAGGCAAGAAAGACAGAGGCTGAAGACAAAGAGGAAGTTATTAAAAATATGCCTAAAATGTGAGAGGATGGATGGTGTTGTGATTCTGACATCATCTTCCTGTGCGTTGTGGCGGAAATCATACAGGCACTGTACACTTCATTTCCTTAACTACAAAACCAGAACAGGAGCACTTCAGCTCCAGCAGCACTGCAAGGATAAATGCAGTAAAGATTTGGAAGTTCAGATTCTCTAATTGGGAGAGATTTCAGTGCCCCATATGAAAATCATATTGGATTACACATAGTTTAAAGCTTGTAATTGCACAGTATTTCAGTATCATCTTTCCTGACAATTATGGTTTGCTATGCTGAATGCTAAAGCTTATGAATTAAAGACCTATGAACGGTTATAATCTCCATAAAACAAACAAGGTAAAAATTTCAATGGCTTTCTATATAGAAAGCAGAAAAAGGGGGAAAAAGTCAGACTGGGTTTTATCCCAGGAACTTCTATTGAAGACTGTGCTTAGGAGGTCGCACAGGACAGAGGTCTGTATTTCTGATCTAGCATCAGAAAACAGAAATAGCAACAGCAAGCATTATATAACTTATGTTGCCAAGGGTTAGACTGACGCAAAGGAAAATTATATTTTATTCATTACAAACCCAAGGAGGAGGGAAAGAGAAAGGCAAGGAATGCTGCAAAGAAGGGGAACTGGAGCACACAGACAAAACTCTGGAAGAAGAGGACTTGGAGGTAACAGGAACCTGTGCCTCTGTCATCTGCTGTCCCCCACAGGGATTAATTTCACAGAGAGCCTGTTCTAGCCCATCCACAAGCAAACCTGATAGAAGTGGTCTAATAAAACCACAGACAAACCATGGGTGTAAGTTTTGCAAAGCTCATTCCATTAATTCTAACATTAGAGGATTTTATGCTAATAAATGTTTTAAATATTTAAAACTTTAAATATTAAAACACGCCCTAGATACAATGAATATTAACACAAGCTTACTACTGGAACAACTCATTTGCTCATCTTTTAGAAACAAATGCTCAATTTAGTCAGACGTGTATGAAAACTAAAGCCGAACAATATTTTCATGCATATGTTACCAGGTACATCTACCAGTTCTCACAGACATAACCTTTCCATCAACACCAGAAAATATTTCAATGTATTTGATGGTTTTAAGAATCTAAAATTAATATCTACAATTTTACTTATTATTTAAATAATCACTCCAGTTAAGGTTCTATTCCCAATAATTCTAAATACAGAAATGATACATCCCTTTGATAGCATAAGCTTTTCAGTAAATCAAAAGATATATAAAAATTTCTTAATATTTTTTATGCTTCAATTCTACTTTTAATAAACAGCTTCAGAAATCAAGACAGACACTTAAATGCTATTCATTAAACATCACCACTTAATTGACCACAGATACACATAAACACAGAAAGCTCCTGCCTTGACGAGATTGCCCTGGAGGGCAACCACACACACACAAAAAAACCTGATGATTGATAGTATCAAGATTTCAGTTTCTTGTTGCAGTTTCATGCTTTAAGAAGAACTATGTGGCTTGTGTAGACTGGCAGAATTTTTTTGGTTGGGGGTGTTGAGGGTTTGGGGGTTTTTGTTTGTTTTCTGTTTGTGCTGCGGGGAAATTTTGTTTGTTTTGAAGCTGCCTAGAAATACAAAAATTGTTCTGAGAATCTGACAGCACAAAGGACCTCTCCGGAGCTGTGACACTACCTGGTCACAGCGCTCACAGGTACCCATGGTGTGTTGCTGCAGTATCTTGTATCTCTGAAGTTGACAATACTACAGCCCAGTTTAAAAGGGATTTCCCTCTGCTTCCACATAACTTGGTTCCAGAGTTTTACAGAAAACATGAGACTTTGCTAGATGCACAGAAAGAATGGCCCCTTTCAGGACTCTCCATTTCACACACATTCATTTCTTGTTTGGGAATTCCATATATTCTTATTTCTAAAGAAACGATGACGTTTGAAAGGCTGTACATAAGTACCATTTCCTCTCAAAATGCTTTTTGAAGCATATTCAACTTTCACTGCACCTGAAATGCCATTAAAAAGCTAAGCTGGAAGATGCAATGTCTTAAAGGGGACAAAGCGACATTTTCAGACAATAACTGCTGTTACACTTGAGAGGGACCATATCACCACAGTAAATATTTAGTTAAATCTCAAGAACACTTAGTTCTTCCTTTTTTTCTTTTTTCTTTCTCCTCTCACTGACATTCTAGTAAGGTTTGTTTTGCTTATTTTACTAGAAATCTCCAAATCTCCAGTGACTATTTTATCATGTCCATCTTATGTCCTCCTGTGATAACACTGCCCATTAACATCAACAGCTCTTCTCCCTTTGTGGTACTACCTTACTTGGTATATTCACAGACAGCAATCATAATCCCTAGCCTGCATTCTGCCATGCTAAATATGACAAACACAGTCATCTCCTGTAATATGTACTCTCTAAGCTGTCATTGTCCCTGTTCCTATAATATTCCTAAGAACGTAAGTTGATTTTACAAACTGAATGACATCTCTTAGATCTTCTGGAGTTTAGTTTCTTCAGTTGTTTTAAACTCAATTGGATAAAGGGAGTAACTTTGCTTTGCAGGAATGTACCTTTCAATACTACCTCCAAGACTGCTTCAAGAGAATCTACTAAAATCTTCAGAGGAGAGAAACAAAAGACAGTCAAGTCCAGCTTAATGAATAGTCTTCCACATCACTTGTTTTAGTCCCACCAGAAAAGCTGAAACAAGAACAACTACAAGTTTACAAAAATACTTATCAGTATTTATTAACTGTAGCTACTGAAGTGAAAAACATTCTTAACATTTTAGCTTAGCCAGTTATTGTCCGGCTCCCAGACTTCTGAAAACAGTTATGTAACAGGAAACACTGTTTTAACATGGGCGATTGCAATAGGGATGGATATGGCTGTAGGCCAGAGTACTGTACAACTCCAGAAGGCCAGATCTGTATAAAAGACCTGATATATGAAATTTGGGGTTCTATACCAAATATATTATTTAGAAAACTCCCAATCTAAATACCATATGTGCTTCAGTTTCCTAAGTTCCACTGTAAGCCTCACCACACATAGCTGCCGTACCTCCCTCTGGATGGGAAAGAATGTCTTGACACCCACTTCACCCTGACCCCAAGCATGGTACAGAAACTGGATTTCTCCTGACTCTTCCCCTATATGGCATAAATTCAGGTTCTTCTGCCAAATGGTAGCTGCTGATTCTTTTACATGTCGGAATAAAATTAGATAGGTCATTTTTGCAGTATCAGGACATAAACCCAGGTTTTATTCACTTCTCTGCTATAGGTGGTTCCCATTCCTTTCTCTTCCACTGTAGAAAAGGTCTTAAAGCTGGGGATACAGTTAAGACCTACTCTTCCTGTAGAAAATTATCTACCATACAGAAAAGAATTAAAAAAAAAAAGTTTCTCAAGTCTGAAAGATCAAATCAGAAAGCATGTTCCATCTGCGGCACTGACCAAAAAGGAAAAGATCAGTCCCTGATCCAGTCTCCACTGAAAGGGCTATACCACTCTGTTATGGGACAGATGTTTCATAGGAAATGCATAATCTAGTCCAGAAAATTCAGTTTTCAAAATACTTTAGATCTAATAAGGTAATAAAGAAAAATCAGAAGTCATGTAAAAGCATACTGAATTAATCTTGACAGCACATTTGTAAAAAGTGTTTCTTATAGATAAGGCTACAACATCAGTAAGGATATCTGCCTGCAGAGTGGACACTGCAATAGAAAATTGGCAATCACTGATATTGGCCTCCACATAGAAAAGAGAAATTGAAACAAGCTTAGAGCCAAAATATGATTGCACTTTTATTTATAATAAATGAAATAATGTGCATATATTTGCTTGTGAACACCTGCACGACATTAAATTTGTTTTTACAGTTACACAGATTGTTCATGCTCTTACCAAGATAAATGTACTTTGCTTCAAAATTTCAGTTAGAAGCTTGTGCCATGCTTTTATCAAGCATATTCAGATTCATATTAGAGTAAGCACTAATCAATTCATATTTTAATGGTGTCCTCTGTCATATTTTTTTTTGTATTCTGCTGCCAAAGCAGCAAAAGATCAAATGAAATAAAATCTAAACATGAGGTTTCATTTATGCTGCCACAAGAAATAATTTTCAAGGTGGCAAAGACAGATCTGTTTGATAATTACAAATTTTCTGCTAAATTGTTCCATATGCTTAGAATATTTGGGGTTTAGCCAGAAAGAAAAGCAAAATCACTTCTTGTAGTTGAGCAGTTCCTCCCCAAAATACACATCAAGTTATGTTTACCCACTTGATTCTTAGGTAAAAGGATTTACATTAACTATTTCTTTTACTATGTTCATTAAAAAAACCCAACACACAGTTACAGAAATATAAGCATTTAGCTTAACAATTTAAAATGTAAGCTAAAATAGTGCAAAAATACTTTGAAATACTCTATTGACAGTTTCACTCAATTGACTCCATCTGCTTTACTAAGCCATTTGAATTATTAATAACATTTATAAATATGTTCCTTTGACAACTGTCATTAATGACAAGATACATTTTTATATAAAATGATCTAGTTGCAACTATTCACCACATTTGTTTAATGTTTTAATAGAAATTGAGTTTTGCTTCCATATCTAAGACATTTGCTTTAGTTCTAAAATTAAACCATCAAATTAAAGATTAGCTTTGATAAACCAAAATGAGAATCTATTATTAGTTTTAATATGTTAGTGAGGGAGATGCATATAGGACAGATGAAAAGCTGACATGAAGCTCCCTGTGGGATTCAGATGGTGAGTGTTAGCGAGAGGAACTCCACTTCCTTCCTGCATCCCAGCCCTTTGTGCAGGAGGATGCTGAATTCAGAAAGACTGTTTTAATTATGCTGTAATTTATAACCTCTATTCTGATAATAACTTTTTTTAAAAAAAAAATACTGCAGCTATGAATTGTTTCGTAGAAATAAGTATGGATTGATTCCAGGCACAACTTCACACTAATTACCCTGACCTTACCGTACAAATGAGGTAAGAGCAACATGAGAATTTTCGGTAAAAGCTACAAACATACCCCTTACTGCCTTGCACATCACAATTTTTGTAACACTATCGCCAATCACAATTTAAGAATTTAATTTTGCCATTATATTTAGTACACCACATAAATTTATTAAAGGACATAGAAGTACGTTTCTATTTCTAAGCAGTTTTCATCTCTGTTGGAGAAAAGCTCGCATACAAACACATTCTGGATGTAGTTTAATAATTATGCAGTTCAGCTTCAGATATCTGCATTCCAAATGAATAAAAAGTTGGATGAGCCTCATTCTTGTAGCAAAACACAGTATTTTGGCAAGAAATGCAATGGTTCAAAGAACAGAAGAGTTTGATTTAGAAAGGTGAGACAGGCCTCAAACATTTTACTCCATCTTGCCTTCCAAGCCAAGAGTGGACATTGTTCACTCTACAGCTTGGATAGTTTTAGCAGGGAACATATTTGGCTTTAAGTTACGACAGCTCATGGCATGCAGTGCTCAGGTAAAACAAACCCAATGATTCTTCTTCAACATAGCCAGTAGTAAATCACCACAACTCAACATTCACCACTAGGCAGCTTCAGCCAGGGCTGCAGAGCTAACAGCTAATGCAAGCCAGGAGCCCAAATAAAGTTTAACAGAACATATATAGTGACACCAGCTGCAAACTCCCAATTTTAATAAGTCTCCTTTGCAAATATAAAATACTTGCAAATGTGATGGTCAAATATTAAAGGTTACTGAATCCAACATTACATTTAACAAAGAGTAGAAAATTACCCTTACTATCTTTTCACTACAAGTGTTAATATTCCATAAGTAGTTCTTAACTCTCTCTCACCCAAACAGCCAATGAAAATAACAGGACTGCACAACGTTATTGGAAAAGTCAGAAAAGATCATAATTTATGCTATTTTGCCAGTTTAGGAAAAGTGAAATGAGTCCATACTGTTTCAGCTTTGTGGTACATATGTATAGACTACTCAGCAAAACAAAATTCACCCTGCTAAAAGCATGACTTGTCTCTCAGGTAAGTTTAAACACAAAAATTCAAATGCCAAAGGAAATTAACAAGGCATATTACTGGTGATGACTACACTAATGTGTGAGCAGAGGAAGGTACCTGTACAAAGATAAAATAGCAGGTTTGGATAGACATGGTCTGTTTTGCACAAAGGATATAGACAGCTTCTGAGATTTTGTGAGACTGAACAAGATCAGTTAAAAGACAGACATAAAACTTCTTCTGCAGGAAAGATAAAAAGTTAATATTATGAGCTTTCCTAGTCTACTTCTAGCTTTAGTAACAAAAGAATTTATTTAAAAAGTAGTGTCTAATGGATCAGATTATTTTCCTGTTCTTCATGCAGGCTGTGAAAACTATTGATACTTGTCTCTCTCCTCAAACATAACTGGGATAATTTAGGGGTGGATTATAAATAAACTATAGGAAATTCAGTAATGTATTTCTCAAGAAAGGAACTATGGGTGTTTAGTCTAGTTAGTACTGTAGTAATTTACAGCTTTCTGCTTTTATGTACCAAATGGCATTTCCATCCTTAGATCCTAGTGCCAAAAAAATCTGCTATTTCATTCCAAACATTTAGCAGTATTACAATATGCATACATAAATATATAGCTGCCAGTCTTGCAGAATAAATTCAAGTGTAAAATACTTTATATCCAACCTGGAATCAACTTATTCTGCAAGCAAATCAGCAAAAGCTGCTATAAGCAATTCATCCTGCTCATAAAATAAACAAAAAAAAAATCAGAACTGATTACAACCTCAATTGTTGCGTGGCATAAAAATACAAAAATAATCACCTTTTATAAAATAATTTATTATTTGTATCTCTTAGTTCCATTTATCTTATGTATGTAACTTATACAGAGTCTTTAGGTGGAGTAACAATCCTTAAATTCAATTTGAGTAAATGTACTCCATTATCACTTTAAGAAAGTAGACAGCAACATTTGTTTTCAGAAATGTACATTGAAAAGGTGATGCTACAGCAACGTTATATTCGAACTTACTGCATAAGAAAACAATTTACTTAGATTCATTTTACCTAGGCTGAGATTCATTTTTGAGTTACTAGAAACTACACAATTATCATGTAAGTGTAAATTGCTTAAGGGCTATTATCAATGACTTAAGAGAAAGAGAGTTCAGTTCGTGGCCTTAATGTAATCTAAATGAAACAGATATCACATTATATAGTTTTGTTTTTTTTTTTAATTTCCTAGGTCATTGTTTTGACAAAAGAAAGTGGCATTTTGAGAAACTCATTAGTGCTTTGACTCCTACTGATTACAATGATCAATACCAGAAGCAAAACCATAAAGCCATTGAAATACAGAACTGATTCCCTAAACATCTCACATATGCTGCCACATGAGCTACATCCTGTTAAGCATTAAGTTTCTAATTAGCGGAGATTAAATTGTCCAGTGTTATATCTTGGTAGCAACACTGAAAGTGTAACCATGACTACAGATCTTCCAGAGAACTTTCCACATACCTATAAGTCTGAAGTATATCTACACATGTTAAATGATACGTTTCACAATTTAAAAGTCCCTTGAATGTGCAGCTCACATTTTTGATGCGAAGAAGGTTCTTTAATAGCACCTACTGGGTGCTATTCTTTGATCAGAGAAGGCAAACAGAAAGGAGAGAACCTGGTTGATATAAAGTCAGTAAATACCTATATAAAGGCAGGAATTCCCATCAGGGAGTACTAGAAGGATACCTGTAAGAATCATTTAGCTATGCAGACAGTGCCATCATGAAACTCTGAGTCAGACTATCTGAAAATGTCTAAAATGTAAGTGTATTCTCACTGCTGTACCATCTTAAATAAATAAATAAATAAACGGAGGGAATTTCTCCAAAAGTCTCTTCCATTTATTTTAACGGGTCTCCACTTTGACATTTACTTAATATGGCTAAAAAGTGGGGTTAGGTAATGCAGACAAAGAATCTTCAGAATACTTGAAAGATACCTCAGGTATGAAAATATTTATATACAGTGTAAATCCCTGTGTTTTATTTTCATCTTGAATGAAAACGTGACCCACTTTATGAACATGAGCAACTGTAGGCTTGGAGGCCATTACCAAATCCAAAGGGAGACAAATCTTTTCCTGTATGATTTCACCCAGATAAGAGCTTCAAGCAGCACATGGCTTTGAACAGCACTGAAAGAGTCTGCACAAGTCATTTTCTCCCAGATGTATTTAGAGCAGAAATGTTTTCTGAACAGTTACTATCTAATAGTATATCATTTGAATCTTTCCCCTTCCACTTGATATTGCCTTCCCTCCCCATTCATGTTCCTTAATCAGACAAATCCTCTCCAAGAGATTATAAAATAATTTACATATGGGTTTCCTGGGAGAGAAGAGGCAAAAATGAACATGGTTATATTCTTTTCTAGGACACTTAGGAGCTTAAACTGAGAAAATAAGGCGAAGGGTTCAAGCCAAAGGACAGTCTCAGCTATTTAGGTTAGTCTGACCAGCTTAGTCACTAACAGTCAGGTATCCTCAGTTAGAGGAAGGCACTAAAAGACAGCAGATTGTTTTCTGCGTCTTAATGGAGAGAGACACTACTTGAAGTGGATCTATTAATGGGGAGACACACTCTTTGCAGTGCAAAAGTGGGAGCCCTTCCAAAAACATGTCTTTGGACATAGATGTAGTGACCCACTTGTGCCCTAGTATTCCAGAGAGGAGATGTATTTCACAGCATCAGCTGCCCCTCAGCATGCTACTTGATCTGATGAATGGAAATGTAAGTAAATATTTGCACAAGAAACACATCTCCTTTGCATTATACCAACACAGACTGGCATGGACATTACATGTGACATAAAATGATGGCAAAGTAATCTGAAGTTGCAAGGCACAGAATGAAAACACTTGGCTAAAGTTCCTCTCAAACACAGCCATGTTTCTTGATTTTGTGCAAGTTTTTTGTTGCAGTCTTCTGTTTTGGTCTAATTCAGATGGATCCAAATTCCTCAACAAACAAACTTACAAGACTGCACCAGCATTCTTGCACACAACAGGTAGAGCCTAATGTCATGTTACTTCTAAAAGTTTGCCTGCTCAGGCACTTCCTCTTCTGTCATTAGTATCTCTAATGCTTTCTTCTCTTTCATTACAAGAGGCACTGTAAGACTAATTACATTTTTTACATTGTTAGTAATGCAAACCTTCACTTGAATTATTTTTTCCAATATAGCCTATAACAGTTATTACAATATTCCACCATTTACTACTACCAAACAGTAAATTTGCACTAGCAACAACAGGAAAATTATGAATAAAAGTAATGAATAAAAAAATGCCTGCTGCATGCTTAGAGCAAAATGCTTTACAAAATATTAGTTGCCTCAAGAATGAACTCTTTTCCCTACAATATCAGACCCACTTAGAACATGTTTCTTTTGAAAGCATGAACAATAGCTATGACATCCTCAAATTTGGCTGAAGTAATAACATTGAAGCAATGCACTTACTGATTTTAGAAACATTTTACAGAATGAAGATACTAGATTTTGCTAGATTTGCCTAACACATATACCATATCCTGTTTTAAAACACTGACATAACCCAAGAACTTGAAGCATAACCAGGTTGTGTATGGGATGATTTTCCTCAGCTTTCACAGTCTACTTTCTTTTGAGCTGTTCCCAAAACATAGCTCAGCAAGCCCTGAACTGCTTGTTGAAGTAGATTGGTGTTTCTCCTGTGCCCATTAAAAGATTAAAATAAATAAAATATCTGCTGTTAAAGATGTGAAAAACCATTATAGACCATCGAATTGCTCACAACACTGATAAAAACCAACCCAAGCTATGCTACACAGGTCAGCTGAACTCAAGGTTTTTATGTTTTTAGCTTTTTTTATGTTGCTTTTTAAAGAAAGAGTTAACAGCATTATTAAGTGTGGAATGTTAAGTGTTTATGCAGCAGTCTCCCTTAAATGGGGGACACATCCTCAGTTGCCACAAAGTGGTACTTAACACAACACTGTGTTTTCTTAAGTAGAAGGTAAAACCAACAATCAAGTTGCGTATTTGTTTTTCCTTAAGCGACTGAGTGACACTGAACTTACTTTACAGCGTGATAATTAATCAGTCCAGAAACACCACACCAAGTCAACATGCACCAGACTACAAAAATGGGAATTCAGGCACTGCATTTGGAAGACTCAAGCCTTTGCTCCCTTTGCTCACACAAAAGTTGTGCTTCCTAAAGCGGATGTTCCCGAACTATGCTATGCTTTAGGAGACACTGCTCCTGATCTGGGGGTGAGAATGAAGATGAAAAAAAGAATAGAAAAATAAAAAAGGAGTCATAAGCAGTTGCAACCACTATGCAATAAATGCTCATTCTCTTAAAGCCTACAAGCATGTGTGTGCGTCTTGCTCAGAATATCCCCATTGGGCTCCCAAATTCAGAGAATGTCAAAGGAAGGCAAAATGGGATTTATATTGGAGCTGAAAGGCAGTTAGCCATTTTCGAGAGCAATAAGTAGGCAGAAGGTTACAGGACCTTGTAAGTGTATGATCAGGAATAACCTATTATGTTTTTGTCAGAAAGGGTCAACGGTAACCACATACTGGGTGGGAATTTCTGAGCTTCTAATGCATCAGTGGTAGTTCTCCTCAACTTAAAGCAGAGATGAGGGAAAAAAACCTCAAGAATGATTGCATACAACATATTTATAAGGCAGCAGAATGGCAATTAGTGTGCAGTGCTTTTATAGTTAAGCAGTTGTACCTAGTCACCTGATAAAATTTTAGTTCCAATTTTTTATTTTTTTTTAACACACACAAGGAATAAAACTTCACTTTTGCTCTCCTCTTGTACTTAAAAACAGAAAAGCAAATCTCAGGAAACATACAGTTGTTCAAATTTGTAATCGCTCACTTGGGCTTTGAAGCTTAACAACCACACACCAAACCATATACTTGTGGTTTCAAGACTTAGAGGCAATGAACTCTTGTTCCCCAACTACAACAGAGACAACAGTCACCTGCTGAATCACCAAAACCATATCCTGCCACACACACATTTCTTTTGAGCTATATCCCATTCAGCCACTTGTCTGGGTACATCTTCCTTGCTTCTTCAGAAAAAAGGTCAGCAAGAGATGCATGCCAGTAAATTGTAACTTAGCTGCAAAAAGGGGAGGAAAAAAGGCTTCCTAATTTTTTTGAGGTGTGGCATGAAAAATCAAAGCGAAGTAATTTAATTCCTTGTGGCATTAGATCTATGGGAAGTTGAATCTAGATTCACAGCTATCTACTTCTAAGACTTTGGTTCCTAAAAATCAGAGTTTTCTCTACCTAAAACAATTTTTCAGTATGTTAGAAAAAAGCAAAATATTTATGTGCATAAAGCTAATTAGATATTACATATTGTTTAAAAAGCAGCCATTTGTTAGGCTTTTGATTTGTAGAAGACAGGCTAATATCCACTAGAAAATTATAGCTAATAGCATAGATTTCTTTTTTCTTAAGAAATCACTAATTCTGAAATGGTTAAACTCTGCTTAAGAAAAAATCATATTGAAATAACTGTTCTTTTTTTTATATCAGTATTAATTTTTATTATAAAGCCTAGGAATCTAAAGGGAATTTTTAAATTCCCTTTAGAGGTACCAGTTATTTTCTTATCCATCAGTTTCATTGTGGAACTCACCTCACACAAACTTAGACCTGGTACTCAGACATTAACTCAAATCCTTGGGTTTCTTCCTACTGAAAAAATGCCTTAACTTTATCTTCACTGAACTGATGGCTTAACAGCAACTTCATAGAATTTTTGCCTGGGGAACTTCTCTACAATTTTAGCTGAAAAAACAGAAACTCAAAAAACAGAAATTACATTCCATACATGAAAAAGGACAGTTTGTTCTACTAATTAAAGGCAATGTTGAGTTTTGCAGCTATTGCACTAAAAGGGTATGGAAGTGGGTTTGGAAGGTTTCTTTACAAGACCATTCAATTCCAACCTTTGCTATATAAAGACATTAATGAATAAGCCCTTTCTAACAGAAATATCTCTTACTTAAATTGAAGGGAGGAAACATACATTTCATCAAAAGAGATTAAGTTGTATTTTTATACCAATTCGTAACTTTTCAGCAATTTAGCAGAAGGCTTTCTGCAATGACTGAATTAAAGCAAGGGAGGCTTTCGGAGGGTTGCTTCCTTTCCAGACCAAGAATGTCTTTTCACTACTTGGGATATGGGAGTTACTCTAAGCTTATTTCACTGCCAGAGCCCATGGACTTATCTTGTTAAAAGCCACATGGATGTCCTCAGACTGAAAGATGATTCCTTCCATGATCTTTGCAGAAACCTCTAGTCACCCCCTGAACTTCACAGGTTGCCATTAATATTGACAGTGAGACCTCGGCTGTACTACCCAGGGGGAAGAGGAATGGATTGCTTGGGACAGAACTGCAGAGATTCCCTGAAGAGATGCTAACTCACCAGTTTGGTGATACAAAAACAACACTGAAGACCCTGTAAGAGTCAGGGGAAATAATATTAACTGCTCTCCTGCTGTCCACAAACCCAGGCACCCTCCATAAAAGGCAGTCTGTTTGCCAGGCGTGATTTGCCCCTAGTCTACAGCTGAGACAAGTATTCTCACAGGTTAAAAACTGAGGAAGAACTTGTCCACTTGTAGCTTTTTCACAGTAGTACATCCATGTTTACAACAGGCACTGAGGGATTCAGTGTAGCTGATGCTCCTAATGCTGAAGGTAATTAATTGCAAGGGCTCCTGCACAGGGCTTGCAGTCAGCTAATATAGATCAAGACAAACAGAGGGAAGGAAATACACAGAAATACACAGGCTAATACATTCCTAAAAACTCTTAGCCAAGGGGCTCAAACCCTTCCTGCAGGAGATCATTGAGTTTTACCTTCAAATGATGATGGGATGTACAAAGAGGGAGGACTTTTTTTCTTCTACATCACTAGGTATAACTAGTGGCATTTATGCCACCTGATAATATACTGACCAGGAATTCATATTTGCATTGCTATCCTTCTGAAGGATCAGCTACAAACCACACAAAATTTCCCATTAACTAGGTCAAGAAAGCATATTAACAAATGCCTTCAGTATCAATGTGCTGTATGACAGCAGATGCATTTCAACATCATTTAATGGGATCAAATCAACAGCCTGGTCTCCGGTAAGATATTACACATAGCACCATACAGAACATGATGGTACCAAAGCAAAATTCAGAGCAGCTGTGAGCGCAAGCAAGACTGTTTGTTTTTTTCTCTAGGCCTGTGTCTTATCATTGTCTGGTAAAAGTAAACCAAACAACAAGTGGTATAAACAAGGAGGAAACTGGAGGCTACTCTTATTTTTTCCTCCAAATAAGTAAAATACAACATATTAAAAAATGCAGCATAAAGAAAGGAATCAATAAAGACATCATCCTTCAGTTTGTAGCTCAGATGGAGCCACCAAGGGAAAAAAGGGAATTCACTCACAAAGTTAGTGCCTTCTGGTGGCCCACAGGAATGGTAGCGCTGGAGATGAGACAATGAAGTTTGATGGAGAAGTCAGAATATTTGACCAGTCAGGCCATGGATTTACTCCAGTAATTCCTATTTTATGCTATCAGTTAGAATTTGTCTTGAGGAGCCAAGTATGTATATCTTTCAGCTTATTAGATGTTATACAAAACCATGCATGAAGTGTGCAGTACTGTGCAATTCAAAAGGCACATGGGTTGAATTTCAAGAGGCAATTATTCAGCGGAAAAAAATGAGCATCTCTTCAATCAAAAACAGAGTTTAGCATGCATCACTGAGGGCAACTAATTCCTATTTGCAGGTCCCCTTTAATGTTCACAGCTGGCAGGCAGCAAACCTACATTTTCTTAAGGCAGTTTCAGATTACTATTCATTCTAATTCTTACAGTTTAGTTCATTTAAGTCTCCAGAATAACTATGTTAAGTTTTATTTTTAACATAATGCCTTACTAAACATACAGATTGGACACTGCACTGATGAGCAGGAACTCCCAAGAGACTTTTCCCAGGAAACATTTATCAATAGAGGACGTGAAACTTTGAAGAGCACTTTTGAAATACATTCTTTTTTACATCTTTAAAGAGGTAACTAATAAATTAAACACTTACAATGACCAAGCTCTGGTAAGTAGAATTAGCTTCTAGTTATCCAGCTGGATTTCCAAGACAATTCACAAAGCAATCATTCTTTAAGTAAGTAGTTTATCAAAGCATGTACAGAGCAGAAACTGTTTTAACAGAGGTGAAGTTTTTGTTTACTCAAGAAAAATAAACAGTGTTATAACTGGTTAGAACTGTAAACACCTACAGAGCTCAATCATACAAGCACGTCTTATTTACGGTTTGACTTTATCTGTATTATGATAAGGAAAAACTAGGGCATTTCTCCCACTGGTAAGCGCACACAGGGGGCAAAATGCTGAGTCATAACAACACAGCAGCAAAAATTATTCCAGTATTAATAGATTACTTGTACACATTTTTAATGTGTACTCATACTGAAGCCTTAAGTAACTAGGACATATTTCTAAGGTCATAGTTAAGCAAACCATACTTCTAAAAATTCAGATGGATGATTCATGAAGCCCATGGAAGACAGATGTTGAGAGCCCAGTGCTACCTCAAATTATAATTCTCCACTCAAGAGGGAGCAACAGTTATGGTGATTTGTATAACAAAATCAAAAAGCTCCACATCAGATTATCTTTAGGTGCTACAGTACAGCAATAACGTTAGTAAAGTTTACAAGACTTGGAATATGCAAGGCCAGAGAAGCAGTGGTACTTCCTGAGGCTACACTTTCTATCTTGCTACCTGTTCTGGGTTTGAATGTCATACACCAGTGTCAATCTCCAGAACGCTGGTGATGTTAGAACAGTTGTTATATTTTAGGCTCTGATCTTGCAAACAAGAGTCAGGAATCCAGAGCATAGCCCAGAACAGTATGCTTAAAACTAATCTCCCTCTTAACAAGGGCTCCAGAGGAAAAAAAAAAAAAACAAATGCTCTGCATACTGGGACAGGGTTTTCAAGAAATTTTACAACAGCTTTGTGGAACATAAGAGGCTCCTACACTGACTTTTCATATGCCTTTGATTAAATAATACATATAGGGCAGAGAAGAAGAGATAATCTTTCATTTCTCTTCCTTGAAAAGGGAGTTCTAAAAATGATTCGCATCAATCACTGAAATACCAGCACGTAACAGGAAAAGAAAATCCAAAGAACACATTAATTGTTAGCATTTGTACCTCGTTTCTCCTCTTATCCTAAAAATACGTTGACATTTTAAGCTCTTACTTCATGATATAAAGAGAATTTTCAATTTTAGATGTCCAGTTTGGGTTATATTAAATTGCATCAATCCATGGGACTATAGAGCTGCCTAGCTACATCAGATCCTTAGTGACACAGCACTCTTAAAAATAAAAGCTAAGATTGTGAAAACATACACATTTTGAGATTTAGGGTGACGTCACAGCTACATGTCTCTAATCATCATTTCTGAAGATCAGAATTTAGGACTTCAAAGCTTAAATCCCTACTTATCGTCTGTTACATAAAATGCAGGCTAAAATAGTCTGTAGCAGACAGTCCCAAATACTCAGTATGAATCTCAGAGGATTGGGGGCAAGGGGGGAGGTTTGGAGAAAAAAGAGAAAAAAAAAAAAAGACCAGCAGTGAAAGAACAAGCATGGATTAGGAAATAACTTGAATGGCATGATAGTCTGATACTGAAATTACTACACAATTCCAAGGTTCACATTTTCTAATAATTATGGATTTGGGCCAGGGGGAACACACTACAAAAGGAAACATGGTTTGTTTGGGTTGGGGTTTTTTTTTCCCTATTATTTCTTTTCTTCCAACTCTCAGATAAGATTCAAAGAAGCTCATTCAAAACTATGAAAATGCATTCATGTGCATGGTATAAAGTACCAAATACAGAAAAGATAATTAGAGAACAATTCAGCTTCCAAGGTTAGAAAGTAAGTAAATTTAAACCTGAATAATATTTTAACAGGACAACGTATCTGCTAGAAGAATCACCAAGATGTGGTAGATTCTCTATTTAATTTCTTCACGTCAAAATCAGAAGGTGTTCTGCAAAAACTCTGTCTCTCAAGCTATGGGTTATTTTCTACCTTGGGTGTAAAAAAAAGGCTCATGACAGAGTCATGAATCAAATAATACTAGCCCAGCCCTCCAGAAGCTGTTGGCAACAGTAAATTCCTGTGCAGCATCCACATAAACATTCAAGAGCAGTTAGTATAGCCTAACTCCACTGCTCTACAGGACTTTAGCTTTTCCTGGTGTGGGGGTCAAGCATCTCTGTATGCAACAGCAGGAGCAGGGAAAGGATGTAACATGAAAGGGAAGTCACACTTTCCAAAAATACATGAGGAAAACTGCATTAGACAGACACAGCAGGTAAAGATGATAACTGTCTAAAATAAAAGTAAGTCAGCACAGATCTGCTGTATTATGCTGGTCTTACTGGGTTGTGTTTTAATAATTTTTGTGCTTTCAGGTTTCTGTTTCAGACCACCACCTGATACTTGGCAGAAAGGTTATCTATATCTGTTAGACTGGAAATATGTTGCTGCCCTTCTCAGTGTGACAGAATAAATACATTGTCTCCCACTTTGCCTGTCTTTCCCATTTGTACATCTTAGCCATGCTCTCCAGAACAGGAAACACATGCAGTCTGTTCCCTCCAGCACATAAAACGACAGAACAGTGGGCATTGCAGGAAAAATACATTATCAAAGAATATATTTTATGTGATGACAATGACTGCACTGCTAATTTAAGCTATACTATGCCAAAGAATGTGTGTTAAGTCTACTACAAAGTAAAAAAAAAAAAAAAAGCAATGCAAAATTTCTTAATTATTTTGTTATTGCTGTGCTTGCCAGAATCACTATGATCCAACATAAGAAACCAATTCTAAACTAATTTTGAGCGGAAACTTTCTTCTATAAATGCAGAATACTGCCCAATAAGCAAGAGGGGGAAAAACCCACATATTTTAAACCACAAGAATTCTTGGTGAAATGGATGAAAGGACAATTAATAAGCAACATGTTGAATTTTGTTTCTAATGTATTGATACGCACACATAGCACAGCTACTTCATTTTAGATTCTGCAAGCCTCTCCTTTATTCTCAGCAAACCTTTAGAAAGAAAAATCCTGCCCCTAACATTAAAAAAATGATCAGTCATACAAACTCTATTTTTAACCATTTATTCTATTTCACCAAAATCCCAAGAAGAACAATTATTAATGTTTTTCCTTACCACAGTATTGTATTTAAGTGATTATCAATTCATTGTATAAAGTCCAAACCTAGAGGCAAAAGGGCTTTTTCCTTTAGTATGCATGGGGAACATAGGCTATGCCTAAATGATTGTCCAGTTGTGCTCCAGATGCTGAGCTCACACTAACCTGCATCCACACAAAGAGCTGTTGTCCCATTTTCCACTTTACATTTTTCACTGCTGAATGCACACATGCAGAGCACTTAACATCAAAATGAACTGAAATAAAATCAGGACAACACACAAAGTCTTATACCAATTGTCAGCAGACACCTGCCTGATTCATCCTAGTCTCTTAAAAATAAAAAGCTTGTCTTAAGCCACTTTCAGAAAGTATCTTACATGCACAAAATAAACACTCCAGCAGTGATTTAAGCTAACCTGCTTGACTTTGAGGACTGCTAATCCACTTCAGTACAACAGGTAGCACTACACAGCTGAGAAGTGACACTACCCTAAACCACATTTTAGCTTTGACTTACCACACAAGATTTTAGAAAGAAACAGACACATTATTTCAATCCATTACTGCAGTTTTCTTCTTGAGCTGAGGTCAAATTTGTACATATAAAAGCATGTCAGAGTGCCTAACATGAGAATACAGAAGCCTTCTGGCATCGTGGGGACTTGAGACCAACTTGACCACACTAAACTACTGTATCTGAAGGGTCACTTAGCTACACAATAACATCACTAACAAAGAACAACAATGAAAAGCAACTGCTTAAGAGAATACAATCACCAACACAAGAAAGTAAGGTCTTTTGATGCTGTGGAAGAGAAAAACACAAACGTCTACTTCCTACAACCTGAAATAGGGCAAGCATACAGAGGTCTACAAAATTTCAGCAGGCACTACAGAAAAACTCACCTGTCTCTAGCTCCAGAGAACATTCTGTACCACTTTACCATCTTAATGACCATGGTCAGAAGATATTTCTTTTGGTGGTGTTTTTTTATTTTATGTATCTCTATACACACATATATATACACGCACACTTAGCTTCTAAGTAAAAACAAAAAAACCTTGTAGACATTTAAGTGAGGCACATTTATTCAATTTATGTGACTTTTTGAGATGTCTTTCACAAAACAGTTCTTTTTCTCCCCCAGACTTCCGCCTTCAGAAAACAGACATTCACTATATATTATTTAAACTTGGAAAAATGCAAGTGTTTTCTTTGAAAAAAATATCTATTGTTACAGCAAAAACTTGGGTTTCCTTTCAAGCAAGATCATATGATTACGCGTTTATATTTTACTTTCCGCAGGAATTTACACACCCCCCATTTGCATCCTGTTATTCATTTAGTGTTTCCCTTTACTTCAGCATGCTGCCTTAATAAACTGTGGCTCAGTCCAGGCACTCAAGGTGACAATCAGTGCTCACTCTTGCATTTGTCAGATTTATTCTACAGGGTTTTCCACATGTATTCAACTACACAAAATACTTCTTAGAAAAAAGCCGTTCTGAGAAGTATGGCATACATAGATGATAAAAATAAAACCTAGGGGTTTCCAGGGTTTTTTTGTTAATTCTGTTCTTCAAAGCACTATTTTTTCTTTTGGAAGGTGAATTTCACTGAAACAGATTCCATGTTAAAGAAGACTAAAATAGTATAAAGATCTAATTTTCACTATTTTGTCTGTCAGTCATAAATTGGCTACTTTTGTTTATCTTCACTTAAGTCATTGATGTTAGTCTTGAAATACCTTCAGATGGAGACTGATGACTAACCTGATTTGTAGTCCTACACTATTAAGGCCTGAAAAGAAGTAGTAGAAAGACTTTTCCTATTAATAAAACCCATTAAGACAACTTCTACAGAAGCTATTCTGTTTGAAGGTAGAAATTACACTTACTTCACTTTACACTGTTCAAAATGTCTTGCACAAGATAAGCAACATCAAGTATCTATCTTTTCAAATTTACCAAGCTTTTATATTATAGAGACTAATGGAAAAATATTCTCCTGCAGTGCATCCTAGTATACGCACTTGTTGCTTGAAAATTCCTTTGCTACAAGGCAAATCAAAATTCTGCTCCTTAATTTATTATAACACAAATAAATGACCTGTATTCTAAAGACGTGATCCAGTATGTTAGCACTAGTTGCATATGTTTGCCTGAAATGGATTCAATCCTAATGGTATGTTACTAAGATTAAAAACATGGGTTAAGTTTGCTTCAATTTTGGGTCCACCATAGTTAAACTGCAATTTGAAATGCAAATATAACTTCTCTGATACTAACGCACATCTAATTCATCACCACTCTAAACGGCTGAAAGCTGCCATCCTGTTCAAATTAGAAACCAGCAACTGATGTAAATTTTGGTGTGAAGGAATTCTGGATGTCTCTTTACAGCTAAAGCCATGATTTTTTTTTTTCCTTGTAGAGAAATCATAGCCTTAAACTCCTTCATTCCAGGACCTTCAAGTGCAAATTGTGGCGAAGAGGCAGGAAGAATAAAAATCAAACACTTCCACCGGATGAGAAATTGAGATGAGAAATTAAGAAATCCTATTATCACTCCATCCCAAGTAAGACAAAAAACTTGCAATCTTGGATTTATTTCAGGAAACATAATTTTAAAAAAAAAACACAACAAAACACATTTCATTGAGACTAGAACTTTTTCAATTCACCAAGAGAATACAAACAAGAAAAATAATTTCTTTCACAGCAGTCTACCTGAGACAACACCTTGCAAAGATCTTCATAAAACTGATGTGCCAAGAGAACTCCCATTTGATGGGAGAAAATACTTTCTTCAGAAAAAAACACTGCTAGAAATATTTGACCAGCTGTGGCCTTAGAGTAGACTTCATACTAAGAATTGTCCTGAACAAGCATAGAAATCAAGACACTTGAATATATTCTTCAAGCAATGAAACAGAATATAAATTTATAAGCATCAATAAACTGAAGCCAGTTGACACAATAAATGAAAACAAATGTTCTGTATTCCTGCAAGAAAAGGTGGAACTATCTTAGGTTTCTTCAGTCTTTTCATCCATGTTATGGAGGCTGAAGCAATCTTAAACTGATGAGGACAGGTTATTTTAGTCTCCAAAAAATTTAAAAAACAACTTGAAATTTAATATCAACTCAATTACAATCAAGATTCTTCAGCTACAGCTGATCAATAAAATTTCATCTCTAATACAATATTGTAAAATCTCACTGACTGGTAAAAGAAAAGGACAATTAATTAAATATAAGCTCCTTGCTTTATTCCTGCAATGAAAAAGATCAGACTATTTCCGCCTTTGAAGAAACTGGCATGAAGCCAACCAGTGCATCTCACCCTACAGAGTGGTTCAGGTAGCTAAGGACAGAGAGGGACAGGACTCCTTGGCCAGCTCTGAGGTGACCAAGAACACACACTTCTGACCCTACAACTACTCTGAGTGCTGCTGTATTACCCTTGCCAGGCCTGGGGTCAGTGCACACCTGCCCACATAACTGGAGAACCTCAGCTGTCGTTTTAATGCCTCATGTCCTGCATTAATCAGGGCTTGGACACAGGAAAGATTTTGTCTCTATTCTTTACAAGTCACCTTTGCAATAGACTGTAGGAAGGGGCACTATCAATTACTTTATATCAAAGCAAAGTCATTTTTGATGCATCATTAAGCAAAACACAGCTGGATGGGAACTCATATGGCATATTTTGAAACAGTAATGGTTTTATGAAGGCAATTTTAAGAGGGGGAAAAGAGAAATCTCTTGGGTATCCTTGACAGTCTGATGAAAAGGACTGGAGGACTCATTAAGGGCAATATTACTTCCAAATGCAAAGCTTTGGAAGACTGGTGACCTAAGTGAAATGTAAGTAGTTACATTTGGTTTCAAGAAAGTGGAAAGCTTACTTTACACAGTTACATTGTATATATTCACAAAACTGGCAGTTCCATTAAAATACAGATAAATTTAACAGTTTTAAGTACTTAAACAGCTGAAATCAACATACAGTATAAACTGAATTTTACAAGCATTTCAAACCCAAATAAATTCCCAGTGCTTACCATCAAAAAAACTTTTAGCTCTCAGGTAACTGACGCTAAGCCTAAGCACAGACAGCTTATCCAATTTGGCGATAACATCTTGAGGGAAAGGCAGCAGGCTCGCCAAGCGGTCCAGCTCTGCATTCAAGCGGTCCCTGTGTCTCTTGGATGGATTGGACTTGACTCCTTCGGCTGGGGATGGCTTTACACTGTGGCAGAAAAACAAACACAATATAAATGCCAGTTCTTCTCCAAAATGAAGGGAAATATTTGCCAAGCCTAATGGTATAAATTTTCTCAAACTGTAACAACAAAAACATTTGCCCAAGTGACTTTGTTTCCCATTGAAAAAAAAAAGTTTATTTAAGATGGCCTAACCTCTCCTCCAACATACACACTGTTAAATGAAGCAGTTTGAGCTACAATGTCAATTTGAACTTGCAATAAACATTTGAAACCTTTGAGATTCAGCATTTTTTATAAAAAGCTTTCTATGTTTTCAGTCAAATGTCACGTGAATTCTTCAAAATGTTAGTATTCCAAATACAGCAATAACTTCTAGTAATATCTGTATAGAAATTAATTTGATACTTCAATACCAATTTCTCACTGATGCCCTTAATTTTTATCAATGTTTGGAACAAGTTGTTATTAATTGAATACAACAAAAGTTTTAGTAACTTGCTAGGAATCCAAAACTGAACAAGAAACCATGAGATATAGCTCAACCAGCACGTAAAATCTTTGTAGCAAAGATTTATTGAGCTCATCCTTTAAGTCACCTCTCAGCTGAAGGCATTTCATTTGAGCACAGCACGACAAAAGCATGCCTTTGTACCTTACAAAGAAAAATTTTAAAAGCTTGTGTTATGAATTACATAATGACATCTTTGTAAACTTTCTATTTTCCATTCATATCCACCCTGAACTCCAACTCCAGATACTTGGACACTCACACCTTCACACACACACACAGAAGTCTGGAAACAGGTTTAAACCCCTACTCATTTGAATTACAATTAGTCATTACAAGCCAATACTGAAACTACTACATAAGCCATAGTACATTTTATGTTCTTTATTAAACTGTTTTCTAATTAAAGAGTGACTCATTGTCACTTTTCCAATACTGCTGTTCTACGTGAGATCTACAGCAGTTAGCAATTTGTGCTGCTCTCACAGAAATGTTGGTTCTGCAAGATGCATCACTCCAAAATACTGAGCGTAAAGACATTCGGCAGCTAATTTCTTCAGTATTTCATTTAGTCTGCTTCCAACTGTCATGCTTATATCAATTTTATGATGAGCATTTGCAAAAGCTTCAATAGTTATTTTTGCCACTGCTTAAAGTAAACCATACAGAAAAATAATTCCTTGTGATTTCAGTCAAATGAGTACTGATAAAGTGGATATCCTTATTTTCAGCTTGTTTTTATTCTATATTTCAATTACAATTCTTGTTAGTTTAAATTCAAGCCTTTCTTTTTACAGCCATTGCTTATTCGATTGTCACTTGTCAAAAACTTGCACTTAACCCTGGCTGCCAGCACTACAATTGTCCTTTTCCACATTAAAGGAGCCTTATGCAGAGCTTAGAAATGTGAAGATGCCATAAGGCAAAATGTTGTTAATAGACAGAAATATAATATATCAGCAGAACTTACTCCTCAGATGAATAAAGTTAAACTTGCTTCAGAGTAAATGTTGTAAATTAGTAGTGCTTTAGCCTAAAACCACTTGAAAAGTGGGCAAAACAGCTGAATCAAGAATTATGAAAATTCTTTCTCTTGAAAAAAGCATAGGTTCATCATCAACGGCAGTGGATGACAAACTAACTATTTGGTTAGATGCATGCTTCAGTCACAAACCATGACTTTTACACCAGCAGTTCACCATATTCCCAACTGAACATTAAACTTTAAATAATTTAGCAAGGTTTTTTCATATTCTCTTATTTTGGCAGAATATTAACTTGTATAAGCCATATGATTAACAAAACTTAAATATAGCCCTAAAAATATAAAGTGCAAAATCATTAAACTTTAGCAGCAACATTAAAGGGTATTTCTTAAATATGTTTTATGTATTAGATTGTTTCTAAATGCAGAAACAAAATAATAAATTCCAAACATTAAGCATGTAACAGTTGTATAACAATTAGTCAACAGCTAACTACTGTCAAATCAAAGTGGTCCGCTTCTGAAAAGTAGAAGACCCCATAGAAACAATTCAACACACACAAACTTTACAAAATAAATCAGCACTAAGTAACACACTTTTCGATCTTAACAACTGTCCCCTGCTTTGCTTTAAACTTGCAAAATGATAAAGTAATTGAAACTATGTGCAACTGTGCAGTCATCTCATCAGATTGTCAACTAGATGCCATTGTTTTTCTAATTCACATTTACTTTCTAAGGATTTCACTTTCTTCCTTTTAACTAGCTTAAAGCATTTCTAATACTAGATCACCAGCATTTGCAGCATAAATCTTGCCATATTCTCTTCCCCCAAATCAAACATCGATTATCCTTAATTTTCCCCTTTGTCACCCAACTAAAACCCACTATATAAAAATGGATCCTTCAGTGACAAAGGGAATAATGGCAGAAGTGCTGGGGGCATAAGCACCAAGCTAAACCATTTTCCAACCACTTACATAAACCCTCTATGCTACAGACAGCCCAGCTTTAATGCAGAAAATTATCTTCAAGGCAAATTATGTGCTATGTCAAGATTAAATCCATGAATGTACACTGTTTAAAAGAAAAAAAAAAAAAAGAAAAAAAAAGACTAAAGGAGGGAATGTATTTTAAGGTGATTTCTCCATTCTTAATCTTCTACCTTTCACAGGAAATCTGAATTCTCTAATCAAAGGCCAGAGGTCTCTGTACACTCAGTGCCTCTGAACTGATCTACAACCCATATTACCTAACAGCTGCAAGACAAGCAAGAACACTTAACTTTTGATTTAACAATTTTAAAGGATTTGCCATCGCAACACCAGCTGACTGCTGTTTTCACAGGTCTGCTACAGCATACTTAATCAGAAGTTTTTGCTACACATGCTTATCATGTGCACCTTCACAGACATTAACACTAAATTATTAAAAAGCACACAATTACCCGAGTCTTAATTACTAGCAAAAGGCCAAATTAAGTTTCAATATTTATGTGCTCATTTGTATTATTTTAAAGGGAAATTGAAGCAGTTTCCAAGAAAATGCAAAGAGAACACAAGTTTATTTTGTTCATGACAACATAAAACATTGGAATAAAAAGTAGAATACCCAACAACCAAGTACTTCAAAGTATGATACCTTAGTAATGAGACTGAAGTGTGAAATGAAATCAGAGAATGTGCAAGAAGAACACTAGAGATACAGAGACGTTTTCTTAAAAACTAATTTGTTAAAAAACCCTAATTATCAGTTCATCAGAACTGTCTTATTGGTTAGGAAAGAAGGACATAAGGAGCATACAAGTCACCTAGTTAATGGATTTAATCTCAGCTTTGAATACTTTTCATCTCATACTTAACAGTACAAGCAATAGCATGTTCTTATGCATAGGATTTGATTCAGTGGAGGCCAGGTATATGAAATCAGTAAGTAATAGAAGCGTAAAAAATTCTTCATTTACTTTAGCAACTGAAAAATACTTCTACTCATTTAACCTTATTTCCCACACTGAATTTATGATTACTGAAGATTCAGCTTATGATTCCTATCAGAATCAGACTATCAACTTCTTGATCTAAAGCTGTTGTGGACCAATCTTGTAGGGGCAGAGACCCTTTCCAGTGGCTCTTTCAGCAGAGACTAAAACTAGTCAAGATTCAAACTGTAGAAGGGATAAAGTTGTTTTACTAAAAAAAACCTCAAGCAGTGACATGCTACTCATCTGACGCTGGGCTATTATTTGTGCTCCAGCAGCAAATAGCTTTAATTTGTCCAGGTTGGTTTGGGTGCATGAAGGGTTCAACGAGAGTGATAGAAACAGCCAGAACACCAATCAAGAATGAATGTTTGACACTCAGTTTTAACATTTCACTACTGTTTAAGATAGCAAGCCAACATTTCTTGGAAAAAAAAGCCAAAAAACTACATTCCTATCTACTTACCATATTACCTATATATGTATACCCCCACCTGCTGCAGATTTTCTTTCTAAAGAGCATACTTTTGCAAGAAACGTTAAGCACAACCAGCCAATCAAAAAACCCACAAACCTTAAATCAAGTGACTTTTAAATAACAGTCTACATGTAGCACACAGCTACCTCAAGATTGACAAACTTATATAAGAAGTTTATTCTACTTATGACAACAGTCTTATTGCCTCCATTTCAAATAAGAGGTGCAAACTGCCGCTTGTAGCAAATACTGCTTTACACAAAGGAATATTTCAATGATTATTTTTCTTTTCTGATGAACTTCCTTTTTGAAAGCTTATTCTGGCACTTCTTGTTTGTTTGCCTTGAAAGAACACATAAATAGCTTCAATGTTTTTAAATTAAAATGTGTCTGCTCTGTTTTCTAACCTTACTATGACTACCCATCATTAAGGATCAACCAGTCAAACCTCTGGAGTACCTAATGTCATAAATACATTTAGGATAATACAGAAGAAAACACTATCGTAATTTTTTAATTCAGTCTACTAAATAAACAAATCATTATGTTTTTTGCCTCTGCATACTATGAAACATTTAGAACTCCCCACCCCATTCCTTGTCTATTACATTTATCCAGTTATACAAAACAATTCCTATCCAAACACTGAAAAAAATAAAAACAAATCAAATCAGAGCTAGTAGGCAGTAAGACATAAAAACTGCAAGTTGGAGCTGTACTTATATAATACCTTTCATCTCACGTTAGAATCTATCTGCATTAAACCCCACTTCCATAAAACTTGCGTTTTTTCCCTCCAACACAATAGTAGTATATTAGTTCACTTAATAATCACTAGACAAAAGAAGACAAAAACAGAAAGCAGGGGCCGTGCATTGCCCCCCAAGCCTCAGTGGGGACTGAAACACCCCCCAGCCCTGCTGCCACCAGGGGGACTCGCAGGGTTCAAACCTTAAAGAGGGAGGAAATTGAACGACTCCAAGGTATCGAGAAAGTGATTTCTGTAGCATATTATAAGCAATTGGAGCACACGTTTAGCATCTTTTTTTTCCTCTTCCCTTACATGACAAGATAACAAGATGAATTGCAGGAACAGTTGCCTATTATGTTTCCTCACAATTGGTTTTCTTTTTCAGCTGCAATACTGTAATTCCCAACTGAATCAGAAAAGCACATTTCAACACTTGGTAATATCAGACAACAGCCTCTGATTCCCTCTCAAATTCAGTTCTCCACAGGGCACATAGTAAAACTTGGGAGTTGTAGGGAGGAAAATTCTTAAATTGTTAGAGTTGACCATGGTTTTCATGAGTTATTTGTACCTGAAACAAGAAGTATTTCTTTTATTTCATGTTTTTCCATGGCAACTATGGCATTATATTTAAACCTTCTTCCATTTCTATAAGATATCTCGCACCACAGATTACTAATTATTGTGCTCCATTAAGAGCTATATATATGGCAAACAAAACATGAGAACTATCAACAGATACAATCTCTTCTATAAAAATATTAGTCCTAGTAATGTATCACATCTATCTTTTTTTTTTTTTTTTAACAGCTGTGAATTCTACTGACAGGAAGAAAAATCAGCTTCGAACAGATTAAAATGACAGTAATGTCAAACCTTTATTAGTACATCTTTCCTCTCTCCCACAATTGGTTAAAAAAAAGCTTATTGTGTATCTCACTTTATTTTTTTATTTTTTTTTTTGGCCTAAAGGTGTGGTCTGTAAGCAGTTATGTGAGAAATCGGAGCCCTCTGACCCACTAGCAATTTCTCCAAGGCTGGCCTAATAGAAGCAGCAACCAAAGAGCATAAAGCATTTTGAGAAGAAAAGAAACACATGAACACTACAGGTGAGATAAATGTCTTACATAAAAATAATTTCCAGTAACCCAAGCAAGGTGGGTTAATAATCAGCCTCCACGTAATTCCAGGTGAACAAACTATTTCAATATGAATACTTTTATTTTGAGAAGAAACTTCTCCCTCTGATCCTAAGGCAAAGTCCCTCAATAGATAAATAGTTCCCACTAGTAATAAAAAAGAGCTTCAAGTTCAACTAATCACAGCAGTTCAGCCAACTTACATAATGGGAAGATAGAGGGAAAAGGATTACTTACACAGACACTACAGTAAGGTAAAACAAAAGGTTTCACATCCTCTAGCTAAGGCTAACGAAAATTTAATAATAAGTCAGACATTAAGTGATCTTACCAGCAAGGCAGAATACCTCACCCTTTCACAATCAGAACCATTTGTCTTTAGCTATCAGTAGGCTACAAATGCCACCAATACATTTCATTTAATCATGAACAAACACTGATTTCACTCTTAAAAATCCAAATCCACACTGTGAATTTAATTAGGTACCTCCACATTTTTATTTGGAAATGAATGGTAAAAAAATGCAGGCAGTGGTCTTTTCATAATTAATGCATTTTCTGCCAGGGGAATTAAATATATATATATATACACACATACATTTTTAGACCTTTTTTCTAACTTGTAGGGTAAAAAAACAAGCTATGTACATGCATTCATTCTAACAACTCCAACCATAAAGCAGCAAGCACTCAAGCTAATTCCCTTTGCCCCAAGACAGTTGTCTACTGTGAATCTAAAAACACATCCTTCACAATATGATTTCATCAAATATTTGTCATTCTCTCCTTTAATGCTTTGGTAGCCCTTGCAGTTATTTTACATGTACAAAAGCACCCCATAGAAACGCACAGGGATTTTTTGAGCTTTGCTTATTTCTCTTGCAATTCAGTAGTTTACCTTTGCTACTTTATATGACCTACAGATTTTTGACTTTCAGTTGAAAGTGCAAGTTAAGCATCTCCTCGAGCATGGAAATTCTCCTCTCATGAGAGCAACATTTTAGTGAAGCATATAAAAGCTAGGATGCAATCCTAAAGCAGGTGCATCATACAAAATTACTCCGTCACTAAGCTGTTCCCACAGTTTCAAAAATATAAATGAATAAACAAAAAGCCACCATACACCCAGACTTCCCACAC
>VZTX01013575.1:731712-942729 GCA_013400915.1 Pardalotus punctatus
GGGAGCGCGGCGGGAAGCGCTCCGGGATGGGGATGGGATGGGGAGACGGAACGACACCGCGCCTCGGGTGGCCGGGGAGCGATGCGCGGGGCGCCCGCGGCCAGTGAGAAGGAAGGTCAGCTCCGAGTGCTCGTGTAGCCCCAATAACAGAAAGTAATCGCGGGGGTGGGATCACAGCGTTCAGGTTGAAAGACAAATGACACCAGCTCAGTAGCACTGTGAGGCTAGTGTCTGTCATTCCCCCACCCACCTTCCCCCCCTTCCCGCGTCCGCCGAGCTGACACCGCTGCAGCCGCAGGTCGCCCCAGCAGAGAAACCCAAAATAACACGCGACCGCCCAAAATAGGGGCTTGTTGGGGGAGAAGCGGAAAGGCACCGGGCTCCACCGAGGACAAGGACAGCAGGACACCTGGGGACAGAACGGGCATCACTGGGGTGAAGGCTGTCGCCCGCCAAGCACCGGCAGGACCGGCGGGTCTCAGTGACCGGGGATGCGGCTCATGTCTCATTAGATGATGAATCTGAGTTATTACACTGTCATTTTCGGCTAAACATTTGTTCCAAAGGAAAGGAGCTACATCGGAAAGTTACCGCCAAACTGCTGACTAGTAAAACCGTCCGAGGAGAGCTCCTGTGCTTCACTGACCCGCCGTCGCTTCTCCCGCCCGTTCTCTCCCTCCGGTCCCTTTCGCCGCCGCTGCCGCAAGCATCAGGGCTCTTCCCTCCCCTGCAATAACCACAATAAATTTTGTCTCAGCGCTAAAATTTAGAGGCTGGGTGTCCCCCTGTGTATCGTTCGCGGTCGTGGCTGAGACGAGTGTCGGGAAGAGCACCCTTTTCTCCCTTTCCGACGCACCCGCACCCCGTGGAGACGGCCCTGCCCCGCCGCCGGAGCGCGACCGCAGCTGCGGCCCCGGCCCCGGCCCCGCAGTGCGGTGCCCCCGCAGCCACCCGCGCCCAGTGGGCGAGAGGCCGGGGCAGTGTTCGTGGTGCTGCTCTGGCTGTCCGTCCGCAGGGGCTGGCCGGGCTGTCAGCATCGCACCAGCGGCGGGGGGCTCGCTCCTTCCTTCGCTGCTTACTGGAGCCCCGGTTACGCAGGCTCCGCTCTGCCGACGGAGGCGATAGAGGTGACCCCACTATTACCGTACGGCAAAAGCCTCGGGCTGAGCGCAGCGCCCGCCCCGCGACACAGCGGCTTTGGGGTCCCTTTGGGCCGGGCCGTGCCCCGCCGGGTCCCTCCGCACGTTGGGCAGCACAGCGCGCTCTTGGTTATCAGCTTAATTGCTCGGGTTTAGTTTCCTGCGATCCTTTACCAGGGGCAAAGTACACTGAAGCCACAACAGGCAGATAAAATTAATTTGACTAAACCTTAACAATGCTAGTGAGCTTGTCAAATGCCAGGGATTTTTCAAATGATGTTTTGAAAAAATAAGTCTTCAGAGAACAACATCTTTGATAACATATAGTAAGAGGGCCTTATGCTTTATGCGGTCTATGCCTTGCAATCATAGTCCTGCCAACTTTCTGGCCAAACACTTTTGCAGAGGACACCAACTTTTTGGTAGCTTTTTTCCTCTGTCCCTTTCCTCTTCACTCTCATCTCTCTTCAGAAGATCCTAGAAAATCTGGAAAAGGCATCCTAGAAAAAACAGGCAAACAGTACTGTACATGCCTGACTTCCTTCTCTTTTCCAGACCTTTTCTTCTTTTGATTTGTGGGCTGAAATTGGAAATTCATGCACTTTCTTCGCTCCAAACACATCCATCTATGGAAGCACTCAGTTTCTCCCAGCCTAAACTTGCGAGTCCCTTTCAGTGCTCTTTTCAGCCTGAGCCTCTGCCTATTCACTGGTTTCTTTCTCTGTCAACACAAGTGGACTGTGATCACTCCATACAACATAAATTGCTGCTCTGCTTTTGTTCTTCGCTTACATTATGTTGAAATCTTACAGTCATTGTTCATGGCTCCTCTTCCTCTAATTTTTAATTTCCTTCCAGTCTTTTTTTATTCACTTTGAGATTGAACAAAGCCCCTAGTGAGTTCTTATTTTTCAGTGGCCTCAAGGTCACAATAGTTTCTTGATCTCTTGTGCTACCTAGGTAGCAGAGAGACACCCATACTTATGCTGTTTTATTTGCTAGCTCAAAATCTATTGGGAGTTAACATGAAGAAGGAAGTAGCCTCCCAGTGATGGACTTCATCTCCCAGTTCCCTTCTGGGGCCATGGGAATTGCATGGCACCGGCAAGGTACTGTGGTTACTGTTAACTCCCTAATTTGGAAACAGAGAGTAAGATAAATTTGTGCTGCTAGGCAGAAGCTGCAGCTTCTGTGCATTTGCAATCCAATCCACTTCCTGTTGTTAGATAGCCACTCCAATGGACAGCCACCTATTTATCAACAAATATGAGATTTCACATGTTCGGCACACAGAGAATTGCAGAATGCATGGAGAATGCCGTGTGTCACTGAGACCTGTTAGACAGTTAACTAAAAATTTCTAAAAATTACCCACAACTTTCACAAATCTGTCCTCATCTGTTGTTCTTACTGTCTCTTTGCCTAATGCACTGTTTCAGTGTTTTCTCTTTTATAATTTGGGTAGAGTAGAGATCTTGCTGATAGTGAGTGCAAAACAAGAAAAACTATATGACCATGATTCAGCAATCTTAGAACCTCCTTTACAGCGTATGTTTTCTGTTGGACTTTTTATTGTTATTCTTATTTGAACTAATATTTTGTCATGTTTAACAACAGGTTTTGTCTTGCAAAGGATGACTGTGGTTAATGTCATGTGAACAATTTAAAAAATATTTAATTCTTAAGGAGATCACTTTCATATATATAGTACTCTTATCTCTTCTCATCTTTAGGCTAATACCTGGGTGTTTTACTAGGTCTAAACTAAAGAACACATCTTCCTGTAATAAATTCTCTCAAACCACTAACAATCACTTTTCTCCTCATGCTCAAATACAGCATTTTTGCCCTTATAGACATGAATTGTGATGTCAATAAATGATGAGATTTTTAAGAAAAATATGTTTGCGCATCTAGTGAACTGTGCCCTTCCCCATCTCCAGCATATGTGAGGTCCAGTATCCAGTGTGTTTTGCAGTTATCATCCTCTGAAATTTCCAGAGCTCTCACTTGTCAGCAGTCACACCTGCTACCCTAACTCCAAAATGAGCTATGCAGTTTTGTTCCACACAATTCCACATTCTGCCCAATTCTGCATCTCCTGCCTCCTCCTAAGCTCTGTCTCCTGGGCCCCTCACTCATTTCATAAGGTAGGGGCTATTTAGAAATGGGGACTTCTACTAAACAGAAATTCCTGAGTGAGCTGGAGTTTCACAGGGTCACTATAAGACCAACAAAAATCTTGTCATTTGCGAGGAATTTATAAGAATTATAAACAGTACTTGCTATCTTAGGGTCATCTCTGACTCATTTCTAGCTTTTATCCTACTCTTTCTGTCTGTGGCCAAAATTTTACTTCCCTCAGTTTAATTCTATGTGCTGACTTGTTCTAGCTGTTTGCAGTGCAAATAACACGGAATAAATCTAGTCTGGTTATCTTCAATTCCTTTTCTCCTTCCCTGGAGATGTGGAAAGAAGATTGTGATTTAAAACTGTGATTTATGCATCTCAGATTTTATGGATATGCAGAACTACTGCTGATTTAGCTGTTATTTTCTGTGTTCTGCTAAGAAAGAATATCTATGGCAACTCAGATGGCTCCCTACTGATTTCAGGGAAGTAATCATCTGTGGAAGTTGAATGAGTCAGTGAATTACTTATATATGGATTCTTTGGTGGCTGGGAAGGTCATACATCTCACTGTGAGAAACAAGGATTGTTGAGGGAGATTCTACTCCACTTTTTAAAACTTAAACAGAAATAATTATATAGAGAACAAAGAAAGTTAGTAATGGGTCTAATATTACAGAAGCCTCATTTGCAGGTACTGATCAAACCGACTACAGTTTTAACAGGAAAATGGGATTGACAAGAAACTTCCCCCTCCTCCACCCTGCTATTTATATTTTTGTCAACAGGACAAAACCACCACATTCTTTTCTTTTTTCCCATCCAAACACCTGCCTCCCCACTCCCACTACCCTTGCAGGTGCTTCTGATATGTTAGTGTTTAAAAACACACCCAGTTTCTACTGAATATTTAACTTGGGGTGCATTTCCAGAAGTTGAAGAGCCAGATAGAGGATGAAAAATATGAAATATAATTAGTAGTTGGTAGAATATAATCCTCACATAGTTGTTCCTGCTGATAGGTCGTGGTTAATAATGGTGTTTTAATTATTTTAAATTCATTGATTTACACTAATCCAATGTAATCTATAGTCTTAATTGTTCCAACAGAGCCCCCCAACATTTTTTTGAGTGGACGAAAAACACATTTGAAGACTTTGTTCAAGATTTTTCCACTTGGAAAAAGTTTGAGAAATTAGTAAAAATTGTCTGTAAGGCAGGATCATGATTCTGCTCAGATCCTATGATGTATAAAACAAAAAACCTTGTTGCACCTCTAAATACAAGGATGAAGGAACAATATTATTATAGAGTAAGTGTAAAACTCAGTACGTTGCTTACTATTCTCAGTTATTTTCTCATATGCAGAAACAAGTAGAGGAGAACAAGTTTATACAGAAACTGCCTCTTTGTTCAAGAGAACTTTTTTCGTATCTGAAACCAAATGGTTCTGAAGAGCTATAGGTATAGCAAGCAACTTGAATAAAAATTGCCTGCCTAAAACATTCATCAATCCTCTTTTTCCCATAAGCATTAAAAGTAAATTTCATTTTTTAGCTAAAATAGTCTTCCATTATTACGTCCAAGGACCTTTGTTTTTGTCCTGAAAAGTAAAGAGCCACTCATTATTTTAATCCAACATAATCCACTCCCCATCAAGTCCTGGGAGACATAAATCAATCAGTGATAACAAGTCATCTCTTCCCAAGGGCAAGTCAGGATGACCTAACAGAACCTCTCAACCAAGACACTCGTGGTTAGACACCTGTATGACTGACAGCCTCTCCGTGCTTCTCCCTTCCTTCCTTTTTGGTAGAGTAAATTTTTGTTTGCTACATGAATATCAAAAAATTATGTCTGCAACATCAAACCTATTAAAAGAAAAGCAGTGGTTTTGCATGTATTGTATGATGTTTCTTACAGTCAAACCAGAGGATCAACAAAAACATTATGTTCCCAGGATCCTTCCCTGCCGCTGATGCTCACTAGCACACGAGGAATCAGATCCAGGCTATTATATTTTTTTAGTTTCCAAACTAAGGTGATTGCATGCAAACTGCAAACAACCACTGGCCTGTGCTAGCCCCTGAACTGCCCCTGGGACTCATAAGATGCTGAAGCTGTCTAAAGGATTATTCCAACAATTTAAATCTAGCAATATTGAGTTTTAACATCCTGGAAGCTCTGCAACACTTGTTAAATTTACCGGTATCGATACATCCTTGGAAATAATTTGTGATGCTTTTGGCCATAAATGTTCCAAATAGCCTACAACTAATAGGATGCAGAAGCAGTAAAGTTTTGGTCACAAAAATAAATCACCATGACAATCAGAAAATGTGGGCAGCATATTATCCAGCTGCACCACAAATACAATCTTGCTGTACCAAGACCTTCTGTTCTCTTACACACATAACAAATACATCAAGAGCTGATCATTTTACTTCACTGCTGAACTATATTTATTTACAGGGCTTTGTTGCTAAATTGGCTTATAATTTTAACAAAACCTGTGGTTTGAAGGTCCTGAAACAAGCTTACAATTATGGTGGCTGACTCAGTAGGCTGCAAATTCTCTTTCTGCTCTCATTAAGAAGAAATGGTATACACGAAGTAAGATTAATGAGTAAAAAAAATTATCTAAATTAGACATGACAATGCTGTTTCCATGCCAGAGTTTAATTTCTGTGAAAAGAAACCCGAGCTAATTTTAATAAATAAATTTAGGTGTCATGCATTTTAATTTAATCTTATAAAACCTTACCATTACTAAAATGAGCTACAGGTATTGTATCAATGGCAATTGTATTATTTCTTATTTTAGTGAGACTTCCTTTTGAACCTAGTGGGTATATAAAGAGAAGAATATATAAAAAAATAGCAAATAGATACACAGATATCTAAATGCCAAAGACCAATATGTGATCTGTATAAGTACACAGAGAGATTTCTACAAACTTAATGTATAATTAAGAATAGACAAGAACAAACAAACAGGAAAGCCCAAACCCAGTGAATTAATACCTGCTCAGGAAATAGCCTGCTTGAGAATAAAATTCTTGTCTCTGTTAGTTTCATTCAAATTATTTTCATTGACATGATACAAAATGCAGTCGTTCATTGAGTCCATAGTTGTCTAAAGCACAGCGAGCTGAGCCTTTGTCATCCCTGACTGCTAATTGCCCTACCCATCATTTACAGCCTTCTGTCACAAGGAGACTTCAGCCTCCCCAGGTAACCTGTTCAGAGCTTACTCCTAGACTGTTTCTCATTGAACAATTGTATTTTTATAGGTTTTGTAATTTAAATCTGTAACATATTTTCCTGTCCTGAGTGACTACAATTTTCTGTCATTCCAGCAACATTTTTTTTTTTTTAATTTCAGCTCTGACTGAGGCACCTGAGGAAGTGAAGAGAGAAGACAGTGAGTCTATTAGGGAAAAAAAGTAGGGGAACAACTGCCTTTGAAGAATTAAAGCCAGCATGGATCCACAGAGCTAGCACATTACATAGAACAAACGATAACACTGGAGAAAGGGTAACAGGAGCAGGTATCTTTTCAGTGGGAAAAACTTGAATGCTTTTATTCTGCAAATAGTAGTCATGGCTTGTTATTTCTCCTTAGCATTAACAGAGAGCATACCTGTACTGAAAACTGCCCGCAAACCATTTGATGTATTGTTTGCTTTATCCTTTCTATTTTTTTTCCGCATTTATCCTGTTAAGTGTCCCAACCAGACTGTGTTTACATGTATCCCTAAGCAAGCCACAACTGTTGCTAGCTACATATCATCTTTATAGTCTCGTTATCTCTGGTTCTCCAAATTCTGTCTGGCTCACAGACTTACTTTTAGTATTTAACACTTGCTTGTAATGAGTCTTCTGAAAGCCTTCTAATCAATGTGCCCTGCATGCAAGATAAATGTTTAGTTCTTCAGTTGTAGTGACCTGCATGTTAATTTTCACAATGAGCTATCTAGCATCAGCTTCAGTGTAGAGCCTCGGGTATTGTCTGAAAAGTATGATTTTAACAATCTCAGCTACGCAGAAGCTGTCTCTTCAATTATTTTTATGTTATAGACATGCAAAAGAACCACAGACCAATGTCTAGTGTGCTCTTTTGCAGTTCAGGATGTCTTTCAAATATTTTTCTGTTTACAATAATAAAGATACTAAATAATGAAGGTACCGAGTTAGAAAACTCTCTGTCGAGTCAAAAAAAAAAAAAAGCTGTTCTGTTTCTTCCAAGGAATGCTGCCTCATTTATAATTTGTAGTTCGGATTATATATATAACAGTGTAAATAAATGACAAAATACTGGAGTGGATAAAAGCTATCATGGCCATTCTTTGCAATAAAATGACTTTTAAAATCAAGTACTTATTTTTAGTGTACATCTTTAATATTCTAAAAACACTAGATAAAACCAGCTTTGAAACCTGCACATTGCCAGGGTTTTTTTTTATGACAGTGTTCTTAGCAATTCTGGTAATATCAGCACAATAGTATCAGAACATTTTTTTTCAGAGTTTTGCACAAATATTCTTATCATCCTGGCACTACAATAGACTGCATCATCAAGATATCATGAAGCTTTAGAAGTTTACCATTTCCCCTAAATAGTCAATGGACCTGTTATCTAAACTATCTGCCAGAGGTTAAAAGTTGCACATATCAGAGGTATAAAATACTGCTTATTGTTTCTGAGGGTATATATCTGGACCCCGTTCACAGCTTCTTTCATAAGGAAGACTTACTAATAGGGATGCTCTAGAGGCCGCAAAACTCCAGCACACATTAATTTTTCATCCAGGAAAGATGTAAGAATTTGATCCTTTTGTAAGAATTCCCTGAGTCCACACTTGGTAAGTTTGAATCTGGGCTCTTTCAATTACAAAGTTAAGGGTGAGGTCTCCCTAGTAATGTGCAGCAGGATACATGATCCTTTAAAAGCAGCTGACAGTCTTTTCAAGGAACTCATGACAATATTTTGAAGTAGAGTAGGATTTGAAAAGGAACCAAACAATAAGCACAGAAACTGGGGGAGATGATCTCATCTGTGTTAAGAAAGACAAACAGCTGCATGTTGGTCTCTCTGAACCTTTCAACTGACCTTCAAGCTTGCCTTAAGGTGGCCTGTGGTCTGCATAATGTCCCAAGGCCAGTGTGATACATTTTAAGTGAGTTTCCAATGATGAAAGAATTCCTGTATTTGTTCTACCTCGAGCCTAAAAGAATCAGAAGTTGCAGCTGAAGGTTACTTCAGTTATTGAAGTTATCTTATTGAATGAAATGCAACAACTCTCAAATTTTCTATTTTATTTTTTGCTTGTTTGTTTCCTGGTAAACATTCCTACTATAGCTACTAAAAATTTAAATAGCTGTAATAATATGAGGTGAACTGAGTGTATGTTGCATTCAGTTTCCTAATTCCATGAGATCAGGATATGTGGCATAGTGTTTTGCGTGCTAAATAATATGACAACACCATGTTGTTCCTGGTGCATTTATTCATTCCTTATCTGATAGAAATAATAAGCATCTCTATACAATGTTGGATGTTTAATAACAAAATGTCTTGTGACAATTTATCAGAGTCACAGAAATGTTTAAGTCTTACTTTCTAAAAGTGGGATTCATACAGTATTTTCCTAGAAATGCAGCCAGAACAGAACAGAAAGATAAAACTGATGAAAAGCAAAGAGAATAAGCACAGCAAATAAGGAAATCCAGAAATAATAAGCCAATAGTTAAAAGAGATGGTTATTGAAGAGCGATTGATAAGGAGATAAGGAGAAACTTGGATCAAAAAGAAGACATTAAAAAAATCTGGAAAAGAGGCCAAAGAGAAAATTACTTTGTTTCACTATTAGCTCAGAGAAGCATAGAAGCTATTATCTTGTAATAGTTCATTATCACTGTAATATCTAGTGATCAATACGTTGTTACATTAAAAAGAAATTTCTTAGAGCTTTTCATGCCAGTAGTTACAGAGGCAGAAAGCTGTAAAAGGAATTCTACAAATTTAACATTGTGCTTATATCTGAGCTGCAGTATGTAGGTCATTGCCAACATTTAAACTCTATTTAATTTCCTAGGTAGATATAGCCTTTCACACGCATGTGCTAGAATTAGCTAGTCCAAAAAATGGACAAAGAAAGGGAATGATATGGGAATCATTTTCAGCTTGTCCCTATAGAATCCTCTTGTGTCTTTTGGCTCCGCAGAGCATATTGTGAATTTACAATAATTCTTCCTCAGTGAAGCCCTCGGGGAAAGGCACACAGAGGGAAACCTCCACCTCCCCCATCACACTGTCCTTCTGCAATAAAATGAAAAAAAGAAAGCCTTTCTAAAAGGAGACCTGAAAACAAATTTACTTTGGGGTGTTAAATGTAACAGGGTACTTCCTGGCAGAACCTCTCTCCAATAACAATTGTTTCAGCAGTCCATGTGCCAGAATATTGTGTCTAGATAATATTTGTTAAAGACGTATTGCTACCCCTGTATAAAATATTTATGTTATTCCCATAACATTCTCAATAAGTAGCAAATATATATTTTGTGGTCTCCATTGTTTCAGGCCAGAATTTGAACCAAAGTCATGACAACATTTGTAATGGACACAATGAGGCAATTATCTTGATCAGGGCAGAACCTGGTAATTATCTATGTGTGTTTTCCCCTTGTTTTCCTTCCCTTTGTAACTATACAGATGGACAAAACACAGCTCAGTGGGTTTTTTTTTGCCCTTCATATCAAATGTTTCTACTGTAGGCAGAGCAGAATAAAGAAAACTGCCAGTTTAGGATTTTAAGCCTAAAGTAGTACAGTTCCTGATGGTTAGAAATATGGTTATCTTAAAGTCATGGCTGCAGGCCACCTGAACCACTTTTATAAAATGCAAATAACAAGAATTTCAGATCTGTTTGTGCCATTTTATCCTGTTATGTTTATTGATGGTCTGCCTTTGCTGAGTTTGTTCCTTTCACATCCTCATACATTCTATCCACAAGCAGCTGAATAGTTGCTACCATAACATAATTCACACAGGACGATGAATGGCATTAAATGTAATGATAATGGTCTAGATTGTTTAGGCTTGTGGTGGCCAGAACAACCTCCTGTGATCCTCTCCAAGATGATCACACCTGCAGTCCATAAGCAGAGAAAGCTGCATTTTGTGTATATAGATACACGCACACATATATATGCATCAAATTATCATACAGTGATTTCTATGTAACTAACATACAGTCAGAAAAACAATAATTTCTTACACCAAGCTATATGCAAACACAGAGCAGAATTTTCCACAAATTAATAAATGCTTCTGGATTAACCCACAGTGTTAATGATATCCTTTTTACTGTTGAGTTACTATTATTAAGACTAGGCTTTTCATGGTGTTTCTTGGTATTCACATGGTGTAAGAACATCCAGTATTGGTAATATTTGATATATTGTATTCATTTATTTGAGGTTCTTAACACTGATAATATATTTGCAGACATAATGCATGTTTTCTGAAATGCTTGTTAAGGATGATATAACTTACAGAATAAGTTTTGAACAGTACTCCATATTCTAAGTCGCCTGTGTTTTCTTTATGAATTAAAACATTATTTTTGGGTAGCTAGGTCATTTCCATCTATAAAAAGCAGAGAAATCAGTGTTTTGCCTGATAGTATTTCCCAATCCCTTCAATCTATTTAGCTTAACAGATGTACAGAGGCACACAGATGGAAACAACTCAATCTTTTTCAAGCTTGATGCTCAAGAAAATAATCAGGACAGTGAGCTGGTGACACTATTCCTTGTATTCTTTGTAACTGAAACTTTTGCAATGGTGATATGGTAAGAAAAAGAGTATTATTTTTTAGAAAACCATGGATTTCATGTTGATTTTCTAATGCCCAACCTTTGTCATTCCCAGAAATCACTCCAGCTCAAGAGAAGTGGCTCTCCTAGCCAACTCTGAGCATCATGCTGCTTCTGTTGAAATTAATGATTCATCCAAATTGCAAGTTCTATTAGACCCTGAGCCTGCATGCAGGTGTTGGCTGCATTCTATGGTGGAATAAGGTGAGATGTGATTCAATATAATTTTCTATCCTCCTCTGTCTTTACTCCCTATACTCCAGTTTACACTGGAAGAAACATCAGTAGGGAGGGAAGTCAGTGTGTGCTGTGCATCAGTTACAAACTGCTCGAGATTGGTAGTCTAAATGCAGTCCAGGAAGAGTTATGAATGAATATAAAGTCAACAGAAGATAATCAATGAAGGGTACTTCTGCAATTTTATCATACTGCTGTAAGAGTGATAGGATTCAAAATAAATCTCCAGTTGTGCTCATTGGTTTGAGGAGCAGCCACCTGTACTGCCAGATGTACAGATCCTCAGGCTTTTCTACCTTTCAAGTCGGTGTTCTGCAATCCAGTCAGTCTGACCAGCAGTCAGGTAGCAAATGTTCAGCATGGCTCACTCAGGAATTTCAGCTGGGATTTGGACTCTACAGGACTTTCCTTGGGGGAACTTGTCACAGCATGTTTGTGCTGACACAGGGCTTTAAAAACAAAGTAATTTATATCACTTTTTGCAAGGTAAAAAACCTTTAGGAAAAGTAATAAATAAATCCTCTTTGTGAGCAAATCCCACCACTGAAAATAAAGCAAACAAAGAATCCCCCTGTTGTTTTGAACAGATATCAATGAACATTTTTGATAGATTCTTCTTTCTTTTCAAGCTTCCAGCTATTTGAAGGATTTTTTGATATTTGTGGTTTCCCCTGATCTGAAGATTACTGATTTATCTATGTTGTATTCCTGCCAAGCACCCTTCTCCCCATCTACCCAATATCCAAACACTTTTCTTTACAGCTTTGAAGAGGTGGAGGGAATTTGTACCAATATTATTATTGTGCCTTTCTATCTCACTCTTTAAAGTCTTCCTTTATTGTTTTCTTTTATGCCTTGCTGTTGAGCAGACAGGCAACAATACAAAGCCAAACACATCAGTCATTGAAAGTACCTCCCTCATCCTTCATCAGAATGTTTTGTTTCTTCTGCAGCTGTATATTACACAAAGATACATTCATGAAATCACACACAACTTTGGTTATTTTGAAGGCACGGGGAAAACAAGCAACAGGAGAAAACAAGCAAAAAAATCTAGAAGTAGAAATATCCTCTCTAATTTTTTCATACTGAGATTAAATTACATTCTTCAAGAAAATTATCAGGACATCTAAATTGAATACTTGGGAAGTGATATGAGATGCAATGAAAACAAGTACATTTTTTTAAATAGTTCTTATGAAAAGGCTTACGTGCAATTTTACCTACTGTAACACTTACTGTGTTAGTAAACAAACACAGAGGCTGAAATTAGTAGATGTAAATCATTGTGATTTGTAAACACAAGGGAAAATTGAAGGTTTAGTGTGTAAGTTGAGACCTGTTCTTAAATATAGACTCTTATTTTTTTAGAGGTGAAAAGGAAGGTGGGAGAGAATACGGAAAACTTTGTTTGGGTTGAACTGAAGCAGCAGTAATCAGACTTGCTAGAAAAAAGACCACTTCCACATCTCTAAGTTTATTCTACAAAAGAAAATTCCTTCATTTGAGCATAGGTTAAGGTTTCCAGCCTTTGGAGTAAACACTTTTAAAAGCACTGCAATGTTTTTTTTTTATTTTTTCAATGTCAGCTGAAAAAAGTCAGGATTAGTACTCAGTGGATTTTCTGAAATAAGTGAATCTCATACCTCAATAAACTACTTGGATCCAGCTCTATTCAAAATGGATATAAATTTGCTTTTTGCCATGGTTTTATGCAGTACCATCTTCAATGACTACAAGACAATTCAGGCTCATATTTTGAATGGAATCTCAGACACATTTCCCATGTGCTAATTATTCCACTTGAAGCTACCAAGATTAAATAAATAGACATCTGTTTATATTCTGCATAATAATTAATACATAGATTTGAATTATCCTAAGAATCTGGGCCTTGAAAAATCAGAATTAAATTGAACATCCTGCCTGAAATCTAACAATTATGGAATACTTTACATTCCTTAATAAACCGTATTATAAATACAAACACAACACACAATAGAGGTAATAACAATATCAAAACCAAAACACCGTAGCAATATATTGATACCCAGTTATCAAATTTCTTCTGAAGAGCTATTGTTACTGACTGGAGAACCATACAAAACAGAAGAGTTCCCAGGGAACTGTTGTTAAGGAATCATTGTTCTTACGCAGTTATGTTGCACGCAAGAATATGGATAGCAATACAAATTTAGTAAACTATGAAGCGGGTGCTGAACCATAAACATATTGCATTAACCCTGATTGGACAAAACCCTAAGTCACTCCTGTTTTGTTTCGTTCCATATTTTCATCCTGGACAGAAACAAAGCAAACCTTCTTAATCAGTTTTTTCTGAGAAAAATTCCAGGAATCAGGTGTTTCAAGCTCAACAGAGGCCGTGAGAAAGCATGGGGGTTTAGGGTTGTTGCAAGAAACTGCAACAGGAAATTCACATCTATCATTTCAAGCACCATAGCAAGCATTTAAAAATTTCTCTAGCAGTAAGCTAAGATTCACAAATCCATATAGCTTTAGTCTGAAGGGAAGTTCTGATGGCTCTGGTTCTGCAAGCAACACTGTTGTTAACAGCTGCTTGTTCACTTCAGTTTGTGAAGAAGGAAAGAGATCATTATTAATGCCAGTGTGACTTCATGTTTTATGTATGGTACAACTAATTAGTTACAAAATAAGAAGTTACAAAAATGAAGAGAGAGAAAAGTCCTAAAATATAGTGTCTAGCTACAGTTATGCTCATGGAATCAGGCCATATGGTGGGAGCAGACCTATAAATACTAATAGAAATAAATAAAACAATAGATAGTACTAAATAAATATAGTGTTATGTCAATAAATTGGAAAGAGTAGCCTGGAAACAACACACAAACTGTTTCCAAAATCAAGGAGAACTGATCTAAAGCTTGGAGGCAATGATGTCGAAGAGAGGTTAATCTGATCATGCAGCAATCCTTATGACCTCTTTATGTTGATAGGATCATTCCTCTTAAGCGGAATTAAAACTTATGAAGGAATAAATATGCTAAATTGTGCTGAGACGAAAATGTTTATTAAATTATATATTGCTGAAAATAGCTGTGCTATGAAGGCTGCCTGTGAGACAGCACTTGCCATCGCTGCATCACTACCTGCTTCTGAGAGCAAGGTGCTGATTTTGAATAACCTGTTTCTGCAGGAATCTGTTGATTTGCCCAGTGTTGCTTCGTTACTTCAGCAGTCTTCTTTCTTCTCCAGCATTTAGCAGAATATCACGAGGCACGTATGTTTTACATTTGCTTCAACTAAAACTAATGCTAATGAAATATCAACCAGCTTCCATTCATAACTGGTCTAATTTTGGCAGACTGAAATGAGTAAGCATTATTATATTTTTTGTATCGCAATTCATACACAGACCTGGATGTTTCACAAAAAATTTAGACTAAGATGCCTATTATTTAACATTTTGAAAGAAATGCAACAAATCCAGAATTTCTGATAAAAATTGTGAGCACAAGCTTTCATGTAGTGTGTATAAACACTGAGATAAGGTTAAAAAGCTCAATCAGCTTTCATACTTGAATCATCTGGAAGTCAAAAGACATTTTTACAACAGCAAATGGACTGAATAAAAGGGAAAATAGATTTAATGAAAATGGTTAAGCAAATATTTTTTTTTTAATTACAAAGTATTACTGTTAACAACGTTCACTTCAAGCTTTTACCTCATTACAATTATGTCTTCCTTTGGACACAAGTAATCAAATTGCCTCAGCATAATTTAATTCTTTTGGGCGTAATGAGCTTAATGCTTTATATAGCAGTGCTAAACCTAACAACTGTACAGAGTCCTGTAAATGCGAAGAGTAATTCGTCATTGCATAAACCATCATGCGCAATTACCCCAGTTTAGACAAAGCCATAAACTACTTCAAGCGAGATTTCAGAGGTGTCAGCACCTGGCACAACACAAAACTATTTGTGCAAGAGAATTTCCAGCCACTGAAAATGTATTTACAAAGCATGGATGCCTTTTTTTTTCATTTTGCAAGATTCCAAATTACAGCACAGTATGTACTGCACTCTACACGCACTAAATGTTCAGATGAAATTTCAGAAATGAGTTATCAATTACTTTAAAATAATAGCCTTCAAATATTTCCTTACTCTCTTCCCAGCTGTGAAAATTTCTGAGTAATAATACTTTCTGAGAGCGAGATGGGGGAAGGAAGATACCTCATAGGCTCTTTTTACTGTAATGCTGAAGGGTATGTCTATGGTTGGTATGTGGCATATAAAAAGACAAAGTATCAGTCGGTCTGTTTATATTTTTTTTAAACCTGAGGTGACTTCTGAGTGTATTGAGAAATCTATGAAAAAGCAGCCAATCTTCTATTTAAAATACAGAAAAATATTTTATATCAAATATATTTTTTAAATCTTGTTTAACCATAAGGATCAATATTTGCATTGATAGCATATGATTATATTAGCTATTTCTTTTGCAGTATAGCTACTATTATTAAGATACAGTTACAGTATCTTTTATATCTGAGTTTATTTTACTAAAAGGTTTTCCTAAATTTCCTTAAATTGAGAGTCCCCTCTCCTCTCCTACTATAAAAGATCAGTTCTGGCAGGACTATTTAAAATATCAATAAAAAAAACCTTCCTTCTTATGCTAGGTGTAAACATGGTATTTGGATTATTAGAAACAAAGGCACAAAATATATTCTAGTTCCCTGACTGTTGTATCTGCTATTGGCTTTTTTTTAATTAAAAAACACTTCCAAAACCAAACCAAAACAAACAAAAAAAATGCCCAAACAAAAAACAAAAAAAAAAGCTCGCTTTCTTTGTCTTATACAAGAGAAAATACCAGAGTTCTGGACAGACCTCAGCATTTCAGGACTTGGTGTCCTGATGTATTCATATAAATTTGTGTGTGTGTGAACTATTCCGCAGAAAAGTGAAACTCTTTTGTATGTTTGTCATGGTTATGCAACTTGCTGAACTGACATTTGAAAAATACATGTGACTCATACTGTCTCGAATTTTGGGGAAAATTTCTGGATTCCCACAGCTTAAAAAAGAAGAAACCTATGGAGACCTTTTGACTTGCCTAGGTGGTGTGACCAACTTCAACCACTTCCCATCTCCAAACAAGACACCAGTTGTTTCTCCTCTGTTGCTTTTGCAACAATTGGATACTAAACTTAACACACAGGGGAAATATTGAGCTTCAAGGTCCTTCTAGGCTGAGAAGCAGAGAAATTGACCCCTCTTTGCATTATGCGATTGGGAAGATACTGAATGAAGGCATGAATGAAAATATAGCCCACTGTAAGGGTATAAGGATAATGTCATGCCTAAGGGTGTTGACTCTGTTGAGGATTAAAGCAAAAGAAGCAAAGGTTTGCACCATACTGAAAAATCGCCTCTTCTTCAAAGGGGAGCTGCCTCACTTTAATAGTTGTCATAAACATAGATTTCATCTACATAAATGTTCATGTCAAACAAATACTTCTAATTGTTCTAAGACTTCAGTTTTCTTAACTGCTTTACTTAGCAAAGAAGAGTGGAAATTTTTTTTTTTTTAAAGTGACTATAAATAGTCATTCCTCTATTCAACTTGATACATTTATTCATTCTATTATTTTTACCAAAACAAGGGGAAACCAGGCAAAAATTTGGGGAAAAAAATGAAAAGAGGAAGAATAGTGAGGTAAAGTGTTTCCTGGACTTCATCAGACTTCTTTATTCTCAGAATTTCTTTGTCTTTTTCACACAGAATCTACATAGAAACACACTGGCAGTGCTGACAAGTCCACTCAGTTCAGGTTTACTTCCCTTTTCCCTGTAACATAATAAAAATGGTAACAATTTTAAATTATAGTCATTGTTTGTTCTTAACTTTGAAAAGATCTAAAGATCCGTACTATTGTTTAAATGGTTCATGAAGGCCTTTTTTGGTTTGGTTTTTTTGCGGGGGGCATGAGAGGGGGTTTGTAGTTTTGATTGGTTGGTTGGTTGGTTTCTTTAGGGTTTTTTGGGGATTTTTTTTTGGGTGCTGCAAGATGAAAGAGCTACTTAGAAAGACGGGAAAAGATGGAAAAATAAGATCCAAACCTGAGATTCAAACACTCTCAGGATCTGCACACATTCAAATCCAGACATGAAAACATTTGTATGTCTACTGGCTCTGACCTAAAACTCACACCAAAAGATTTGGTATTCAAAGTGGCTAAGGCCTCTCTGTACTTAATAATCTTTATTATAGTTTTGAGAATCTAAATTATTAACCTTTTTTCTTTTCAGGGAATCTTTCAAAGTTGTGAATGAAAACAGTAGCTCCATTCAGGAATACTGATCATATACACGCTTACCTTCAAGAAAAAAAAATTTAAAAAAATTTAAAAAAAACAACATCCACATGATCTTATACTCCTAGATGGGGATGGATTTCAAAAAAACTCAGAGTAGTTTCCCCAGCAGATGTAATGTCTCAATGAGCATGTCATTTGTCTTGTCCATCATGCCTGGGAATATGTAAAACAGAAAACATTATTTCTTTAGCCACCACCCAAGCACATTCTGTATTTTCACAAGAAACAATACAAATAGCAGGAAAATTCTCTTCTTTTCTGTGTCTAAAACAGTTGGATGTAGTTGACCTGCAGGCCTATCAGGGAAAAGACTGGGCATCTGTAACCATCCCATCAGCACTGAGGAAGCTGGACCCTAAAGCAGAATAGCATCTAAAATAAAGGAAGTTTATTTGATGCATTGCATCAGATGAAAAATAATATATCTATGATAACTCTAAATACATTTAAAACAGGAAAAGTCTCCTGTGAAATGAGTTGAAATTCAGAGAGGAAAATGAACAGTAGTAGTTTTGGCAATGTCTACCCTGATCCTTTATTTTAGGGATTATTCAATGATTTACCCAACAAAAGTGTGTATGTGTATCACCTGTGGGATTTCTATATCGGCTTTTCACTAAATGAATACTGTCAAATATGATATTCTGGCCTTTTTTCTGTCCTTCTGTGTTGTTCCTATGATTGGAACAATGGGAGGGATGGCCAGCTCCCCAGCATCTTGCTGTAATCACCACTTCCCAAGAGAAAGCAGCTCCCTGCAAATCAGAAGTATTCACTCCTCAGGTGCTTTCCCACAAAATCCTTCAGACGGGAGGCTTAAAGTAAGCCTTTAAAGGGATCAGATTGTGCTCCTGGGGAGTAGTTGCTTTTGTGTTCTCCTCTTTTTCTGAGAAAAGGATCAGCAAAACATCTGCTGTATGATATGAAGTAGTTAGAAAAAAAGAGGCTTTTGAAAGGCCTAAAGAAGAATGAGGGAGAAGATGAATCCTAGAAAATTGATAAGCAGTATTAATATCCTACTCAAATATAGATTTGTAAACTACCAAAGATACTTCTGTCATATCTACCATTTTTGCATACAAAAATATAATAAATTGTAGCTTATTGTAAAGAAGACAGTAAAAATTCTAGCATTTACAGTTGTTTGAGAAACCTTAAATCTTCCTTCTTATTTAATTCTTGACAGATCAGAATAAACATAAAATGCTATGGAATAAGATTGCACATGATCATGTAAGTGAAAGCAGTATTGCAATAGGTATTTGCAAATGCAGCAAAACACTGCTGGTATCTGTTCCTGCCCTATAGAGTTTGTCCTCTAGACTCAATAGTGTGTAGCATTTTACACTAAGCAGTCTTATCTTCATATTTTTCAGTTCTATGACTCATAATGCTTAGGACAGCCCTCAAGATGTCAGCTGTAAGACACCTTGGCTATAGAGAAGATTTGAAACTGCTCTGTAGTTTTATGTATTTTTCATCTTCTGAGATAAAATGTCAAAGGGCCTGATAGGGCAGCCAAGAAAGTAATTTCCCTGAACTATACCCACATTATCATATATGTTTAAATAATGCCTGGGGAAAAGACAAAAAAGGAACATTGTTTAAGGTGCAAAAGCAGCCATTGAAATGTAGCTCTCATAGATTATGAAAGCAACACTCTATCTCTGCAGCAAGTTTCAGGTTCCACAATTACTTACTGCTACTAAGGCTTGGTTGCTCAGCCTTAGAAATTCCAGGAAAAATACATGAGAAAGGGATTGAGAATTTTTTGGAAGTTTTGTGACAGTAGTCACTGATGCCTGGACTGTTTCCAGTAACAACTGCGCTGAGGTAACAGCACAATCAGCAGCTATGAAGCCCAAAAATTAGAAATTAACTTGTCATAGAAATCAGTAATTTTGAGGAAAGGAGCCAACTGAAGAGTACTTCATGCATCTGGCATCTGGCGAATAGCTGCTCTGTGCAGCATGGAAGGATATTGTAGGAAAAGATTTGAAACAAACTGGAAACAAGTAGCTTAAAACAAGCCTTCGAGGGACTGAGAAAAAGTCTATGTTGATAAGAATATGGAAAAGAAAAAGATATGATGCTCCTGGGAAAAGGGTGAACCACAAAATAGGCATGGCTTGTAAAATGACTGAAAAATATGTTACTGAATATAACCCTAAGTATCATTTTCTAAAACCTTAGTTTGCAGATAAGCTAAAAGCACATTTCTCTTAGGAATGAAAACAACTGAGATTATTAATATATAATTAATTACATGACAAGTAAAAAAATTTCTTTTTAATTTTCTAGAAATACTAATATTAACTTGTCAGTTCTTAAAATAGGCCATTTTCAGTGTGAGGGAGAAACATGGAACTGGGATCTACAATATTAAAGAAACTCTGAATAATGATTTAATGCGGGGCTTTGTCTAGTGTTAGATGAAAAAGGGCTGTGAATAAACTAATGGTCTTTAAACCCTAATGGGATTAAGGCAGCAACATGATGCAATTTGATTATTCTTTCCAATAAGAATCTGAAAGCATTTGGTTTTCACTGCCATAAAAGAATCACTCTTTTCTAAGTGTTTTATATTTTGATGGGATATTCAATATAACATAATGTTGATCAGCTTAAAGTCAGTTACATTTCCTTATTTTCCTCTCTGTTTATTATGTTCCTACTGTTATTTTAAATAAAAGGATCTCTGCAATTCTAAGACTAACAGATTCAAAAGCTGTAATTAACAAACTTTAGACATGGGCAACTCTAAATGTATACAAATATAAAAGAAGTCTTGAGTCAAATCTGAGCATGATGAGTAAATTATTCTAAGAACCATTACTTAAATATCATCAGCAATGCCAGGAGCAAATTATAAATTGGAAATATGCCTTTATATTTTCCAAACTGCAGGCACTGAAAATTTGCACAGCCCGACCTGCTTTTAATTGTGAGCGCTTAAGGTTAGAAAACCTTAGACCTCAGGCACATGAATAGGCCCACAATTCCCTTTTGTAAGTCCTGTAACCACACCGGGATGCTTCTTCCACCACACTGTAAGAGGTGATGCACCTACCAAATGAGCCTGCAAGGCTCCTTTGGCCTTCAGCAGGAGCAAGTTCTCTGCCCTCTTTCATTCCACGTCTTTCTTCAGCTCAGCCTCTGCTTTTAGTGTTAGTCTTTTAACCAAATTAACACCTATTTTCTTGACTAGTGAGCTCATCATGAATATGTCTGCTTCACTCATCAGAGGGCTCTGAGCATTAGCACATCAACATTCCCCTGCATGTTTGCCCTGGGTAGGTGCTAACATTAATCTCAGAAGTCCACCTATCTGCCAAAAAGAGAAGGTGACATTTCTCTTTTGTCAGACCACAAGTCAGCAGCTTCACATATATAAGAAACAAAAAAAATAAAACAGAATGATGGTGTGGGAGACAGTCTCGTTCAGGCATTCCTCAAATCCACAGCTTCTGTACAGGCTGAAGGACTTCCAAGATATCTCTGAAATGCAAACATTTTCTAGTGGTGAAGAAATAAAGAATTTTGCCTTGGGACATTGCAGTATAAAAAGCCAGGTCAAAAGATTCAGAGAGCAGAGCTTTTTGCTACTTTCAAGTTGTCAGGTTTAGTTTGTGCTAAAAGGCACTGTGGTCCCTGGTGAAAGGTAAGAAGCTGTTTACACCTCACAGACAAAAGAATCTCCCCTTAGCTGAGGTTTATGAGACGTTTCCTGCAGTCGGAATCCTTCATAGTCCAGAAACCTGGTTTACCTGGCCTAGCTCCCAGGCGAGCTCCTTGTGCTGGGGATTCCATTGGCTTCCAGAGGGGGAAAGTCAGACCTCTCCCTTCATATGCCAGAAGCCTACCTAGGTGTTGTGGGAATTCTTCCTTCACCTCTCCAATTACTCCCAGTTTTGCCAGACTTAGTGAGTAAGAGCAGCATTGGTCTGTAAAGTTTCCTTCTTTAAAACAATATTTAAAAAAACAATTTGGGGGGCAGCATGGTTATTATTGTTGCTTTAAAATTTGTACTTGAGTGGATGTATGTATAGTGAGCAGAAAATGTTAGTCTTTTAAGGCAGATTTGCCTTCGATGGCACCATGTCGACACTGAGGTCTTCTATGTTGCAGCAAAGCACTTTTGTTTTGGTGTTGGCATTTCAATTTGACATTCTTGGTAGGCTCTAAAACGTCTCTAAAAGGGTGGTTGACCCCACCCCCCCTGCCTTTCCTTTTTATACACCCCCTGCCACCACACAGTGTGCATTTGTTTGGATGTATTTCAGACCAAAGCAGCCTAGCAATGCTTTAAGTCTTACTCTTGTGTTCTGTTCATCCCTCTAATTTACACAGAGGTTTTTCCTTGCCATTTTTGGCAGAGTTAAACACTCAGGCACATACACTCAGCAGCAAAAATTTCTGCCATTTCTTGACATTTATACCACAGAGATACAAAACCACTTTATAGACAAGACCTTTCTATATTTGTTAATCAGATGAAATGACGGAAATCCAACCACAACTGAAGAGTCCTGTTTTTATTCTAATACCAGGTATTCGCCAATACAACCAAATAGTGAAATATAGATCTGAAATGATATCAATTGCTACTGAAGCTGACAAAATCTTCAGTGCAGTGTCTCCTCCCACTGTATTTTCTGTAGTCCACTGTTTTAAGATGCTTCTTGTCTCCACACAGAGACACTAATGAATCATTTTCTTTCTATTTTCCTTCCCCATATCTACCAGAATAAAAAGGGAAAATATTTTAAAATTGAATAATCAGAGTGTTAGCCATCATGTTGCTATCCTTTAGCCCCAGCCAGCAACTGAGTACCGTGCAGCTGTCTGCTCACCACCCCACACCCATAGTGGGATGGGAAGGAGAATCAGAAAAAAGGTAATATCTGTGGGTTGAGACAAGAACAGTTTAATACTTGAAATAAAATAGAATATAATAATAACAGTAATGATAAGGGAGACAATGATTAGAGAGAGAGAAATGAAACACACGGAAGATAAGTGATGCACAATACAATTGCTCACCACTTGCTGACCAATGCCCAGCTTGTCCCTGAGCCGGTGTCAGCCCCTCCAAGCCAACTCCCCCCAGTTTATATACTGGGAAGAATGTTCCATGGTATGGAATATCCCTTTGGCCAGCTTGAGCCAACTGTCCTGGCTATGGTCCCTCCCAGTTTCTTGTGCACCTGCTAAACAGCAGAGCATGAGACACTGAAAGGCCTTGACTGAAGGCAAGCACTATTTAGCAACAGCTGAATGTCAGTGGGTTATCAACATTATCCTCATACTGAATTAAAAAAGCACAACACAGTAGTGCCAGTTCTTCAGAAGAAAATTAACTCTATCCCAGCTGAAACGAGGACAAGTTTGGACAAAAATGAGAAGCAAACCAGGAAACACGAGTTCTCAAAATGTCACCAATGACACAAGTTCCATGAAGGGCTTTGAATCAGGTCCCAGTTGTGTATAGACATTGTGCTGATCAGACTGTCAGTTCCCTGTCCAAGGGAGCCTCCCTGTTAAGAGCATCTGATCACTTCCATGCAAGAGCAATCCCATTGAGGTAAGAGGAATATATTATTATAAAGCTTAGCTCAGCTTATTAAAATGTCAGAGAACAGGGGAACACCCACTTTCACTCCATGACTGCTTTCTTCAAGCATCTCACATCAAAAGCATTCTTTTAGTGTTGGCTAATATCAAGAAAACATATATGATACGCCTATAAACTGGGGAAAATTGAGCTCCATTTCTAACTGTGAAGAAAGAAAGAAAGAAAGAAAGAAAGAAAGAAAGAAAGAAAGAAAGAAAGAAAGAAAGAAAGAAAGAAAGAAAGAAAGAAAGAAAGAAAGAAAGAAAGAAAGAAAGAAAGAAAGAAAGAAAGAAAGAAAATTGTAGTTATAGCAAATCATGGTACAACACCACTGAGGAAAATGATAAGCACTAATGAAATAGTATTTCTTAAAATCACAGCTGAATACTTCACTGTTTGAATAGCATGCTGCTTATCAAACAAAATGCCTATTTCTGCTTTTCATAGTAGGAAGCAACCAAAGGAAAAAAATGAGACTAGAAGGAGATAAAACATCTGTTACATTGACTACTTAGCTGTGGGAATGCATTTTCACATGTTTTAAAGAAGCAGCCAGGGTATATGAGCACATATTTGATATGTCATATTCTCTACAATCTAGAATGCAGTTTAATTTTAATTTTAATAATTAAGAAAGGAAGTTGAGCTCTTCTATGGACAAGTAAGCATACTACATGTAAGACTGATTTTTAAACTAATTTAAATATGAGTAAAGAGCTATTTTCAGACACTATTTTTCTCTCTTCCATCTTGTTAAAGAAGTGTAACTTTTTTCCGATGTTGCAAAACATTATCATGATATTCGGGAAAATTAATTTTCAATTGTATTTTATATGATATATTGAGAATGGAGAGCATGTACCTGTGAGGAATTCGTGGTGGGAGGGATTGTGAAGATTTGTGAAATTTCAGTTAAATGTGTGAGGCTGAAAAAACAGGAAAAAAAACTGAGTATGAAATTACCTATGTATGTTGACTGGATGAGTACTTATTTATCTAGAGTGACATAGGTGGCAAATATTGCAGCATTATCCCTCTGGTATTGATAATTGCAGTGGAATTGCTCGGGATACCAAACAAAGCAGATGAAATGCGGGCCTTAGTGTCTGCTGAGCAACAGTTATACACAGAAAAATTTATCATATGCTGGCACCATACTTATTTTTGTCTGAGAGTTCACACAGGCTTGATCACATGAGGAATTTGAAGGGACCACTTAAATAGGAGGATGGATTTCATAGAGATCTGCTTTTATATTGTTTAGACTTAAAAAAGGTGTAGATGCTGCAGAAGAGTGGATTTATACACCTCTGACTGTTGCTGCCTGAGACTATCACAATCTCCTGTAGACCACTCATCTTGCTATTTATTGTCTTTACTCAAGGCTGCAGAGAAGTATTTTACCCTTAGAGATGGCTAGGAAATGGTTAAGCACCTTCTAGTGTGGTTATTTTGGCAGGAAGATAAAGGTCTTTAAAGAAAAGATTTTGTTTTTCCTGTCTTTTCACTTTCACTATGCAAGAAGATTTTTATATGCCTTCTGATTAAACAGTTAAACTAAATAGCTCAACAACCCTTTAAAAATTTAAATAGATACAGCGAATAAAAGTATATCATTCCAAAAAACTCAGACAGATTTTCATAGACTACAACCACTTCAGAGAAGCAAAACTCTTCCTCTCCTCATTACTAGCCTGCATATCTGGTGCTTTCCTTACTGTAGTTAAGCATATCACGAAAGCCACAACACTCAGGTTTCATTGGAACAATTTATAATCTGAAAGCAATTTATTACATTTTCTACCCTCCCACATGATACCCATTTATATCCATGACATTAAAATAATGTATTAATAATTTAGGGGAAGCAATGTGGGCTCCCAAACACTGTATGTATCTGTAGAATCATAGAATACCAGGTTGGGAAGTGACCTCACAGGTCATCTGGTCCAACCTTTCTCAGCGAAAAGAAACCTCTGGATGAGAAGTGGTATTGTAGCACCGGCATTCTGCAATGACTTTCTGGTTTTCTCTTTGCTACAGTAAAGGCCCTCTGCAACACCACTGCAGTCAGATTTCTAGAAAGGTGTTTTCTTGGTGTACTCCAGCAGTACCTCTTGACTGTGTCCAGAGCGGGAGGCTCCTCTTTATCTATAAAACAGAAAAGAATGGTAAACACCCCTATACAGTGTTCGCACATTTTGTGGATGAATGCAGAGCTCATTCATCCACATTTGCCAGCTGACATGACAGCTAAGGAAAACACAGAAGGGGTTGTTTTATCTGTGAGTCTGTCAGCGTTGTGCTGTACTGTTTATGCTCTGAAAACAGAAGTGAAATATAACCTGTTTCTTATTTTATAGAGATTGTTAGACAATTTTTTTCTGACAACTCAAAATTAATACTGAAGTAGAGAAAGAAAACATTCTGGAGTTATTTCTGATTCCTCCAAAAGTCTGGCAAAGCCCTTAACTAAAAAAATATTAGAAGATTTTTGAGCAGCTGATGAAATCAAATATTGTGACACAAAAAAGAAAGCCATAAGTTTTGTCTTTTTAAAATTCTTCCTCACCTAACTGCTAAAAATGCTAGGTAGCAGTGTATTAATGATCTCATTACGTATGTTTGCCCTAAATACCAACATTTTTAATTGCTGAAGATATGCAAATATACGATGATCCTATTAAGGCAGCCAGAACTTCAAAAACCTCACAGGATTCCTGACCATCACAAAATATCAGCTTTTATTAGGGACATGGCTTAGCAGTGGACTTGGTGGTGCTGGGTTAACAGTTGGACTCAATGATCTTAAAGATCTTTTTCAACCTAAATGATTCTTTATTTCTATGAGAATTCTCACAGCAAAATTTTTTACAATTCCAGTTTCCTTCCACATTACAATACACAATGACAGCATTTTCTTGGCCACAGAGGGATTCCAGGAAGCCCATCTGTACACACCTCTCCGTAGTGTGAACACAATACCATTCTCTGGAAAGGTAGTATTGAACCACGGTATTGATTGTAACTCTTTGCAAAGGAATGATCGATTTTTCTCTATGCACAGAGCAAGGAGGGGCTGTTTCTGTATCTCTCCAGCTGACTTGGCTGCGATCTGCAAGTGGTGTAGACCTGGGCTGCTTTGAGATAGGAAATATGAAGCACACCTCCAGTTTGGTGAGAAAGGGGTCTTATTTCTTTTCTAAGAGAATTGCCTAAGGCTGGGGGTCTTCTGCTTCTTCTAGGAGTTGTCCCCAGTTGAGAAATGGAGCAGAGAAGAATAGAGATGCAAAAGTGTGGATTTCTGGTCTAGATATATGAACTATTTGGAATCTTGAGAGACGCCACCAGCAGGAGAGAGCTCCTGTCAGTGAGTACTCTTGTTGTAACATGATAGACAAGTCCCACTGCAGCCTGATAAACTGCAACTGGATAAGAAAACCTCTCTGCTCATAAGACTAAAAGCTGGATGTCCAGTTGCACAAGTGTTTCCTGGTGTTGTAAGGAGGCTTTGTTCTATGTAATAGAAATTATCATATTTTATGGAATATTAATTTTTATTATAAAATAATTAAATTATAGAAATAACCTTCCCTGCAATGAGTGTAATGTATGCATTTACAACCTGGAAATTATGCAAATCACATAGATGTAAATATCACATAAGTCCTTTCTTTCTAAACAAAAAAAATATTTGATCATACTCTTAGGGGGTAATGTGCCAATAGTGCAATTGTGGGAAGAGTATTGTTACTTGTGTTGTGACAAGTCTGTTCTTACTGGAGGAGGTTATAAAGAATACATATTTCATTCACACACCACAAACTATCTACATTTCAGCAGATGTTTTCTCACAGAAGAAATTTTGGAAACAAAAAGTCAGTCTTCCTAACCACAAGATATGAATCACACTACTGTAGCATGGAAACCAAGACGAAGCACATTCAGAAACAACAAATAAAATCAAAGATAGTAGTCTATTGTGATAGCTATAATTCTTAAGAATTTCTTCTGGAAATCTTCTTTACCTTATGAACAAATTAAATTCTATAGTTTATTTACGAATGAGACAGATGAAAGTCTTCCATCTCTGAGTAGTTTTAGTTTATATTTAGTGTCTTATTTTAAATTATGTCTCACTGACTTTTATGGACATGAGAGGCTAATTGCACTTAAATTTTATGAGAATTAAAAGTAGAATTGATTTTAATTTCTTGAATCGTTCCATCACTATTTTTTTTGCCATACCGTGCTCTAGATTCTCCTTCTTCCCTTCTTGTAGAACTACAGTTTCATCATTCCAGGAGTGAGGAGTCATGACCTGCTTCTATTCTGTCCATCTCGTGCCTGTGAATTAAAAAATAATAATTAAAAAATTCTGAGTTTCTGGGCACCTTTACTTTTACATAAAGTTTGTTGCATCCCAGCTGCTACTTCTGCAGATGGATGTAACCTTGCAGGGAGATGTCTAACCCAGCTCTAACCCATCTGTGTCTGCTCTGCATGACACAAACAGTGAAGGCGGCACCAGCATCAGCGCAGTGTGGTTTGCTGGAGAGATGCTGGATCAGCCTCTGCTCTGCTGTGACATGTGGCTTTCCCAGCACGTGTAGGGCTGGCTCCAGCACAGGTCTCTGCTGGGGGCACTGCACCTCACTCCAAGAGTTCTCCATTTCCTTTGTTCTTGCGCTCTGTTCAACACTTCCCTTTCTTTCCCTTCACTGATACACTTGTCCTGCTGCCCTTGAGCACACAGTACTTTTTCACAATACTCCTAGTAGTTACTCAATATTAGCATTGTTTTCATTTCATCATGCAATCTGTGTTGTAACCGTGGCAGAGATGGGTGAGGAGAGAGGAGAGACACAAGGCGCTCAAGGGACATGAGTCTCAAACTCAGCATAAGTTTGGTGTGCCATGTCTTCATGAAGGAGTTGTAAACCTGACCTCCTTGGGGTTATCATCTTACTTCCCACAGGTGGCTAAACTCTAACATGTCTCAATGTCCTAGAGACATTTGTACAAGGCTGGAAAAGACAGATCAACCTGTCACAGAAAGTAAATGCATAAGACGCATTTTGTTAGCAGTCAGACAAGATTTGTGCAAATAAAATTCATTCACCCTATCAGAATTATTAGAAAAAGATCTGATCTGGATCTACAGTTTGATCTCATCACAAATTTTGAGATTTTGGCCTGTGAAATAGAGGGTGGTTTGGCAGAATGAAGGATATGTTTACCCCCCTTTTCCTAGTTCTTGTTAAGCAACTCTGAATTATCTTGCTTTTAAAGACTCTGAAAGACATAATAAACATGTATGTACTTAAAAAATCCTAATTGAAATTTTAAAAATTAAATTAATACTAATATCCTTTATTGTTCTTCCATACTGCAGGGCAGAAACCAAGGAAATAAATAAAACTGAATGCAACAGAACTCTGCCTTCAGCTAAAGTTAAGATTATTAATGCATGCAGACAGGTCAAATACTGTTGTGGTTTCACATCAGTTTCTTCTGTTTTACTTCCAGATTTTTGAGAGCTTCCCTTAGGTAAGGAAGGCATCTGTTTATGTCTGAAAACAATAGATATGCTCAAGCTGGAATGTGGAGGAGGTTTCTCTTCACAAAACAAGCACAGCACTCTCCTGGCAGGCTTGCCAGAGGGCACAACATAACTAAGAATATGAACTGCTCCACTTACCATCTCTATACAAACACAAGGTTTTTCTCCAAACATGCCCTTGATGATACCAGAGAATATATCTGAAGCTAACACTGGAATATTCCCATTTATTTCCTGACACTGGGATAAACCTATCAATCCAACTCACAAAAGTGGGTTACTTCCAGCATAGTATCATTCAGATAATTACTGTGCAAAAAACCAATGATAAAAAAGAGGCAATGTGCTGTATCAGCAAGAAACCGATGCATGAACAGAGCAAAATACTGGCAAACCTATAGTAGGAGAGCTTTTGTCCTCATTTTTCATTAAATTAGTGTTTAGCCTTAAATGTTTACAATTATTCATACAATTAAAGATATAGTCTACAGAAATTAAATCAGGTCTACACTGATATTTAAAAAAATTTGGCTAAGTTTTAAAGAATCAATCATAAAAAAGTTACATGTGCACTACTAGTACAAGATCAGCCAGAGATACTGCCTTGGCAATGATATTTCGTTTAAGCTATGGTGAGAGGAGATAAACACATTTCTAGTTCAGTCATTAAGTTAACATATTCTATCATTATTGAAGAATCATGAGTCACATTCTGGGAACAGCATTAAAGGAACTTCAGGACATAGTATTTGAAGAAAGAGAATTTGGGAAGTCCTGTGATAGTGTAGAACAGCATTTCTTAATCATCCAGGAAAGTGATTTTAAAGAGAGGGGAATTAGTGATTTCTTTTAATAAAAATGAATCACAGATTAGTACTGGAATCTGACAATCAAAATGAAACCTCACCAAATTATACAAGTAACTAGCAATATAGTTCTGAGACATAAGAAGACCACAGTTTTCTGGCAAGTGTTTTCTCAAGAAAATGTGGAGCAATTAGAGAAGATATAAAGCTCAGAGCACTTAGACTGTTTTCTCTTTTTTACCATTGAAGACTTAACAGTTTAGCAGATGATTCTGGTATGAAAATTATTACTTTTCTATTCATGTGTGTTTCAGTGCATATTTGCGTATGTTTACATGCATTTACATACACATTTCTTTAAGATTTCAAATTAAACAGTTGTTGAGAAATCAACAGTGAATAGAATTAATTTTAATTCATATGCTTATTTCAGTTGCAACTTCAGCAAAATGTTGGGGTAGTGGACCCTGCTTCCAGGAATGGTTTTGACGTTTTTCAGTGATGATCAAATATAAATGTATACATCAACATGATCTGATAGAAATGCATACATGTCATTTTAGTCATATCCCTTAGCAGGTGTATTGGTTCTGACTGAGATGGAGTAAATTTTCTCATAACAGCCCTCACAGTGCTGTGCTCTGCACTGACAGCTGGAAAGGTGTTGACAACACACCAGTGTTTGCACCACCACTGAGCAGAGCTTGCACAGCATCAGCTCTGTCTTTCCAACATTCCCTCCTCACCAGTCGGTGGGTGGTGGGCAAGTTCTTGGAAAGCAACATGGCCAGGACTGCTTACACAAGCTGACCAAAGGGATACTCCATAATATTCTATACCAAGGGGCATCTTCTCAGCAATTGAAGCTAAAAGAAAGGAGGAGGAACGTGGGAGAGTGCGGTCAGGGTGATTTGTTATTTATGTAATTTTTCTTCTGGAGCAACTACTATGTGTACTGAAGCCCTGCTTCCTGGGAAGTAGCAAGACATGAACTTCTGATGGGAAGCAGAGAATAAAATATTTTTGTTTCTTGTGCTTCCGCATGCATGACCTTTGCTTTTGCATTATTAAATTGCCCTTATCTTGACCCACAAGCTTTTTCCAACTTATTTTCTCCCTGCCCTATCCAAATGAGGTGGGGGGCGATAAAGCAGCTCGGTGGGCAACTGGCATCCAACCAAGGTCAACCCACCACAGCAGGGCACTCCAACCCCTAGACCAGGCTCTTTTTTGCATGTTTTTCTTTCCACCCCATGCCACCTCTATTATCAACAGCACAGATGCATCAGCTTCAACTGCCAGAGCAGCATCTCAGCAGGTTTCTGCTGATCTGGTTAGGACACAGATCCTGGAGACCCCAGGTTCAATTCTCTCCATTTTGGAGAGTCCAGTAGTACCCCCTTCCTATGGCAGTATCAACCTCCATCAGACTTAGCTTTGTATCATACTTCTCAGATTTTCCTGCAAGATTTTGATAAAGCAGCTCTCTCTCCAGGACAACCGCTGTGGTCAAATATTCTGAAATGCTGAAAATGATGGTCAGCGGGGAGAAGATCTGACAATTCTGAAACTTTTAATCTAAGAATGTCATATTCAAAGTCTGGCAGTCCCTGAAATGGATGAAGTAAAATTAGAGTTACCAGATTTTCTTTCTAGCATCATTCAGACAGATTCTGCTCTACTTTATTATGAAATGATAAGAAGGCTAGTCCTGCTTGTATTGAGGAAGAGGAACAAGATCCTATGCCATCATTTCACACTTCTCTAATTTACTTCAAAAGAAAGGAAAAGCAGATTAATATGTTCCCTTACATCTTCTCCAGCTAAATTATAATTCTTCCCTGACACTTGTTCATTTACCAGAAGCTTAAGAGTAACAATAGTGCATTTAATAAATAGTACTTCTTATTAATAAAAACTAAAGAATTTTATAAAGTAAGGTAGAAACTTTAAAGGTAAATATAAAAGAAGGCATAACTTATTTTCTCATCTTCCTTTTACATTCTGCTTTTTTTTCTTCCTGAAATTGTTATCTATCTCTGTCTCACATTCCAACTCTATTACACAAAAACTCTGACTAAGCCCTTTTTTTTCCCCTCTAGTAATCTTTTTTCTGCCCTCTAGCAGAAAGATGAAAGGCAGGTAATTTGTCTACAGAGTCTCCAGATTGATGAGAAGCAAGAGACTGTGCTGAGAGGAAGCTCTAACACAACTAAAGAAAACATCACAGAAATGTGTTTCTTAGTGACACAATTATTAATTGGAACAAGTCATTGATCAGGGCATATATTTTAGGTATTGAAATGAGAAAACAGTCTGTATTTTATATTAAAGAAGACCTTTTCCACTGAAGGCAATTAAAAAAAAAATTTTGCTTGGGAGTAAGAACCAAGAAATTATGATCACATCTTTAAAATCTTCCAGAATAGTACTCAATCATCATCTTTAAGAGGAAGTTTATAAGTGTGCTTTGTTTTCATTAGCTATTTTGTAATTATATTCTTAATATTTGAAAAATTTTTTCTTAAAGGTATAAAAATGTGCTTTCTGAAAGATAAACACATCCTTTGTTTAGCCTTTTACAAAGTTTGAGGTGCAAGTTGCAATACACCCATATGTGCTTTTGTCTTTTGTGAGAATTTCAGCCCGAAGTGTGGAAATAACTGAAGTCAGATTGCTCCTGCAGGTGAAGTAAATAGGTCCTGATATGACCAACAGAAACAGACAACCAAATTACTTTCAAAAATAATGCTTTTTATCTAAAATAAGTAATCCACCTGCTTTTTTTTTTCTGTTGTTTTAAGACCGACTCTTCATTTGAAGAGAAGTTTTCTTTCCTGAAGGGGAAATATAAAGAATGGGAACTGATATCAAAAGACAACAAACTTTACAAATGCATCCAAGGGACACAAGTATGCAGCGTCTTGGGGGGAAATGAAAAAAAAAAGAAAAAAAGAAAAAGAAGAATATTTATTTATTTACATATTTCTAAATTTTCATCAATGACAAGAGTAAGAGTTGACATTAATGCCCCCCCATAACAAACCCCCAAAACCCTCAAATTTAAGAAAAAATCTTTCCAGTTCCTCTGTTTTCTTTCATATCTCAGAAGGGAACCTGAGGTATAACACAACAGGTGGTTAAAGAGAAAACTAGTAGAAACTAAAGTTTACCATTTCACTAAGCAGACCAGTCTGAGACTTTCAGTGAAGTTCCTGGCAAAGGTCAGGATGTTTCCGCTGGCAGCTGAGTGCAGGCATTGGCTGGGACCAAATGCTGCCCAAAACTTTTTGCCTTTGTGCTTTTTTATTCCAGTGAAAATCAATGCAGGTAATTCTGTTCACATTAAACCGTTTCCACAGATTAATTCATGGCCTAAATAACTCTGCTCTTTTTGCTTCACATGATTGCAGGAAATGTCATTCCTCCTCTTTGTTTTTTCCCTTGGTAATTTTTTTTTACTTTCTGCATTCCAGGCAACATAACATCTGCACCATGTAATCAACAGGTGACTTCTTGAGGATCCCCTCCATGCCTTACCACAGCTCTCCTTCCAGCCACATCTTCTCCAGCCCCTATTCTTTCCCTCTAACTTCCCACTGCTGCCAGTATGCCCTACAGTTTTTCAAAGGCACGCTGGAGTATTATGGTAAGTGTAGTTCAAGGGCTATATTTACCAGATAATACTAATTTTTATTAGCTGTAAATCCCATGGCAGGTATATCAAATATAATTGTGTCACACACCACAATTTTTCAAAACATATACATTCTTCAAAAAGTATGGGTTAAACATATTTTCTTCATTCTTTCTTCAGTTAATAGTAAAAAATTAAGATAAGGAAGATGACCCCTTCTTTTCTTTATTACATCAGTGATGTGAAACAGCCTTTGCCCCTCAAAATCTACTATCATTAAGCATTTAAAAGATGAGGGCAAGTGCTTACAATTCCAATATAACACTGACAGAATTCCACCAGATTGCTTTCCTTTATGGATGTCACAGTCTAAGGACTCTCCTGAAAGCACCTGTATTGCCTCTGCTGCCTTGCAGTACTTCATCAATGCTGGTGTAAATACCCTGTGTGTCTATCTCTCATCTGGTCATTAACTGTGCAAATTAAAACAGCTTCAAAATGAGTATTTAAGGATCACTGTGAAATATGTAACTCCATGGTTTCAGATGAAGGCTCTTAATTTAAAAGTTTGCATGTCAATCTTGAAGGAAAATAGAAAGAATAGGAAAGAAGAAACTCTTCTGCAGATGAGTTTCTCTGTCATCAAGTCATAGTATTTTTCAGCCCAGAAGGACTCTTGGAATGCAATATTTTAATAAGACATAGATAATGCACAGTAAACAAGCTAACACCCTGTAGAGTTTTGTGAAAATTCATGCAGTGAGATGATCACATGCATTATAACATATTGCTGACTCATGGCTAGTATGAGAGAAAATAGTTTGCCCTCAGGGACAATAATAGCTTATCTGCAATCTCTCATTTACAAAGAGAAAGAATAATAACCATGAAGTCATAGCAAAAGATCTCCACCTGTGACACCGATGAAATTCTGAGGTGGAGCTGGCCAGGTGAAACTGTGCAGGTTGAAAGTGTAAAATAAAAACATCTGTCTGGTAAAGGTTGTTTATTGAGACACAGGACTTTCTTTGAAGAAGATAAACAAAAGGACAATGTTCACTTATGATTCCTGTAGACAAATATAATGAGTCAAATAACCACAGTATATTTTGTAGCTGGGGGGCAGGGTGGGGGTGTGTGTGGGAGGGGGGAAGACAAAAAGGAGACATCTTCTGTCCGAGTCTGGCATCTGTGAGAAACAAGAAGTTCCTTTCCTGAATAAGTTTCTCTTCTTAATAACTTCCTGAACTCCCAAGGTATACTTTTTATTTTTCTCCTTAACTAAGGAAGTAGAAGCTAAAAAACTGAGAAAAATAAGTGCACAACATCACAAAGAGACTATGTCTGGTTTAGAGAGGGGTCAGATAAGTCTGTGAAAGCAGAAACTCCATACTTGTGAAATTTAAATGTCAGTATAAGCACTTATTACATTTGAAAACATGTAGATGCTGGATACATATGTTTGGGTTTGTTTATCAAAACTTACAGAATTTTTCTCACCATTGATCTGCAGTCAGTGCAACTTTAATTCAGTATGGATTGGGGCTACCATGGGCTCCCCAGCTTTGTTCAGATGGACTGCAAGCATGGTGAGATAGACGGTACCAGTCACTCCCACTAACTGTGTGCAGTTTCAGCAGTTATCTTTATGAGGAATCACTCTTCTAACTCACATCCTCATTTTAGTGCTGTCTTGTTATAGTTTTATTTACATATGGTAAGTTTATCTGTGGTGGAGGGGACTCCACAAACCCAGGTCCTTCACTTTCTGTGCAGCCACTGGACAGAGGGAGACATATTTGGAGACCGGGAAAGGAAAATCAATTTACCATAGATGCTTTCCATCTCTTTGGATACACAGGCAATTTATAAAATCTTCTGCAGTTAATTTTAGATAGATACCTAGCTCTTCTACTATGGTTAAAAGGGACTGAAAAAAATGTTAGAAGAATCAATCTTTTCATGGGTCAACTGACATAGCTTTCTTTTGAGAAGCCTAAATCTATCTTCTAATATGACTCAGTAATTATGAAATAATTCTCAGACCTCAAATACTTTGGATCATCTGGGGTACTGCGACTGATAGAAATAAAGATAGAGGCTACAGCATAACCAGGCATTAATATTTTTTACCAGGGTTCTGCTCTGTGAAGATTTAGTAGATAACTGTAGCACATGGAAGAATTACCTGCATATGAGAAATATAAAGCTATGCTGAATAGCTGGTGGTATATGTTAGGAACCAGGGAAAAGATAATCAGTTGACCATAGCCTTTTTTACTCAGCCTTTGAGTCAACACAACTGCATTTACGTCAGTAATTTCAAGCACAGAGATGTCTGGCCCCTTACCAATAGTTATAGGCTTCATTTTTCCAAATGGTTATGGAGGTTTTATTCTAAAGTATGATACTACAAAAATCAAAGTGGAAAAGTGGAAAAGAACCCCTTCAGAAGACAAGTTTGGGGTCAATCTTAGTCTAATTGGGCCACTAGTTTCTCATATTCTTATGTTTAAATTTCCTAATTGCTATTGACAACACCATGAACAGGCATGATGTAGATTACTTTGTGCTTTTGACTGTACAGTCTCATCAACATTTAAGTACGTATTTACAGGTGGGAAAAATTTCGAAAGATTTGGGTTTTAATTTTTACCTCTGCAGAGAGATTTATTGACCACTATAATGAGGTATGAAAGAAGAAGCTACTTAGCTCCATGAAAGACATAAAAAATCTTTGATTTACTTAAAAACATGGATTTCCAAGTTGGCAGGATGTATGTACAATTTCATGAGACAGGAAGAGAGTAATAGTTAAGAACATTGTGTCCTTGCTTTGAAAGCTTTTGCTGGAAGCAAATTTTTATGGTTTAATTCAACTTAGAAAGAAAAGGGTATGGAGTGACCCCACAAGATCTTTCACAGTTGAATGTGCTTCTATAATTTAAAACATGCCCCAGAAAAAGCAAAAAAAAAAAAANAGTCCCCAAAAAAAAAAAAAAAAAAAAAAAAAAAAAAGTAGTAGTGCTGTTGTTCACAAGATAATAGCCTACACATTAACTTAAACCTACTCTTTATTTTGCCCTAAGATGGCAGCCAGAACCAAGTCTGAATTTATTAATTTTCTTTTAATCAGAGACAAACGTTTCACAAAGCATTTATTAGAACATTGGTGATAAAAAAATATAAATCAGGCCAACATGAAACACAGTGCTTTTGTTCTGAGGAAATTTATCTCAGTAGAAATGCAAACATTAACACAAAACATATAATGTTTTGAGTCTATAAAGCCACAATTCATTTTCATCATAACCATTACACTGTCACTTTGTCATAGTCCTACACAATCTTAATGTTTTTTTCCTTCAGCTTTTTGCTTGTTGTAACTCCACTGGACAATAAACTCAGGAGTGTTGAAACATATGCAGCAATTATCACAGAGACCTGGGTAGATTATAACACTAGACCGTTCCTAATCCAATGCAATCATTTAATAGCAGAAAACAAAGCTACAGCCAAAAAAATTGTCAATAAATATACAAACATTGCTGTACACAGTCCCACCTAGGAATGTCAAGATGGCAAACCTACAGGATAAATTTCTTCACTTGCTTTACCACAGCTTGCCCAGGCTCTCCCTGGTCCTGTTCTGCTTGATGAGTGCAGTTTATCAAATAGAACTGAATAAACAAAACAAGTGGAGAGTAAAGCTTCTGTCATGGTGGATCTGGTCTCTCTCTGGTTCCATCTGGAGTGACAAGGCACCAGAGCCTTGATCTAGCCCTCTTGACTGAACTCCAACAGGAATTCAGAATCAATGCAGAATAAACTTTGAGTGTACCTTTATAGTAAATATTTTTATTAATGTAATTCAGTCCATTCAAAACTGACAATCTGAACTCTGACATTGCTTTTGAAACTTCTGTTTAAAACAATTTCAGTGCTAATACTGATGATAATGAACCTATGTATGTACGTGTACACACACACACACTCTAACTAGACAATTCTATTGTTCCCTTTAACAGCCTGATATTTATTACTTTTAATTGTGGCATCATGTCTTAAATTTGACAGAGCTCCCAGTTGCTCAGATTAGCACAGTTTATTACTTTATTTTTATTTGCTATCAAAATGCATGTATTTCTTCACAGTAAAAGCTACTGTAGTTCATTTTCCAGCACAATATGTAGTACAGTGTGCTTAAAGAGCATGAGTTTTTGTAAATTTGTGAGAGAAATCCAGAACTCCCTGAACTCTGCTGAACTTGGTGGTTTTGCTGCTGACCACAGAGAGGTCGTCCTTCTACCCTCATCCTCTCTTGTTCTATGAAGAACCTGGACACTCGTTAACTCTGACATTAGCCAAAAGAAACAATAAATACCGGCTGTTAAAATTTCCTGTTTTCATTATGCGAGGAAGTCTAATGGCAATCTAACCCTTACCACACACTTGTGAATGCTGTGAAGTGTTCACCTTCATCCATAATTTTAAAACTGTCATAATTGTAGGGTCTAGAAATAACAGTTAAAAAAAAAAAAAAAGAAGCAGATATTAGTGATTCATTGGTGACTCAGTGTGTTTCATTTATTCCCTGTTTGTCACCAAGGGAACCTGACACCCACTTCCTATCGCATCATTGTTACAACCATGAACGTCAAGCCACAATATTGCTTTGTTACTCTGCATGATTGCTAAACAGAGCATCTTCTAAAAAAACACAAAACTATATAAAATAAGTTTTCCTAATATCTTCATTAGGTTCTATGGCTTAGAGCTATGAGTGGCTAGCTAGAAATCACACAGGAAAAGAAAGATAAGGTCTACAGATCTGCAGCTTCCATTCTGTCTTCTGTGAAACTTTTAAGTTGGTTCAGCTAAGTCATTTGAACCATAGTACACTCTGAATCTTGAATTGTGCAAGGAGGTTGGTGGGTTTTTACTGAAATATTTTCTTGACTTTTGAAACTATCTCAACAAGAAATAAGCTAAAATTGGAGGTACTTGAAAGTGTTTTTCTGGTTTTTAAAATATGTTCTTGGTTTGGTTTGGTTTGGTTTGGTTTAGTTGGTTTGTTTTTTGATTTTTATATGTTTTTGTCTTGGCTTTTTTTTTTTTCTTCTTTGTATCTTTAACATGTTTTACATTTAAAATAGATTAAATTAATATTTTTTAATATTTTAAATTAACTGGAAACTTCCCTTATCTTATTCACTGACAGTGAGACTGCCATTCTTGTCAACAGATATGTCTGCTCTGCTGATAGGGAAATTAAGTGACATCCAACATATTTTAACTGAAATTATTCAGGCTTGAGCAGTAGACCTCCAAAGGATATAACTATGCCCTGGTGTGCTAAAGAGAATTCATACTTATCCTATATTTTCTGACATTAAATCAGTCTATCTGAAATTATTTCCAAATGCTTTGCAAAATCCCAGATATACTTTAGACCCACCTGTGGAATCACTCAGTGATCTCTTTTGCCTTCTCCAGACAGCTCTCTTTCCATCACTGTAGAAGAAGAAAAAAGATTGAAGAAAATAAGTTTCTTTATAAGGAATAAAATAATGATACTAAATAATAAAATAAACAATAAAATTTTTAAATAAAATAACTATATTTTAAGTATCATAGTATTTACCTTATCATGGTATTGCAAGGTTTCTTTGGAAGTTTGCCTATCAGAATTCCTGTTCTTACTGAGGCCTAAGCTTTATAAATTGCTGGATAGATCTGCATTGAGATTATTTCCTTGTCACACACAAAAAATTCTTTTTTTTTTGTATCAACACAGAGTGAATCCAAGAAAAGCATGGAAGGGGGAGGAAGCTCCACACCCTATTAGAAAGGGTACTTATTCCAAACTAAGAGTTCAGAAATTCTACACTGAAAGTCCATAATTTTTTTTTTAAATCAGAGGGACCTGAGACAAAATCTTTGTTTCAAGCCTGTGAGAAAAGTAATCAAAACCTGGCATCTTCTAGCAACAGAGTAAAACCTACTCCCCAGGTTAATCTATGCCCTGGGGAATACTCTTACTAAAAATTCATATTCTTCTCAATAATTTTTAAATTCCTTTTTGCAAATCAAAAGTTTATGGTTTTTACTATGCTGTGTTTTTGGCAGAAAGGAATCTTGGCAAACCTGGTTCAGTGTTAAGCATGGCAGCCTTGGTCCAGAAAAACACCTACGTCCTTAACTCTAAAAAAATATTTAAATCTTACTCTTTTTGGGTACTTGAAATTCTGTAGCCTTACTTTAACATCAGGGAGGTAATGAGATAGGAACCTAATAAGAATATATTCTAAGGCAAACACTCTCCCTATGATTCAAAGTAACCATGAGTGACATGTTCTAGGAAATCATTAAGGTTACAGTGTTTTTGTTTAATTTATCAAAAACAATTAGAAAATAACTGGAAAAAATATTTTTGAACTTTCTGTTCATATTTTGTCTAATTCTTTAAGAATTAAAAGTTAAAACTTCCTTAAATTGCTATCAAAGCCTAAGACCTTTGGAAAGAATAACTCTGTAATACAAAATTATGGAGATGGAGCATAACTCCATTTTATATGTTTTATTTTAATACCATTTTGTACAGTATTGTATCTTTTTGCAATATGAAAACTAAATATATATAACCATAATGGTATTTAGAAAACCTATTTGCATTTTAATAAGAAGCTGTACACATTTGTAACTGTTAGATATATGAAAATACAAATATAAAAACCATGTCAAGACCAGAGATATTTATTTGTGTCTCACCAAAGCTCTGTGAATAAGTTTATTGTAATCATATACATATATTTATACACATCTATATGCAGAAATAGAAGAGATTTCAACAAAATGTTTCAAGGCTACTTTTTCTTCCAGTGTTTGTCACCTGAGAAATTAAGTGAGAAATCTCCTACTTTTTTAGGTGTTTAAATACACTTGAGATAAAAAGCACACTAATCATGAATAATAAAGTCATAGGTAAGCAGATAATAAGCCAAAACCAAGAGCAGAGAGATAACAAAAAAGAAAAATTCCTTGTAAGCCTAACATTTGTTGTTAGGCACTCATCAGCATGAGAAAGAATTAGATGATTAAGCTATATTGTTCAGGCACAATATAGTCTATTTCTGGGGCCAGAAGATATTTTTTAATTACTTTTTTTATGCAATACATAGCTGGCTAGGGTCAGTGACTGAAGCTGGAGTCTAGTTCTGAGGTGCTGATGCAGAACACCTGACTCCCCACAACTCATATTTCCACGGCCCTCTGCACACACAAAGATATTCCTTTAACTCGTCAGGAAGCGGAGGGAAAGAGAGGGCATTTGCCCACGCCCAGAGGAGATTAAAGAAGCTGTGGCAAGAATGCAGAGCCAGTGGCTCTCAGCCAGCTTTTGGCTGCCACATCCTGGGGCCTCAGCTGAGTGGATGCTGGCAACCAGAGCGGAGTGTATGGCACATTGGCAATGGCTTGGTGTGAGAGACCAGGTTGGAGCGGAGTCACGAGTCTTGAGTGACTTGGAGAGAAACACAGGAAGGAAATACAAACTTCAAAGGTCCATTATATTGCCAAACTAGTAAAAAGGAACCTAATTATAGCTGAGTGTGGCCAGCAGGGTCAATGGTCCAGCTGGAAGACAAGCTCTGTTTGCTTCATGTTAAAGGTCCCTCCAAGTTCCTGTTGTGTCAAATGTCAAGCATATTTCTCAGCAAAATTTTACCTAGTTCACTTGAAATCAACAATAAAAATCTTATTGACTTCAGTGAGACCAGAATTTGACTGTAATCCAGACCTGAGAACATATCTTGCATTAAATAAGGATTCCATTTGATATCAGTTTACTTGCAAACTTTTCTCATTGATGTCTCTGAAAAAAGGTATTTGTACCCACAAAAAATTAAGGATAATACTGGGTCTAGTGCTTTTGAGACAATAGCCTGCACTCTTCTGAGTCTTCTCAATAATATTTTCATGCCCAGAAGGGAGGCTGAACAGCACATCCCTGTTGTGAAACTTTCCTTCAGTTACCGCTAGAAAGAATGCCTTGGGGTTTTTTCCGCTTTCAAAGCATCAAGTTTTGTAAGCTCAATTTAAAACCATGAAAGAATGTATTTCTTGTAGGCTGACTAAGGAAAAAATTTTCTGAGTTAAGGATGATTTATAGATACAATGATACAATGTGACTTTTGTTTCAAAGCTGTAAGGTGATCATGCGTTCAAGAGAATTTAACCATGTGATTAATGTTAAGGCGCCATTGTTATATTGTAATGTCCTACTCCACACATAATTTTTATGGTGGTCAGGGTGGGTAAAGATTACTAAAATACTAGAAACTTTTCTGTTATATAGAATACCTGATGGCTGCAGTGAGGTGTAGCAGTCCTTCACCTGACTTTTTTCTTGAAAGAGGAGGTCTATTTTTGGTACCTTGACATCTCTGAAATCCACATTTTCAGGAATGTTTGCTTTTAGATTCTCCTTAAACAGAGTTATCAATTCAACAATAATCTGCGCCACCCCTGAAAACAGGAGGGCTGCTGCTCTTCTCCATGCCAGCTCTAGTCTTCAGGTGGCTGTTTCAGGAACCAGATCAGGGATTCAGTCTGCCTGAAAAGTGATCTGATGAAAGCAAAAACAGAGCAGAGCTGGCATTCATTGAAACATAGAATGGCCTTGAAATTTTCCTAGTATATTCTGAGGTCCAGTCTGCCACCCAGCCAGGAAACACCTCTGACTTCAGCAGGGGTCCAAATGAAATTTTGTCTGGATTCCTGGGTGGACAGCCATTTATCTCAGCCTGGAACCAAATAATATTGCTGTTGAAGGCATTCATGTTGCTACCTGCCACAGATCTCCACTTTCACACATATCAGAAATGTTTGCTAACATTGAAATGTTTCAGACAATGGTGAATAACACCCTTTTCTTTCCCTGATCTATTTTCATCCCAAAGGGAAAATAAAAACAAAACAGCAGTCAGGTATTTTCAGGGTTTCCCAGGTAAAAGTTATATTTTGTTGTTCATTGTTATGTAATCACAGTTGAAATTAATTTTTTTTCCTTGGGTTACTAAATCCCTGCTTTGAACTCCAAGTGTTGGTATGCATATAAGTTAGAAAAATATCAAAAGTTCAGTGCTCGAAGGCATGTCTCCCTTTTTAGGCAGTGCTCAGGCCTTGAACTTTGGATGAAAAAATCTCTGTTTTTCTAATACTGCTGTGACTACATCTGCAGATGTCAGGAGATCTATATCCAATAGCCCAAAAGGCATTTTGAGATGAGCTAGATTCAATTTTTAATGTGCAAGAAATAGCTTAGTGTGTTTTATTAGTTCCATTTAACCTCCATACACTTTCCCCTTTTCTCTTACATTGCCAAAAAGAATGTCAGCACTATTTACAACATGGTTTCTGACACAACATCTGAGCTTTTAGTATAGAACTTTGTGTGGAACATATTTTCTTTGTAATTCTTTACTGCCTTATGCCAGAGCTCACTAAAATGATTCAAAAACACCCATTAAGGCAACATGTACTGAAACAAAGAGATACTTATGGGCTGCTTTACTCAATGTGAGGTCATAGAAAAATGTAAAAAAACCTAATCAGTACCTACGACGTACTTAATGTTTTGATCCAAGTGTTATTTTCATCTGATGTGGCTGAAATCACTGTTTCTGTAAAATGTATCATGTGTTGTATGCTTAACAACATCTACTTTTTCTGTATGCTACAACTACTCGTTCTAGAAGACAGCTAAAAGTAGCCAGTACTTTGCTTTCAAATCATGTTTTTCTCAAATTTTTCTGACTTTTTTTATAAAAAAATGTGTTATCAGGGATTCTTCAGTTATCACAAGGGTTGAGTACATGAATGTTATACCTTATTTGAAAAAGGACTCCTTCAAAATGAAAATTCTCAGCATAATAATAGTGAGGGAGCGGGTTAAATCATTCTGGGATTAAAATGCTATTCACAGAGTGTCATTGTCAAACATTTTGCAGTTATTTATTTTTTCCTGATGTCATCCTTCTTTATGTTAAACTAATAAAATGCTTATTTGGTGGTGATACATGATCTGCATACAGACCAGCTGCTTTGATTGCTAGAGAATTGTTGTGTGAATGTGGCTTGGCTACATACAGTCACTGTTGAATGATTGGATATTCTGATAGTGTTGGATCTGATTGATTCTTTTTAACTGAAACATGTAGTTGAGAAAAATAAGGGTTTGTCTATAGCAAAATTTTTCACCACTAATCTTACTGTCTTTCCAGAAATATTTAGATTTTTTTATTTCATACTCTATTTTGATTAAGTATTTATAAGTCCAATGTAAACTTATATTTGTCTTTTAAAAATATGTGAAACTATACTTTAAGTGGCTTTTTACATTTCAATCATCTTTGCAAAACCCAAAAATTGTTCTAATAAAAATAAAACACAGAAAGGAAATTCACATGTGACTTTTATTTCTTAAAGGTCTCAAAAAATATTTTATTCAGATTGTGAGAACTAGAAGTAGAGATATAGTCCACCTTGAGTTGCAGCAAAAAACAAAAGGGAATTTTATCACCAGCTAACACAAAAGAGTCACAGCACTGCTTTTCTTAAATTAATGGATCTGTATTGAATCACAAGACCAACAGAATAGGAAAGGTTGTTAAGGCCTGGTGATGCTAAAGGGCTGCAAGAAAAAGTACCATCAAACACAGCTTTAAGCTGTCCCTTGTGAAAGAACACTTAACTTATTCCAACTAACTCTGTCATCAAAATAAATTTTCCAACTAGTAAATCAGAACTTTAAAGCAATCTCACTGAACTGTGAAGAAATATCCTTTTGACCGTTGGGGCTGGTTGTGACCATGGATGTTGAAGTTAGTTTGAATAGCAGCTCTCCGTCATAACTGAATCCACCAGGCAGCCCAGCAGCCACAGAAATCACAGCCCACTGCAGTTTTCTAATACTTTCTCTGCACAATGTTTTCAAGAACAAGTTGAAGGTGTGTAACTGCAATTATAGTGAAATCTTTGCTGCACACAGGGGTGGTTCCTTCCCACATGGCAGACCATTTTCACTCCTGTACCCATATTATGAATGCATTGGTTTTTGTTCTTAAAAAACTGGCTTCCCTAAAAAGAGGTAAAGGAGAAAATTGTTCTGCAGTGACTGACCTACATCAGGCAATGCAAATAAGATCTTTTAACTTCAAAGACCTAAAGTATTTTTTGAATTGCTATGCTAAAGAAATTAGATTTATACGTATCTCATGTTCCTCAGTCTTCTAACTGAATTAGTAATTGAGAACAATCTTCCCATTTCATTCAAGTGAAACTATCTTGGGTAACACTGCCCTAGTGTATAGCTGTATTTAGATTAGGTAGTGGCTGAATATTTTTTCATGGTAACTAAATCCTTTAGCCAGCAGACATTACTGTGGGATTTAAGAAAGATTAAACTTCTAGGATCCTGCCAAAAGCAATAATTAAAGTAACAAGGATCTGCTTATATAAACAACTGTCATTTTATTTTAACAGGGACTTTTGCCTTTTAGTAGTGTCAAACAGAATAATCTTCCAGGGGACTTGAGTTTCAAGATGTCCCCTTTAGTAACTGTACCTTTTATGAAAGAAAAGATGTCTTGTTAGTACAAAACATCATTTGCACACTCTACCTCTACTAAGAGAAAAGTATAAACTCTTGAGCTACAATTACCAAATTCATGATTAATCAAGATTTGAACAAAAAAAAAACCAATAACGTAATTTACCATGAAGTAAAAGATTTCTGATGGAATTAAACATCAGAAACATAAGAAGTAAAAGGAATAGTTATGACAAAGAAAATAGCAAGCTGGGGAAGAGCAAGAAAAAGCAGTAAGTCTAACCTGTGCTGCAACTGTTTGGGTCCTGAGCGCTCAAGGCACCCAAACTCTTGCCCTGTAAGAAGTTGTAAGTCATCCAGTGCTGCTTCTAACCTTCAGCTACAAATGCTCATTTCTCCAGGATGAAGCCTGGGCAGGGCAGATTTCTGGGCAGCAGGAGGTTTGGTCTGTGCTAGGAGAGCAGAATAGGGTAGTGGAGTCCTGGGAAGCTCTCTCTCCTCCCTCCACTCCTCTCACCTTGGTCCCAACCCTGCCCCACGTGTGCAAACGCAGCCTGGGGCTGCCCCGAGCCCCCTGGGAGTGACATGGGCATCTGGGGACGCAGCCCCGACTTCTCCCGGAGCACAGGCATGGCAACAAGGCTCCCAAAGCCCAGAGCTTGTGCCCAGGCAGCAGGGGCTCCTCAGCTACTGCAGCGACAGCAGACATGGGTCAAATGTCTTGCTGGTTTCTGTAGAGATTTGTATTATCGGTTTGCTGATGGTGGGGCCCCTGTGCTTGTTTTTCTCCAATTTGGAGCCCCAAATCCTGTCTGTGACTTCTTGGAGGTTGTAATGAGCTTCTATCCAAGTGCTCCATGTCCAGGGCTCCCAGTTTTATGAACTTATTGGGTACGAATAGGAATTCTAGGATGTTGCCCATGACCTGTTACTTTTAACATGTGTTTCATTTATGTCTCTACTTTTTATTGCATTATTTTGGCAGAAAAAGAAGGAAAAAATTGTGTCAGGCTGCTGAAAACCCACTCTTAGCCACTGGCAAACCCAGCACTTATTTTTCATTCTCCTCCAGGTCCTGTTTGAAGGACAATGGTTTTAACTCTATTTTCCTATCCTTAAAGTAAATTAAAAACATTGTATTAAAAACAATGCCAGCAATGTTTTCCCTAATAGACAGATAGACCTACAGAGTTTATTGGTATAATTAAAGGCAGACTGGTCTTTAAAAGCTAACAATTTCCGCAGAGTCTGAGAGTCTGTCATTGAATTAAGATGAAGACATAGATGCATTTCATGCCCTCTTTTCTGAGGATCTGCCCTTAAAACTCAGTAACAAGTTTCTAGGTAAGCATAAAAGAGTCTTAAAAGTCCCTCAAATTCTGAGTACATGCATTGTCCCCAGCCACTTTAAATCTGATTGATTTATATAAAATGCTGGTTGCCAAAAACCACGTGGAGGAACTAGCAGAGAAAGGTGTACAGGAAAAACTACCAGCAGAAGGGTGTAAGAAATTTGCACACTTCTGATGTCTTGCCAGTGAAATTAGCAACATTTTAGACTCCCACATCATAAATGCATTTACAGACTTAAAGAGATTTACAAATGCAGAACATGCAGAACAAGGAATTTAAGATACTGTTTTGTATACCTTTTTATAGAGTTGATTGCTCTATCTTTTTTTTTTAACAATCAATTATCCATAGAATAATGGCTGATTATTGACCCCATATATAGTGGTCATGAGTATTGTCTCTCCTCCTGAAACCTGTGTCCAGTCTGACACAAGCATATCCCCCTGTCAGAAATGGAGATTGAAGGCTGATCTCTCAACAGAGAGAATAGGAGGATTGGGCTATACTTGGAGTTTTGTTGATTCTGGCATGCAGTGACCATATCTGTCTGCCACCAATTCTCATAGCTCTACCAGTATACAGAATGGGCTAGAGCAGACAAGTTTATTTGAGAAGTGCAGGCATTTCTGTGGGTTAGGCTGACAGCTCTGCAGTGTTGATGTAGTGTCGCATCAATGGTGCTTTCGTCTCCTTTCAGTATTTCTCTGTGCCTAGAGCTTCTGACTCTGCTATTCCCACTCTTACTTGTCTATGGTCCAAAAGCTTTATATCACTAAACGCAGTGTTTAATCTTGATTTTCCATGTACACCGTTTCAGACAGCTAGTACACAGTTAGCTTGGGTAAAGTCTTGCTCAAACTGATTTTCTAAAAATAAGGCAGCTAGGGAAAAAGAGTCATCAAACTCAGGGTACTGTAGATAACCAGGACCACCACACTGAATGGTTTGTGGCAGCTAGAACTCTGAGAAGTTTTCTGAAGAAAAGTCAGGGTAGGGAATCCACTGTCAGCTGTTCTTTCTACCATATTTGTTACTGGCATAGGAGAAAGAGGATTATAAACAGGCAAGAATTTGCTGGGTTGCAGACAGAGCTATTACTGTAACAGAGATTTTTGTTGTTCCCTGGAGCATGTTTAGATTCTCTTAGGAGAAACAGTACATTTCTATAGCTCACTGCCCCATCTTCTTTTGAAAATATTGAAACAAATTTAAAAATATGCAGACACTGACTGCCTCTTAGGACTGCCTTTACAGATTTAAAGACAACTTTAAATTGCAAGGCTCACCCTCCTTGCAAGCACAAGCAGATACTTTCAGAAATATGCTTTGGGTAAAGGATTGCAGCACACAATAGTGTTCATTTAAGCCTCACTAGATGGCAAGTCTTGGCTAAAGCATGGATAATTTCTTCAGTGCCCAGATGTTCTGGAGCAGTCAACGCACGTGACTGCGGCTGTCCTGCTTCTAACACACGGGCACACAGTAGTCCTGATACTGTGATCTCATTAAATAACTTGGGCTGAATGCGAGGAGCAGCTCTCCTTGCTGAAAAGTGGAAATGACCACAGTTCTATTCAAAATCTTTTAGAAAAAATGTAAAAAAACTTACAATATCGTCACAACATGAAGCATTGGATACTGGTAATCATGTCACTATAGGAATGTTAAAAGAACTTATAGAGACCGGAAAAATATAACGACTTCAGGATATAACAAATACTCTGGGATCAAGAAGAATCATCAAGCCAGTAGTCTGATGATCTGAGAATTTTGTTGCCAACATCCCAGCCGCCTGACTGCAAGACCCACAAAATTCTACCATTTCAACCTCCATAGGTGAACATTTATTTATGTATTCCCTGAAGCTGGAGGCATTACATTCCCAAGGGACATTCATAGTTTGATTTAAGAAAATACCATGTTACTGTATAAAGACAAGAGCATAGCCATACAGATAGCAGTGCTGCTAGTTTGCACAATTCTCACCCTCCCTTGCAGGGATCACAGAGCTTAACAGCTGCAGTAATTTGTCAGAAAATGACCAAGCTGAGCAGGACTGCAAACAAAAATCAGCAGAGGATTCAAAACACAGGTGAAGCCCAGTGAGTGAGCCAAAGGAGGGGCAGGTTAAAATTACACAAAGCACCAGAGGAACATATTTCCATTTCACATAGAACAGTCTTTATATCAGGAACTTGTGGTGTTTCTTTATACATAAGGTTTTATAACTGTGGAAACTGTCAGCCTAGTTTAGTGTAGACTTCTCTTTGTTTGATGTTATTCCTACTAACTTCTTGCAGAATATGTGGAGCACCTTGTGGCATGATGGCTCTCTACACAGAATATTTTAGCTGTAGAATTCTTGAAGTGCATGTAGACTATTACCAGTAAAAGGTAATGTGGAAGTCACCTAGCTTGCCTACCTCGAGTTACAATTTAATAAAGTTGACTGGGAACCAGCTTGCTCATCTCATCAACAACCTCTTCTGTTTTGTAGATTTCTGAAAGAGAGTATAAACTGAAAGGGTTCGAATGGCCCATGGGAAAAAAACCCAAAACAACCAAAATACAAAACCTCCACATAACATTAAAATAATTAACTTTTAAAAGAAAAAAATAAGGCCCCATGCTCCAGTTTTGAACATTTCAAGTTTTTCCAGTTTCAGTATCAAAAAATGGGGGTTTGAGTCTTGTTAGTTAAAATAGTAATGGAAAATAGGGATCATTCTATTAAGGTGTCAAAGAAGCTTTTTTTACGTATCACTAAAAAAACCCTATTTTTTCACTTTCAAATTACCCAACTTAGGGGTTTTTTTTTTAGCAAACTTCATTTTCATTCAAATCAGTGTACTTTTCCATCCCTTTAATTTTCCTTGATTTTAGCAGCAGTTCTGCTTAAAGCATACTATAGTTGCAGAAGCCAAATGGGGAAGTGTGCATACATAAATCCTACACAAAAATTGGAAAGTTTACCTCTAAGTGCCCTTCAGTCTTTCATGCAATCACCACATTCTGGGCAGACATGTCTAGAAGAACTGACATCATCTAAACTTGAAATAAATTTAAAATAGTTCCAGTAATTTAATCACTTAAGAAGTACACCTTATTTATCAGCACCATTTAGAATTAGATAAGATTATGGAAAATTAATTAATGTTGACCCCATTCACTTTCTTATGTAATAAAGTAATAATTACACTTTAATAATAAAATAATTACACTTTCAATGTAACAAAAAGAAATTCTGGCAAGAGACAACACAGAGGACTTGTTGAGTGACAGAGAGCCTTTGTTGGCCACTACAGGCTGTAGCTGTCTATATGATGGCACCATGATGGAAAACAAAAGCTTTCAAAAGTAAAATTGTAAGGGATTTTGCAACCTGGAGCTGTTTCGTACTTGCATTTGATGGACATAATAAGTGTTGGGTATGTAAATGTGCCCAAATTTATTTTAATGTTAAAGCACAGTAATGCATTTATAAGCTCAATGTAAGGAGTGTATTTTAGGATTAGGAGCTTTTTTTTTGCAGCAGTTTCAGAGTGCTTTTTAATAATTTGGAAGAATACTTTCAATGCTAGCTATGTCTGGCACCACGGTACTGCCAGGTCTCATGTTTCAAGTATTTCATGGTTGCCAAACACATGTGCAAGCTAAGGATGCCAGCAGTGAATTTAACATGAATTTAATCTTTTTTCACATTCATGGGGTTTTTCCCCTTCATCTAATCCCCATGATCCAAACATGATCATCTTCAATTTTGATTTTTTTAATGTGTTTGCATTGAGCTGCGATACATAACACTTTCTTTTAAATGCTCAGTCTAAATGTAATAAAGTCCATTCTTTGTGTGTAGGGAATGCAAAACTTGCACAAGCTAAACCAGAAGTTTGCATAAATGTAATGAAAATTTATTCTTGTTTTGGAAATATGTAATGTAAGCGCTATTTATATTGTACTTAAGGTGCTCTGAAAAGTCACCATATTTGAGCCAGTGGGGGGAGGGGAGAAAGGAGTGCCAAAAGAACATGTAAAGGGAGATTTTCATCCGGAGCAATTTGTTTAGTAAAACAAGAAGTAGAAAAATACTTATGGATAGCCAAGCCCAGGGTGACTTTCTTTGTCTTAATTGGGGAAACTAATATAGGGGCCAAGGGTGCCTTGAGCTTTCCTAAAAGTGTGATCGATGCCTCTAAAAAAGGTTTGAATGAAAATAGGGCACCAAATATTGGCTGCAGTGGTTTCAGTGGAAGTTTCACCAAGATTTAATCTTGTAAGAACTCTCCAGTTTGGGCTCTGAAGAAAGAGATGTAATGTAAAGAAAAAAAAAAGGAAATTTAAGCAACTGTAAGCTCAGTATCCTTGCCTGGAAGCAATATTTAATGAAGAGGTGAAGTATGAAGATTATGAGGCATAGAAGAGAAAATTATGCCATTTAAATACCAAAACCTCAGGGATATACTAGCTATTTAATGAAGATGAACAGCTCTACATCTGTGCTGGACTTGAAACAAACCAGGGTTTATAGGAATCTGTTTAAAACCTCACGTTTAACTGCTGATCCACAGCTTACCCCACAACACAGATGCCTAATGAGCAGATAGCTATGTTGGACAACTATATAACTGAACATATTTAAATAATTTGCTAAGAAAAATAAAATTTTATGAAAGAGGTGCAGAGACAGCTGAAGGGCCAAATTCTGTTCTTAGTTACATGTATGGAATTTCAAATTCATGTTCAAATGCATGTCAACTGAGAGCAGATGCAGGGAGAAAAACAGATTTAGTCAGAATTTGATAAGTCTACCTCAGCAGACTGTTGGATTTCTAAAATCTGGTTTTGTGTTTCTTTCATTCAGTGAGATCCACCTGCACATTCAATGTGTTATGGATCAAGCATGAACGTTATTAATTAATTTTATCTTCATTAAATACTACCTTTAATGCTGAATAATTCTGGATCAAATGGAGATGGATTAAAGGATCTCTAAATCATAGTGGGTCAATTGCTGCTGCAATCTGTCCTAGCAGAAATAAAATCATTTCTCCAGATGTGCACAGTGTATAACATATTGTTACAAACTATGGGACAAGCAAGCAACGTGTCAGCCCTTTATTAAGAGATTCTGAGTAACAAGTTCAATCTCAAATGACACCAGTAGAATGTTTCAATACGTAGTTAGAGAGAACAATGTGAAGATTTTACCCCAGTGTATCTTCATCAAGCTTGGTACTAATTGTTTTGGGCAAGTGCTTTCCATTGTATTTGACAAAGTTTACAATATTCTCATCTTTGATGGCACTGGGAGCTCAACAGTTTTGTGGGTGCTGCATTGTGCAGGTTACAGCTCAAGGTTAAATGTTACTTTCCATATATAAAAAAGGAGACCCCCTGTGGATGATATAAAATCTCATCCATGTGCATTGGCCCTTAAATGAGAAGCAACCCACTTGGTTAAAGAACTTCATGTATTAGAGCAAAAGGATTGATCACGAGAGTATCAAGGCTGTTGTGCTTGCTTTTCTCCTACAGTATTCTGTGGCCATAGTGACTATGAATGTTCTCATCAAAATTAATTTAGCAAGGAATTATTTCCCTTCCTTGTATGTAGGGGAAATTTAGTTTATCCTTGGAAGAATCAAGCTTTAAGTTGTTATCTCAACAATGCTGACATCTTTTACAACTGGATTATTATTTCTTCATGTAAATAAAAAATAAAATTTATGCACTTCATGCCTGCCTTTATTCTTAACAACTGGGAATATATTCAAGGACTACGAGGTGGTTGGGGAAGGAAGTGTTCTCTGTTCTTAGTTTTAAATTATTTTGGCCTGAGTCAGGTGTTTTAAAAGATATATATTAAAGAGATAACACATGGAAGGATGAACCTTCAATAAATTTATACCATGACTTACTGTTCATCATCATCTCCTTTCTTAATATTATGACCAGGCTAACAGTCCTTCAGTGAGAAAAAAAATTATCTACATATTAGAAAAGGATGCTGGAAATTCACAACTCTGAGTTCAGTTTTCAATGGATTAGCATTCCTGCAGCAGGTTCAAAAATAATGACAGAGGAAAAAAACCACTGACTGTATACCTAAACTTATGACCCAAATCCAGGTCAGACATACGGTTTTGGTATGCAGATCTGGCATGCCATCTTGAGATTGTATCTTTTTCAACCTTGGCGGAAGACACCACATGCTCCTACATGATCTGGATTAGAAAGCTTTTTATAGAGAATATGTCATTCAGTTTTGCCTGTCACAATACAGGACAGTGCCCACCAAATGTTTGTATCTGAGGCTGCTCCCTTTCATACTCTTCTGAGTAAGGTCATTTGCTATTGATCACAACAAGAAAGAGCATGCTGAGCTGCAGAAGCCTCGGCTCTGACCTGCTATGTCCGTTCTCATGTTCTAATACAGCATCCATCAATACTGCCATGAACTATTTTTAAAGATAGAATAACAGCAATTAACTGGCTTGTAGACATACTTCAGCTTGCAGATATTAATTAATTTATCTGCCTATTATCTTCAGACACCACAGAATATTCCTTTAAAGAGACCATTCTTTCAGACTCTCTGTTCCATGAGAGTATTTACCACAGGGTAAATAACTCAGTAACAGAGAATAAACACCCAAAAGCATCTTCAGTATTAGTGAGTTGCCAGTGAAAGACAGAAACAATTATGCAGGGGGTTATGATTCAGAGCCACTGACTCCATTGTAACAATGTCTCCTTTATCACTTCAACATAGATCATACTCCCATGCCAAGACAAATTGCCAAAAACAATCAGAAAAGTATCCAAGCAGGCATTTGGAGCAACAGCATTACAGCATATTCAGAGGGTGTGTGTTGCTCACTCGCACCCATTTGCTCTGTTGTATGGGATTGAGCGACCTTTTTTAGGACATTTCAAGTCCTCCGGACTGAGCTGAGCTTATTTGCTGTAGTTAAGTATCTTGTAGTGCTGACCAGTTATGTTTGTTTGGGGAGAAAAAAGCACTTACTCTGATAAATGTCTGTGTGATATAAGCAGTACTGTTTCTTCTTGTACTTACCAAGATTCTGAGTATGAACTTGACACTTTTGGTCATTGTGACAATCTCAGAGCAGCGATGTGCTCACAAGGCACAATCTCTCAACAGTGTAGGACTTTGGCAGTGAATGGCTGCAGACAAAATGCAAGTGCAATCATGTGAAAAATGAAGGGTTCTTTCAGCAGAGTACGTGTCTTCAGAAGAAGGAATTACTTATTTCTGCATCCTTTTCAGCTCCTAAGCAGAGTTTCTTGCAGAACTCACTGTATCCCCACCATTACGAAGGCATGCCTGCTATTTACTGTAATTAGTCATGAGGTTTCCTCCTTATCTGCCTTCTCCATTGAATGTAATTAGCCAGCAATAATTTCTGAATAATAACTGCTTACTAATATAATAAGAAATACCAGGGATGGAATTTTCAAAGGAGTGTAAGGAAGTCAACTCCCACTGAGGGTTGTGTTTTTAAAGGAAAGAGTTCACACGCAATTGCTTTTATGGAGTATTACTCACTAATTAGCAGCAAACTGCACGGCAGATCTCACAATTTATGGAATTGGCTGGTAGCTGAAGCAGAATTTTCATCAGAGTAATAGATTATTGATCTTAAGGGAGAAAATTACTTCATTTTTTCCTTTCTCATTAACAAAGACTCAGATGAGTGGAGAAAAAAAATTATTTCTTACTGCAATTGTGGTTTGTATTCTGCTCTACTTAAAACCTAAGTTGAGCAGGGGAATTGGATATTTCCTTCCATAGGGCTTTAAAAGGGGTCTTTCAAAGGACAGCTAGGGAGACGTTCCAGCCTTCAGGAAAAAGTGGGATATACTGAATATTTTCAGATGGTATTAGATGCTGATGATTAAGCCCAGTAATCTCATCTAAAAAAAAGAAAAAAAAAAAGGCAAGAGAAAATAACTTCTCATTTTAGTGAAAGTGAGAAGGTAGACTTTCCTTAGGACCATGAAACCTCATATCAGAGAACAAGGAGTTTGCTGGCCTGTGCTATTTATGGTTTAGCCACTACTGTATATTTTTAAGGTGCTTGAATATTCGCTCTTCCCAAAAAGTTCAAAATGCCTGTGCAAGTTTCATTGGAGTAATCAAATTATTCAACCAAAATTCCCCTCAGTTCCTCTTATGTTTGATCTAAAATGGCTTGCAAGGACTCAGACACCTTCAAGCCAATGGATTTCTGATTGCAGTTAGAGTAAAATCTGCACCACTTTGAATTATATTCAGCTTCTCAAAGACCTCAGATAGCATATGAGAAATGGAAAATACCCATGTCACCTCCTTGTGCATCTCTGCCATGCCATTTCATCTGGTCGGAATGCATCTTCATGCCTTTTCAAACATTGGTCCTTCCAAGGATGATCTTTTCTATGTTTCCATAAAGTTATTTATCACACAAATGGGTGATCAAGCTATTTAGCTTCATTTTTAAGACAAAAATAAAATGTTCTCAGTAAGACAGCCACTCTAATTACTCCACATATCTTCAGTCTACTAATATAGAACTCTTTATAAGAAAACCCCTGTAACTACAGTTGTGGCTAAAGTGTGGGAAATGTGCCTTAATTCTCATCTCTTGAGAATTCCCTTCAGAACAACCTCAAATGTTGGGAGCTGGGACCCCAAACTGAGATTGTTTAAAAAAGCACATGAAGTTTTTGCAAGAAATCAATAATTATAAAAATAATAGGAAAAACTTTTTTTTTTTTTTTTTATTGTTAATCCAAGCAGCAAACAAATGCCTTGAAAAGGTGGTAGTGGATATTTTGTAGAAGATTCTGTCCAAAAGTTTTACCTCCCTCTGAAGACACAGGCTTTGGTAAGAAACATCTGCTATGAGTTTTCTGTGCCTTAATTGTAGACTGCTAACTGAAACTCTTGATTCTTTTCTTATGCCAACACCGAAGTCCCTAGACCCAGATAGTTGCTGTATTGCATGAGCTACAGTCATGCTTACACACCTGCACACCTTTGTGTGAGCAATGCTTTTAGGACATTATTTAAAAATACTTCCATGACAACAGAACTTCTGCATTTGTTTACTGCCTGGTTGTTCTCTCTGTCATTTGAAGTTTCCCAACAAGCCTGGCCCGAAAAGGAGAGGGAAGAGTGGGAAAAAGTTAGTGGTGAATAACTACATTGTTTAGAATCTGACATTCCCAAACTAATAAAGACTTTAGAAAAAGAAGCAGCAAATATTCAGGTTTTCAGTGTCTTTACAACATCATTGAAGTGATATGTAATATCAAAGAAATTGCTTTCAGTAAATTGGCAATGGCACCCAGTGAAACTTATATAACTGTCTGGGTTCAGAAGAATACTTGTTTGAATGCCAGTGCTTTCCCAGATTGTGTCAGACACTCCTTTCATAGCTGTAAAAAAAAAAAAAAATACCCAGAGCCTTTCCCATCAACTGAAAATAAGCTGATATTCTTAATCTTTTCATTAATGCTAGATAACAGGGAGCTACAGAGAAGAGTAGCTGAACATAGTGTTATCTGTTGAAAGAGTCTGTTGTTCCAGTTCCAGAGCTTAACAAGATCACAAAGTAGAATCTGAAACAAGGAGGAGCCCGGCACGTCAAGAATCATCTATGGTACAATTTATTTCATGCAATCCTTTCAACAGCTATGCAGCTAAAGACAGGCCAGCCATGTTGCATTTTAAAAGGGCTATTTTTGTAGGACAATGTTGCCCAAAGCATTTCCTGTTCTTATCACTCCTACAGCAATGTCTGGAGTTCATTACCAGTAGCTCTGACTTTCAATAGTCAGTCCTTTGCAAAAGATGCTCATTCATGTTTTCTCCCTTTTCCCCACCAATTTGCCTTTGGAATTATCTGATAATATATTGCTGTTGCACTGATTCACTTAGGAAACAGAGACCTATTCACATCTCAAGAAAAATTGTTGAACAAAAGGCAAATTCTTAGACCACCCACTCACCAAAATCTTCTGTACCTCATATGTCTATAAAAATTCAAAATCTTGAAAGAATTCATTTGCATTTTATTATTCAATGTTTGTCAAGTAAGTAATTAAGTGGTCATGGTGAGAAGTCTGACTACTCATGTTTTTTGTTTCTCTTTTATTGAAAAGTATATACTAAGAACATTTGGTAACAATTTTGTGCGTATTTGTTCTGTGATGATGGCCTTTACGTGATGGTTGTTATGAGCTTGTGGAATTATCTTGCTTAAATATAGTATCACAAGAATAAAACAATACAAGTCTAACACATTTTGGAAACTTCAAAAATAAAACTAAATTTATAGAAAATGTCTTGAATGTGTGGACGAGAACAAACTAATGAAAGGGGCTCTATGATGTGGTAGGAGAAGTGAGTTTATAAACCAGGATGTCTCTTTCAGGACCAAATTCTCAGAGTCCTTTTGATTGGACACAATAAACTGAAGTCCTGAAGCAGTTATGGGAAACCTGGAGCAAAAAGGGAAAAAAAAAATGTTTATCACTGCAGTTGAAATTCAGCAAGTAGTGCAAGTACATGCCTATCTTTAAGCACAAAGTGAGTCCTTTAGAGAGAAATCCTGCCTTCACTGAGGTTAGGTTTCACATTTCTCAGACATCCACCAAGGCTCAAATCTCTGCTCTTGTCCATTAACTTCAGAAACCTTCATAAACTGCACCCATATCTCAGTCAGCAGATTCTGCCAGCAAGATTTTTCAAGGACAAATTTCACAGGGGAGTTTTGCAAAGCTGGTAGGAATTATGTGCCTGCTTCCTTGCTCCTCCAGTGAGATAGATGTTAGACACAAGGAACTGGTATTCACACAGATTTTATGAGGCACATAATTGTCATGTCAAAACCAAGGGAGAGGAACAGTTTTCTTAGTTACTTGATCAAACTGAACAGCCATAGGAGAATCTGCATCCCTGCATTGGCTTTGAAGTTTGCCAGTTCCTCCAATGACCCTGATAGCTCCACCTCCACTGACTGGCCCCCACACATTCACCCTATGCCAGCACCTGGAGGAGCAATTGCACCAGGCCCTGTGCCACACCATTCCAGCAAGCTAAAACAGGAGCAAGCAAATCGCATTTTTTTCTTTCTTTTCTTTTGGCAGTGGAGATTTCTGATGGTTTAATGAGATTAAACTAATTGGAGTGCAAAGGCTGCTAGGGACAAGCAGAAATGTCTTGATCAAGGTAGAGTGGCACCACAGCAATCATCATTGGCTTGGTCATGTAATTCAAGCCCTCAGTTAATAACTTAAATGCTAAAAAAAAAAAAAAAAGGAATGTAGCATGTAATTCAGGTCTGTTATATGAAAACTTTATCTAAGATTTTGTATATATTATTAGAGGAAAAAAATGCAAAAAAACACAGCACATTGTAAAAATTTTGACTTGTAAGACCTCAGTGTCACAAAGACTTACACACAGGCAGGCTTATGTGTTTCTTTGAATTGTAAGTGAAACTGCCAGGAGCATATTGCTTGATAAGAGAAATACTGCCTTAAAAGTCAGATATACCACATTAAGAACATGTGAGTTAGTAGGATATATTTCTAAGTGATGATCAAAAAGTGGGTAAAAACAGCTCATTATCTAATTTTGAGGATTTAAATTTTACAATGAAAGACTTTTTAAAATTTGCTAAAAATTAAAAAGAAAAGGAAAAATTCATAAATGAATGGAAGTCATGTAGGCACGAAGTGCACAGTGTTCAGAAGTGAGAGATCTCCTGTGTATCAGTTATTGCAGGGTTAAGAACGCAATGATTACATCCTAAAATAATTTAGCTAAATTAATGTTTTTTCAGTAATGGGCATGCTGTTACTGGAAATAGGCATAAATATACCACTATTTGTATGCATTAGAAATCTGGAGAAGTGCTACATTCAGGAATTCCCCAACACTGGCTCCACAATCTGAACCTCTGATTCAGATTTTGACTTCTTTTTTATTCATTCAACACTTGAATAAACCGAGTCAACTGAGCTGAAAGACATGATTTTTACCTTGCAGGATGGCAGGGACGCTTTATTCTCTCTGTTTTCAAGGCAGCAAGGTCAGCGCACTGTAAAGCAGAAGGTTGATAACACAGCCCAAGAGCTGCTTCTCACAGCCACCTCAGCCTCACAGTGGCAACCTGAAAGCCACACCTTCAGCACACATGGACACGAGCCTGCGAGAAACACACGGGAAGACAAGATGCCCCAGTTAAGAAGCTGTTTCCGCAAGACTCTCTATATTATCAAAGGGTAGGGCCTAAGGGCAGAGCCCTCCTTTTCTCTCCTCATCCATCATAGCCTAACCCTCGCTGTGCCAGCCAAAAATAAATGAACCTTCCTCCTTCGTGCCAGTTCAGTTTCAGTCTGCTCCTGGATCTACTTTAGCATGTGGCCATGCACATGCTGATGTTGACACAAGGCGGGGAGGGGTGTGGAGGAGCAGGAGGGCAGGATTGCCTTTTCCAGGGGCATTTTACTGTATGGCCAAGTTTTAATTTCACTGATTTTCCTGTGTGAAAAAGTCTTGGCCCAGAATTTCCTCTCCTTCTGGCTATTGTCATTGAACAACCCAGTCACATGAGTGAGAAAAGGATTAGATGTACCTAATCTGTGTCCACTCAAAGCAGTGGAAAAATCCATAATAATTTTTTTTATTAGCGAATTATGAGTATTTATATTGCTACAGACTAATGTAGTTAGACCACAATAAAAAAATCTTATTTTTCATGCCAACATTTTAGCATATGTCATGCTTACACCCAAGTTAGGATATGTCAAGAAATTGGGGGTTTGTGCTATTTTTACTTCAAACCAGAGGTTGCCAAATATCTTACAAGAAAACTTATTTCTCAGCAAAAAGAGTTTGACATTTTTTCACAGCTTATTCCAAAACAAATTCTTAGCACTGAGACCAATGAAAGACTGGAAAAAAAAAAAAAAAAAGTTTAAAAAACTGGACTTAAACACTTCAAAGTGATCTAGACTTAAATTACAATAGCCTGAAACAAGTCTGCTGCCCTCAATGTGACAAGAATTATGTCCTGCATATTCAGACATGTTGCAGGACATATACATTATGAGACAGTATTTAAACCACTGCTTTGTATTCTTAAGGATGTGTGACCTAAAATGTATGCTTTAACTTTTACCCAAACCACTGGGGTTTTTACACAATTTGTACCCCATACCACTAATGAACTAAGGATCATGAAAATCTTCCAGATTTTGAACCTCAACAAACTTTGTCATGAATGAGGCAGAAGCTATGGATTTGTAACAGAAGCCCAAATAGGGAAAATTTGGGCCTGCTTTGTCTCCACAAGTTTTGATCTCTGTTTTGTTGAAAACTTAATTTCAGTTAAAATCCTATTTCTACTCTCTTGTCACCTTCTCTGGATTATTAATACATAGCCATGAACCCACATACTGGGTTCATCATATTGCTGATTTTTTGAATGCCAGTCTGTTTTGAAAACCTTGAAAGAAAACCAGTCTACTATCAAATTTAGGCATGAATTCATCTTTTGCTGCAATTCATCATTTCAATTTGCAACACTGAGAATTATTGAGAGGATATGTTATAGAGAATATAGAAATTTCTTCTGTTTACTTAGTTCCTACTCAATATGTTTTTCCCCTATCACCCATTCCATTAGATCATTTAAAGCCCAGACTACTGACCATGTGAGGTGACTAATATAAAAGGCAAACTTGCTTTTAAGTAAAACAACATACTAAGAAAGTAAGAGAAAAAATACCTACTGGCAGAGGTCTCGTATTTGGAAGCTGATTTTCCCATTTCTGTTTGGAACAGTGCTGGAAATGAGCTTCAAAGTAGCAAGACAAGTACAAAAAGTTGAAAAGTATTAGTTTATACAGCAATTCTTACTGGGCTTTGCCCTTCATTCGTGCCCCTGAGAAAACAAATTGAATTTCCTGATTTCAAATGGCAAACTCTGCTATTACATACTTTGTGATTTCAAAGAGCATCTGTCATCACACAAAGACAAATACATTTCTTGGAGAAACATCTGGTGCTTTTTTAAACAAGCCTCAGGCCAGGTCTGCGCAATGAATGAAATATGTACTATAGATAGAGTGTTATTTAGTGTTGCTTTTCATTTAATCAACTGTGTGTGGAATGTTTGTATTGTCTTAACTATCTCTAAAATATTGGCTTTCCTACCACTTTAGGCAACCATTGCCTTTTAAGAACTAAATACAAAATTATGCTTTGAGTTTAACAACAAGAGCAGTAAATCTACTCCACTTGATTTCTTAGTTCTTTGCAGGATATCTGTGGGAAAAGCAGTAGATGTTCACAAACCTCTAAGAAGGCAAGTGTTTAGTCTTTGTACTTTAAAAAAAAAAAAAAAAGAAAACCAGCAATCAGCTCTGTTCCTTTGGCTGTCTGAATTTACAATAGAGAAATTATTACACGTTTAACCCTGCCCCTCAACTGAGCTAATACCAAAAATCTGTAGTGTAGCTCAGAAAAGAATACAGAACAGCTAATCAGGATAGCAGTACCCTTGAAGTCCCATTTCTCAGATTTTGATTGCTTTCTTGGGCCCTTTTTGCTGTGATGGCATTAAATCACCAAGTACCAGGTTCCTTGCCTTCTGATAGGGTGTCACAAACTCATTCATAACACAGCTCTTATGTCACCATTCAGAGCAGTGATGGCTGTACAGAGTTCCTTGATTTCTCTCTGTGGTTAGGTTTTGCTGTGTCTCATGACTGACCATGTCTTTCACAGTTGATGTACAAGTGGAGTGAATGGTTGGGGATAATGCCATACGTATAAGAAGGCTGATGGGAAACTGACCTTAAAGTTAAAATGAAAGCCAAAAAGAGAGAAGAGAAGCACAAGGATGGAAAGGAGGTGAAGTAATTAATCCAGATCATGCAGAATAACTATAATAATTTGTACCTGGGACAACACTTCTCACTTTTCTTGAAATTATTTGTTTATGCATAAACAAGTAATTTCAACAAGGGGCTGTGTTCTGATTTTGATTCACAATATTGCCCCTGTTGTTGTGTTATTCAATATTGGTTCAAACATTTTTAAAGACCAGCTTCTAAATGTGATGCACACCTTCTTGCTGTGTTTTTCTTTGGACTCACACTACTCTGGAATGGCACACATTCATGAGCAGATTTGACCAATCTTTTTATCTTGTCCTTTCACTGTAGGGAAAAGGACAGCATTTCATTTGTATCCTCTGCAATCACATCCTGCTTTTAGGTGAATGGTTCAGCAGTCAAAAATGCAACCAGTACACTAATGTAAATATACTGTGTACACTTGGAGGACAAGGAACCAGAATAGCAAGTATGCATAAATAGATAAGTCATAAAGCACTAAAAAAACCACTGAATGGCAGAATAAAGCTTAGTGTATGTCTACATTCAAAACAAAACAAAACAAAAAGGACAAACAAGACCTCAGAATGCATAAACAAATAATTGGAGCTCAGCTACAAAGATCTATTGCTAGGCAATGTAACATCCTTCTCATTGAAGTGTCTTTTGCAATACTGTCTGCAAATTAAATCTTCTAAGATAATCCTTGTTCACCTTAAGGATGACTGTCAACTAAAAAAGTAGTTTTGGAGTGCATGAGAACTATCATGCTTAAAGGCATAAAATAATCTCAGACTAATAAGAGTCAGTAAGAAATTTACATTAATGGAAAATTACCCCACACAAGCTCCTGTACAATTTTATCCATATTCTTCTGAAGTAAGTGAAAAGTGTCACTGTAAGGCTGAAGATTGGATGTAAAGAATAGTGACCTGATTTGTGAAGCTTAAGGTTTTTTTTTATCCTCTACAAACGGGGAAAAAATGCAGTAGACATCATATATCTCTTTTGAGCTACATTCTTTGTGTTAGTGTAGCATTTTTGAAAGAAAAATAATCCTTTAGAAGGATGATGGCAGCCTGGCTAGCAGTATTCTATAGCACACACATTCAACAGGCAGCTCAAATTACAAAGAGCTTTTCCATTGTCTAAACCAATGATCATGAAGTGTTTGTACCAATGCCAAGTTTTGCACTGACAAAAGATTGCACCCAAAAAGATTTGGGTGGGCATTGCCGGCAGTGAACTACAGAGCTCTTTAAAGAAAATGTGGCAACAGATGCTGAAAAGGTTTGCCATCACTGATCCAAGCTACTCCATTTCAAATCTAACGTCCATTCGATTTGTTCTACTGGAATGTGTTCTAACATGTCTAATATGAAAAAAATTTTGCTTTCTAAAACCATGTGAATATTTGAAGATCATAGAATCATACAGACATTTAGGCTGGAAAGGACCTGTAAGATCATTGAGTCCAACTATTAACCCAGCACTGCCAATGCACCACATTGACACATCCTTAAATATCTCCAGGGATGGCGTCTCAACCACTTCCCTTGGGCAGTCTGTTCAAGTCCATGATAACCCTTCCTGCGGAGAAATTTTTCCTGATATCCAATCTAAACCACCCCTGGTGCAACTTGAGACCACTTCTTCTTGTCCTGTCACTTCTTACCTGGAAGAAGAGACTGACCCCCATTGCGTTGCGACCTCCTTTCAGGCAGCTGTAGAAAGTGATAAGGTCTGTCTGACACTAAATCTGCAAGATAGACTAGTCCTCCCTACTCAAGTTTGGGTTCTGGTTTAACCATAGTACAGACAAACTCAATTATACAAATGAAATTTAAAAATTGCTTAATTTTCTTGATGTTGTCCCCATAATGTAGTTACAGAACTGAAACAAAAGGTTAAATAGGCTGAAATATCAGCCAGAATTGTGATGGCTACATCATGTGATGCCTGCATCGTAGGCAAACAAAACTGATGGGGAAGGATATAAAATACACAGAACCACAATTATTTTTCATTTATCTAATGTAAAGGTGAGAAATATCAGAAAGCAGAGAAAATAATTCTGATCTTGTGAGGTAAATTATGAGACATCCCACAAGTGTGTAGCTCTAGTATGAAAAACACATGTATATATTGGTACATATGCATGCAATTCTTTGAACACAGAATATTGTCTGTTTTTTTTCTAATATTTCCACAGATATGAGGTTACAGTGAGGGACAGAGCAGACAAAATAACAAGCCAAAGTAGGCAGGGATGTACTGTTATGCAATGAAGGAGATTGCATCAGTCTGAATAAGACTTTCCATTCATAACGATTTTGTGCTGATGTAAAACTGATTAAACCCCATTCTTTTCAAACAGTTTCCTTTGGTATGTTTCCATGTGTCAGAAATGAAGTGTAGCTACTGCACTCTGATGTCCCTGGTTGTAGGAGCCAGCGGCACCTCCTGGGTGGTTCAGTCTGGGGTGTTTGGGCCAGGGGCACTGTGCTGTGTGTCAGGGGGTGACACCAGAGACTCGGAGCACGGCTTTGAGAGGGCATCATTGTCCTTCTCACCCTCTGCAGTGTTCGGGCTTGCTGAACTCCTGTCTGCAAAGAGTCTGCAGCAATTTATTAATGCTGACTTGTTTATTAATACTTTATTTCCTTGGGCTTACCCTTGGCAGGTTACAATATTTTGCTCACAGTAGAAAAAAGACAACAAAAAGATGGGAAAGTAGGAAATCAAGGCGATTAGACCCCTCCTAAAGCCAAATAAGTTGGGAAAGGAGCTTCATGTGGTAAAAACCAGTAAGTCAATGAGGTGGTCCTCAGAGGCAGAGAGGTGTAGTGCCAGAGCAGCTGCAGAGTAAGAAAACTTGCAGTGTGATTTTCAACAAAGAAGGAAGATGTGGGGAGATTACAGGAATCAAACTAAGACATGAATGTTTTCTTATGCTAAGGTCTGGGAATTTTTTTAAAATTTAATTTCCTCATTCTTTACTTCTGTCAGAGCGTGGGCTTGCACAGTTTTATGCAGCTCAATGACTAATACGTGGTAGGTACATTGAAAGATATTTCTTTTGTCATTTTAACCGGAAATTGACCTAATGAGATTATTCCCCATAATGCCTGTCCATAAAAACTAGAAATTATGGACATGTTGCAACAAAACATGATGGATACTGAAAAAAATTAATAATGTGAGAAAATAAAAAAAAATGCTCATTGACACTTCATGCTTAGTTATAACTCCAACAACTTAAATAAATTAAAAATTATCAACTATACTTTCCTCCAGGTCCGTGTCTCTATTTTGAAAAAAGTGTTTCATTTTTTAAACTAATCAGGTCACTCTTTGCCCTAGAGGATATGTCCTATAAGACCATTTTATCCCATAAAATGTATTTTCAACAGGTCTTACAGAAAACTTAATATTTTTGTCAGAAAGTCCTTCTGGTAAAAAAATAATTTTTCAGCAAGTCTTAGTACTCAATGAAAAGAAAATCTGTGACAAAAAAAAAAAAAAAAAAGATTAACCTCTTTCAGTTTATAACTGCATAAATATTCAAATTATTCAAAGTATCAGGCTTTTGTAGAACCAGTTATTAAGAAGTCTCTTGTAGATAAAGATTTACAAATTGTACAACCTAAGGCTAAGCAAGGGTGAGAAAATACCTCAAACATTAAATTTATATTAAATTAATCCCACTTTTGAAATCTGCTGTTTGACTGTTTATATTATTCTGTTTTAACTTAATGACATCAACAGTTTAAAATTAATTTATATATAATTATGGAAAGAGACATACAGCATACAGAGATGATGTAATAAAATAAGTTAACTCTAAAAAGCGAATTATTACTTTATTACGTCTTTCATGAACATATAGTTCCAGATAGAAGAACAAATGTTTTTTGGAAAGCAGGACAAAGTTAATTAAGAAACACACCTGAAACATGTTAATAAATGAAGTATAAATGAGTTATTAATATAAGTTCTATCATAAATCAAGAAGTAGAAAATAAAGGGTGTATAACAAAATCCTGAAATGTTCTTGCAAACTAAGACAGAAACCACATCTACAACACAAAGCCAAATGCTTCCTTGTGGGCTTTTTGCTGTATACTGTGGCAGAGACACTCAACAAGTACCATTTCTGTCCTTTTATTTATGCTTTTATGCAAACATCATTATCCTCACTGTAAACCTGCAGAAATGAAGCACAGTGCGGTGGAGATGGGAAGATCAGTGAGCCAAATTTTCCTTTCTTCAGATTGCATCTTTGGAACTCTTTTCCTGCTGGGTTAGACTCTGACTCCCTGTGAGCTGGAGGATTGACCTTTAGATCTAGTCATAAATTTTCAATTCTCCTTCTTTTTTTCTTTTTTTTCTTTTTTTTTTTTTTTTTTAATATATATATATATATGTGGTTGGAAGAATCATTTATCCCAACTTTATTTTGCTAACTACTCATGACTGGTGTTTCCTCTTGCTTTAGCAGATATCTTGCAGTCCTGATCAATTCACAGATGTCTTTTAGCACACTGAAAAAGTTCACAATTGTATCATGAAATTTTTCACAAAGAAACATCCATGAAATCTCAATGAAGAAAACAGAAATAATTTACAGCATATATACTCTTACTTAATATCTACAACTGTTGTTAGTTATTATGGAAACTAATTGTTCCCAGCACATATGTGTTATTAAGTCATGCATCAGATATCATATTTATAGGTAATATGTAACATGGAAAAAAAAAAAAAGTTCACTTTTAGATGACAGTTTGGAAACTTGTAAATTCTTATGTAAGAGATTAAAGCTTGTTTTTTTTAAAAAAAAAAACAAAACTGTGTTATATCAGGTAGATCTGAATTTCCATACTTGGTTCTCTTAACACAAACATGTTAAAGACATCAAACTATATAAGAAATCTCAGTTCTTTTTATTTAAGTTCAGTTTTAGCATGAAGTTGTGCCTGGCAAACCTCTTGGTTTTTATTATTCAAAACTTAACCATGTATTTCATTAATAAACTAAAAAAAGTAAATCAAACTTCTGAACACTTTAGAACTGTAAAATGTATCAAGTACTTTTTAAGAAATAGTGTTTATATAATACCGACCAAAACTGAAGAGTATCACAGTGAATTGGTAATCTAGTTCAAGAATAACAGAGGAAATAACTTAGCAGAATTATTTTCTCCTCTGTATTCTACCCAAAAAACATCAGGTCAGAATATGCTATCATGATCATCAAGCCTTGTCTCTTCCACAGCCCTGTTGCCACATTTTAGCTTTGCTCCTTCAAAAAGCCCAGAACTACTGGTCGGATCTACTTAGAAAGATGCAGGTTACAAAGTTTATTCCAAAGATCTATATCATAGAACCAGAGAATCATAGAATGGTTTGGGTTTAAAGTGGACCTTGAAGACCATCTACTTCCGAGCCCCCTGGCATGGGCAGAGACACCTTCAAGTAGAGCAGGTTGCTTAGAGCCCCATCCAGCCTGGCCTTGAACACTGCCAGGGATGGGGCATTCACAGCTTGTCTGGGCAACCAGTTCCAGTGCCTCACCACCCACACAGTAAAGAATTTTTTCTTAATATTAATCCAAGCCTACTCTCAGTTTGAAGCCATTCCCCCTTGTCCTGTCACTACATGCCCTTGTAAATAGCCTTATCCCATCTCTCCTGCAAATTCCTTTCGGGTACTGGAAGGCAAAAATTAGGACACTCCAAAGCCTTCTCTTTTCCAGGCTGAACAATCCCAATTCTCTCAGCCATTCCTTGTAGGATGGGTGCACCATCCCTCTCAACTTGGTGTCCCTCTTCTGGACTCACTCCAGCAGGTCCATGCCCTTCCTATGCTGGGACCCCAGAGCTGGGTGCAGTGTTCCAGGTGGGGTCTCACCAGAGCAGAGCAGAGCAGAGCAGAGCAGAGCAGAGCAGAGCAGAGGGGCTGAATCCTCTCCCTGGCCCTGTTGTCCATGGGGCTTTGGATGCAGCCCAGGACACGTTTGGCTTTCTGGGCTGTAANATTCCCCCTTGTCCTGTCACTACATGCCCTTGTAAATAGCCTTATCCCATCTCTCCTGCAAATTCCTTTCGGGTACTGGAAGGCAAAAATTAGGACACTCCAAAGCCTTCTCTTTTCCAGGCTGAACAATCCCAATTCTCTCAGCCATTCCTTGTAGGATGGGTGCACCATCCCTCTCAACTTGGTGTCCCTCTTCTGGACTCACTCCAGCAGGTCCATGCCCTTCCTATGCTGGGACCCCAGAGCTGGGTGCAGTGTTCCAGGTGGGGTCTCACCAGAGCAGAGCAGAGCAGAGCAGAGCAGAGCAGAGCAGAGCAGAGGGGCTGAATCCTCTCCCTGGCCCTGTTGTCCATGGGGCTTTGGATGCAGCCCAGGACACGTTTGGCTTTCTGGGCTGTAAGTGCTCATGGTTGGGTCATGTCCAGCAGCATCCATCAGCACCCCCACGTCCTTCTCAGCAGGGCTGCTCTTCATCTGTTCATCCCCCAGCTTGTGTTGATACCAGAGGTTGCCCCAGCCCAGGTGTGACACCTTGCATTGGTCTTGTTAAACCATATAAGATTCCCATGGACCCCCTTCTCGAGCCTATCTAGGTCCTTTTGGATGGCATCCCATCCTTCAGGTATGTCAACAGTGCCACTCAGCTTGCTGTCATCTGCAAATTTGCTGAGGGTGCATTCAATCCCCTCTGTGTGTGTCATTATTGAAGATAACATTGGTCACAACACACACCCTTGAGGGACGCTACTCATCACTGATGCCTATTGACACTGAGCCATTGATCACTTCTCCCTGGATGTGACCATCCAAAAAATTCTTAATCCACCTCATGTATGTAAACAAGCTTGAGGAGAAGGCAGAATGCAGATATTAATTTTAAAATGTGAATAGCTAGTAATTACCACTTCTGCTGTCTTCTTTGTGAAGCAGGGTTCCAGAGGCTCTGCCAATCTAAAAAGGAAGAACAGCAAGGAGCAAACCAAAGTCTGTGAACAAAGGGGTCGTCAGCTGGTCATTGATGATAAGGTCTTTTAATTTGTATGGCAGAAGAAATGTAACAAAACTTCCTGTGACTAAATGAAAAAAGAAGTTTCTGTAACAGCAGATGAAGTTTTGGCAGGATATCAGATAAATAATTCTGTATGGAATCATGTGTGTTTAAGGTATTTCAACCAGTGGTTTTATAGAAAGATGAAGAAGTTCCAAGCCACACAAAGAATGACACAGAGACAATCTTGACAACATCAGTATGTTAACATTTAATCAGCTGCTACTGCTTCTACTATGCGCTTTATCCTGCTATTCTATTATGTAGGAACATGCAAGAATTTTAGTCTCCATAACAATAAAATCTGTGTAGTAGCACTTCATTTTTAATGCAGACAACACCACAGGCATAAGGATGAAGAAATACTTTGTTGATGCTATCCATTTGTTTTTGTTGGCACCTGCATTAAAGATTGCTGCATATTGCAATAACAGCTCTGTCAAAGATGGTCACTAAATAGGTTCTCTGTATAAAGGTATTCATATACATTCCGCCCTCATAAAACTTCTTAGTTTACAAAAAATTCAACCTATGTAACCAAATATGTTTTTGATTAAGAAGAGGTAGATCCCTGAACCTTTTTCTCCACATTCTTTGCTGGCATAAGCACTTGTCTTTCTGATAAATACATAGCTCAACTTAGTGAGAAATTAGGAGGAATTGTTCCTCCACCTTCACCAAGTCCTGAATAGCAATACACTGCAGAAATATGTATTAGTACTTTCAGTACTAATGACTGTTGCCAAAATCATCTTCTTAACATCTTCCTAAAAAGCATAATTAAGCTGTAAAATATCAGTCACAGAGCTGACATATGTCAAATGTCTCAGTCCTAAAAGCTTCTGAAAGCTGCACCTCAGTGTTCAAATTCTTTTAGAAACCCAAATTGTATGTCACATGCAATTTCATGATCTTTCTTGATTTTGAATGTTAGATGAATTTTGGCTCATAGAGTCAGAAATAAATAATGGATTCTGGACTTAGATCTGTGTGTATACACACACATGTATTAAACATATATATATGTATGTAAATATATAAGTTTTAAAATATGTGTGTGTGTGAGTAGACAATAATACCTTTTTTCTGTTTTCTATGACATTACAGATGTAAAGATGTGAAATGTTTTCTAAGGAAGTCTGTACATACAAACAGAATTGGCAAAATTATGTTTTTATTAAATTTCATAGGAGTTTTAGTTGCAGAACTGTGTCGAGGAGGAATCACCCAATCCATTGGATGTTCCAAGACTGAAGATTGATATTAGAATCCTACCAAGATAAATACCAAAAAAAAAGGGTTTCTTTTAACTTTTTCTCAGAATCAAGATCTAAATTTTCCCAGAGTCTAGATTTGGTGCTCTCATACTATTATTTTGCAAGATAATTATATGGGAAGAATGATTTCCTATGGAGTAGTACATCCTGAACAAACAAGACTGATAATCAACAGGAATACCAGTATACTAAAACCAAATATGTGGCAAATACATCTTTTATTGGCACAGTTTAATACCTTGGAATCTTCATGTTTTGTTTTAAGTTTAGAACCAATGCCACTATAAACTGAAATAAAATAGCATTTTATAATCTCTTCAGAAAACCTGGTTGAGTCCCTAAATGTAATGAATTAATTTAAAAAGTGGTTTATGCCAAACTGTTGACTCCAGAGTTAGAGATTTAAGCATTGCCAGATATGTTGTCCAGCTACTCCTGAACATGGCAGTGATACTGTATGCATTTACTGATTCTTCCCAAGCCATGACCCATTGATCTTGGCCATAAATTGTGTCAGTCACAGGGATTTTACACAGTAACTCACTGTCCAAAGTACTGAAGAATAGAAAGGAAAAGAAAGGACAGAAATTTCAGGAAAAGTTCACATTCCTTGTTACAGTTAGCATTGAATATTAAAGATAATGTCAATGTGCAGGACTTCAGAAATACCATCCAGGATGTGCCTTGTGTTCTGTAGCATAAGCTAGACTAATGCCACAGGACAAAACTGATAAGGTCGTAAGAAATGTCACTTCACACTGAATTTTATTTACTATTGTTGACAATTATGCATGTAAAAATAAGTTATTTAGACAATAAGGATTTCTAAAGATGTGTCATATGTTTATGGTTAAATATGCTAAATGTCACATTAAAGCTGACATGGCTATGGCTCAAGGCAAAAACACTGTCAAGTTGCCTATGATCCAGATGTGGTATATGTCATCAAACTGCTTGTTTCTGTTTGACTGTGGTTTATAGTGCATAATATTGCTTATCAAATGTCCTGCAAAAATGCTATTTGCTATGAGAGAATTTTTCATCCCTTTTTGGTATTCAGTTGTAGTTAATTCTTGTTACAGTTGCTGACAGATGTTGCAGATAGGTTTCAGTTAGTGCTAGATCCTCTTTCATTCAACATGTATAGACATGTACTTATATTTATATACATATCTGAGAAAGCTAGAAGTAAATAAACTAGAATAAAATTAAATTCCTGTGGAGGCATACTTCTAGTGGGAAATTATAGCTCTACACTATAGCAGACAGACTTGTGAATGTGTGGGAAATTAAAGATTTCTCCACTGAAGTAATATTAGACTATTTATGGATCAGCTGTGAGTGTTCATTTGATGACATTTTCACCCCAGGTATTGGCTTTATCCTTTTATTAGGACAGAAAATCAGTGCCTTCAAGAAATAAGTTTAAAGAAACTTCAGTAGCAGCTGCCTTCAAAGGCTACCTCTGGAGCAAACCATTTTGAGTGGTGATTTATAATATTTTAATTATCTTTAAAATATGGATTTTTAACGCAGCTGGACACACATTGCAGTTGTACTGAGAATCTGTACTTGCTGGCAAATAGCATATTTTTTTTTGCCAGACAGATTTCTATCATCACTCATAACATTTTTTCCCATTAAGTGGGATATTTATAAACACTGTTTCAAGCATGAGTTTGCAGCATAAGTTATCACCAATTAAACCCTGTAGGAGTTATTCCAGTTCATCCTGAAAATAAGCATTTTTCATGTTTTTATTGTAGCTCTAAAAATTAATGATAAAAATAGCAAAAAGCCTTGATTTGGACTAGAGAGAGCCTTTGAGTAATGGTTGGTGCTACTTCCAGAGAAAACTGATGAAGTATTTTTAATATTATGTTGTAAAATATTTTTCTGGTATCCACAGAAAGAAGCTGGTATGATTTTTTACTAGATTCAGAACATTTCTTTTCTTGTTTCAGATTATTTCTGATTATGGCACTTCAAAGAGAGAACAGAACCAGGTGTCTGCCTCTTTATTCTCCAAATGGGGAGGCTTTCTCACTCATTTGGGTGAAGAGCAGTTATTCTTTCCTGTCACTGCTGCAATGACTCTGAAGGAGCTTTAAGGGATTTTGTACCCTTTCATTGTTGTGTTAGGCTGAACCACAGTTTGTTCCCTCCTGCCTAGGGCAAAAACAAGACTACCAAGTGACATAACCAGCATTCATTGGGAAAGTTTGATGGAGCCATTTGGCAAAGGAGAATTGTTTCCTGTTATCATGAACACTCCAACCAAAATTTCTTTCACTAAAATAGAAATGGGTCCTGAAAAATATCAAAATGAATGCTCTTCAGTTACAAAATGAAATGCTTGAAATTAAACACATTTTTGCTTAAGTAGGAGGTAGAGGTAATTACCCCTATTGCACATTGTAATGGAAACTGTCTTTTATTTATTTATTGGCTTCCCTTGCCTCCACCACATGAGGAATTTAAAATTTTGAATCATCTGTTCGAAAGTGTAACCAAAAAAAAAATGTTGAAATCCAACAGGCTTTCATAAAACAGATTTTCTATTCTCAGTACACAAGTGTATTGCAGGGAACTGGAATCAGTAGCTTAGGTTGGGTTTCTTTATTCAACTGACAAAGACAAAAAGGGAAGAAGAAGCTCTGTTTGGTCCCCTGGGGAATGTATTTACAGCTCAGAGACTGCCATGAGGGCCAATGAGCAGAGAAGGAGGTGGTTATTAGCTTGAGGCACTCACAGAGCAGGTGTCACAAGCCCAGTAGAGTGACTAATCTCTCCGTACAGATATGAGGGAATGGAGATAATACTCGAGTATTTTTGTGCCATTAGAATCAGACAAAATTTGACTGCATGGTAAAAAGAAGTGGATTTATTCATGTCTTGGATAGTTTTGACATAAATAATTTCTCATTGAGGAATAAAATAAAAAAAGAATGACTGCACAATTTAGTATCTGGGTGTCACTTGCATCTCTAGAGCCAAAACCTGCAAGTGTCCAGCATATTCCCTGCCAGAGCTGTAATGACTAATGCATTTTTCCCATACAGTTTAGGCCCCTCAGCAGCTCCATATCCCTGGTAAAGACAAGTAGGTGGGAGGAAGCTTCTCCCCTTCTGACCCCGTCCTACCATTAGCACCCCCGAAACATATACAGAGACTGACAAAAGAGGCACACTCACACACATTCTTATAGCACATTACCAAATTTTACTCCACAGACATGCAAGCCCAAACTTGCTAAGCACATGTTTTATAATTGCCTGGGAAGAAGTGTCTTATACCTTCTTCACAATCTTTTTACATTTTTGGAGACAGTGGAAGATACAGAGTTGTTCTTACATTATGTTTCTTCTTTGAAGTGCAATCCGAGACACAAACCTAATGGCATAGGAGGACAGTGAAATAAGGCACAGAAATAAGGCAACTATGTAAATCGTAAGTCTGGAAACTGGTTTTCTGACAAAGTGAGCAGGGCTTTAGTGTTAGGCTATTACTATTGACTTCATGTGAATTGCATGGTTCTAGATGAGGTTAGGATTTGGCACTTCTGGGGCTGAAATTTATGAGTAAAGCTAACAGAAGATTGCATAAAAAAGATGAAATGTGCTCGTTTACTTTTGTATAGCTTCCCCAACTCTGCAAAATTGGTTCAGCTGTCATCATTTTATGATTTTTTTGCACTATGCAAAAATTACAGAAAAAGTTATCTGTTTTTGATAAAATAGAATCTGCCTCCTAGGGGAAAATTAAATTATATTTGACAGCTAAGAAGTATTCACATGACAAAAAAAACAAGAATCAAAGCAAGTTGTAGGACTCCAGATCTCTTCCGACAGCATTTTTGTCTGATTCATACTGAGAAGAAGTTGAAATCTTATCTTTTTTTCTGAACAGCTACTATAACCCGTCGCCACATAGACTGCTTCAACCCATGGTGCCCCTTCTCTCTTGATCCAAGCATCTGGACCTGTTCTTATGCCAACAGGCAGGTTCTTTATCTCCTTTTGATCTCTCAGCATGATCAAGCTCAGGTCAGCTGTGTGGGTTCAGTCCTTGATGGGTCCTTGTTTCTCGTGACTTGGTGCTCCCTGTCGTTTTTCCTGACATAGATAAAATCAACATGTCTTCGCAAGTCTCTGTCAAATTTTAACCACAAAGTCAGCAGTATTTACTGTGATAATAAAAAGTCTTAGAAGACAGAAGAGGAGGTAGAGCATTGGCAGAGAATAGAATTTACAGTGAACTACAAGTTAAGGGCAAGAAGCAGCAAATGTATAAAATCAAGTTCCATCCTTACAGTGTCTACCCAGACAGAGCATTGCCAAGACATTCATATATATTTCTTATTTGTTGCCAGTGATGAAATCTGGGTTACTGAGTTAAACACTGCATAAATGGAGTAACAAAATTCTCATTAAAAAAAGATCATTCTGTGGACAGAAACTGTAGACGGAAAAGAGATAAACAAGAAACAGAGAAAGCAAGGGACAAAGCTGAAAAGATGTGCTCAAAGGAAAACATTAATTTAAGAGCTCATGGAAACCAAAGGGGGTTTTTCTGTCTTTTTTTTTTTTTTTTCTTTTCTAAGAGAATGAAACTGTTCAGTTCTGCAGATTTAATCCGAACTGCACTGATATTGGTTGAATTACAGCCATTAACATAGGTCTTGGAAAGAGACATTTTGATTTTGGTTCTTCTGTTAAGATAATTTCTTGTTCCATTTTCACAGACTGTGTTGTGTTTAAAGCAAAGCTGGCTGAGAGGTCTTCTATAATGTGTTCTTGCTAGAAAATGCCATTTCTTCTAAATCAGCTCTTTTTATGAGAATGAACAAGCTTCAACTTGACACTAGGCTCTTGGCTATACTATTCTTGAAGGCATTTCATGTTTTATTAATAGTAATTCATACAGACTGGGGAGAGAACACTGATTGGAGCAATTGCCTTATATTCACCTCCCTGATCTGCTGCTGTCAGCGCTGAGGTGAATGCTCTGACTGGCAATACCGGGAAGGGCTCTCTCCATCTCTGCCACGGAATAAACATCCTCTCACTATTTTTCTAAAAATCTTTGAAAAGTCTCATTGGTAGCCCAAAGTTTATATGCCTCTTATTCTAGTTACACTCTGTCTCAAATGAAAGCAGAAACATGCTTTCCATGCCGCCTGTGCTCTGCCTTGCTGGCAGACTGCTGTCTATGGCACATTCTGCAAGATTTGCTTCTATGCCTCCAAGTTCCCATTGCTTTCAATAGCTGGTTGTGAGATTGCCACATTTTTATGCATTTGAAAATCTCTCAGTGAGACTTCAAGTCCAAATCTGGCTCCAGACACACATTCTCAGATGAGTTATTTTGCATACAAATAAATGATAGTACATAAAAGATGCCTAACAAACTGAACCAGTGATTAAATGTGTATATTCTGTCTTTCAATCTCTACAATGTTAACGTAACATTCTGGTGGATCAAGAAATTTGATTTTGCCATCATACCCAGCACAATTTAAGCACAAATAGGAAGTTTACTATGAGATAGAAATTCAAAGGGTGTTTCCTTAAACCTTATATATAATAAAACAAAATAAAAATAAATTTAAAAATTGAAATTAAATTTAAAATCAAAATTAATACACCACATTAAGGTTACAAAAGTTAATATATTCAAGCGGAAGTTCTCATTGCACTTCTATTGTTTTTTAAACATGCCCAAGGTTCTGCACCTGTTGAATGGCTTCCAGTATGAAGCATAAACTAGGATAAAGAATTACAGCTTTTAACAAGAACTGTTAGACTAGAAAACCCTCTACAGTCTATTCATCTTGCTGCTAAACAAGGGTCACAGCTTCCTCTGAGTGTAGCTTACATGTATTGTAAAAAACCTTGCTCGTGTCAGTTCAATTTCTATTTCAGTTTTTGTTCAGTCCTTTCTTGCCATCAAAGATATAGGCAGGGTATTTGAAAAGTAGTAGCCTCTTCTGATAGCACCAGGTCATCTGTCTGGGTTGCATCAATTCTTTTAGATTTTACGTAGCAGTTTTCACCCATTTATTCTATTTGTATTACTACAAAGACTAGGTGTGTTTTATGGCTTGGAACATATACCAAAGTAGGTCATTTTCTTGACTGTATGATCTTTTCACACTTTTTGAATTAGCTGTAAGAGTAAGAAATTATAGAGTTCAGGAACAACAGCTTTTAAAAAGCTCAGGAATAATGGCTTTAAAAACTTTACACCAAACAGCTCTTGTTTTAGTCTAGTGTTTACTCTTCATTCATGTATTTATGTCTTCTTAATCTTATAGACTCACAGGAAAATGGTTTTGGTGAAAAAGATTTCCTGGCAATGACTACAGGCTACACAACAAGAGCCTTTTTTTGAACTGTCTTGAGGGGGAAGAAAAGTAAAAGAAGCATATGTAATTTTGCATAATTACACAAAATAAAATCAAGTAATTTGAAGGTAAGCCAATGTGGATTTTAACTCTTTGATTGTTGCATATATGTAAACAGGTCTTTATATTTCTTGCTAGCTGCTAAATATAGTCTAAATGCACAGGTGTTTTTTTCTCTTTTTATTGTTTTATTTCATTCTTAAGAGAAATGAAGTGGTCAAAACCACAATAAACTGTATAAAACCCCAGTAGGAAGGTCAGTTCTTCAGAAACAACAGTAATTGCAAAGCAAATAGCAAAATATGCAACTGGTTCTGAAAATTTCAGCCTCTCACCCACCTGTGGGACCCTTCCAGGAGGAATGAGCAGCCCTTCACACTGTAAACCAGGCTTTCCTCCTCAGAGAGTAACATGGGTTATTTTCTTCCAATTGACCTTGGTGAATGACCTCATCATCGCTTGTTTTCTTATTCAGGATTTCTTCCTTTTTTAAAAAATACATGACAGCTATCAGGTTATACACCAGTTATAACAGCCTCAAGCAAGTGCTCCTTATAAATCAGAAGCATAACAAATACAAATGAAATGTTGGTTCTAAAGTCAGTCTTTGGTAAGCAATTCAGAAGTCTGCTGCATGAATGAAAGCCATGATTTCCTTCTCTTCTCCTCCTCCCCAACACTTGTTCCAGCCACAAAAGATTTTCAGAGGTTGAGTGGCCTCGTTTCTTTTATAACATCTCTGTGGAGCCCAGGCAGCCAGAGTCTGGAGGTTGCAAAGTTACAATGAGACTCAGCTGGGATAGAGAGCACACAGAAAATTTTTGGATTAGATGTGAGGAGTGGAATTTCACTTATCAGTTCTGGAAGTAGAAATAAAGCTGCAATTGAATACCAGAGGAATGGGAGACATTCAACACAATGGAGGGTGATGTCACCGTCTTTAGCCTGGAAGCCAGGTCAGCAGAGTGAAGGCAGGCTAAGCTAAAGTTTATCGTATCCTCCATCAGTGATAGAGCTTTCCTTGGGATGACCCACTAATTCCCAGGTTTATGGGCACAGCAGGCTGCATGTCATTTGCTGGGAAAGGGAAAGAGAAGTTCTCTATGCAACTACAGGCTGCAAGGTGACCTTTAGAACAGCTGTGCCAATGTCTTATCAAATCGGTGGCTATTGCAAATAACAGGAGGTCCAAATGATGAGTGTGTGAAATGCCAGCCTTTAGGAAACCTTGCCACAGATCCTCTGTGTGGAGAACTGAGGAGATTCCAACTCATGGTTCCAGCTCGGTGTCTGCTCATCAGCATGACCAACTGCCACCAGTTTCAATAGCACTTGCGGGCATTTGACTGCAGAAAAGCCTGTCCCCTCCCCTCTGTGCTACAGCCCTGGGCTGTACAGAAGACACAGTTATAAGGAAAGGCTGCCTGATATCTGCAGCCTAACTTTAGGACTGGTATTAAAACTAGCATCCATCATTGGTAAGAAATAGCTCTCCGACCATTTTTATTGAGAAATCAGCCAGTATAGCAATCTGTCTGATCCTGAAAGATGTGTATGGACCCCACCTCCTTCCTCCTGTCTCTTCTTTATGCTTCTCATAGCCACTGTCATGTTCTATTTTCCAGGTACCTGTCCCAGGTTGCAGGTATGCTTCAGTGACCCTGGACTAGCCTACAAGAACTGGCAGTGCTGTGTACAACCACTTCCCCCCTGGCTACTCACCAGCTCTCTGCAGCCTCTCTGATCGCCAGCCAGTGGCCTCCTATGTTTGGCCATTCAGCCAGGCTAAGCCAAAAGCATGCTCTGTATTCCTACCTGCCGAAAACTTTAAGCTTGGCTGTAGGCATCCACAATTGTAGGAAGATTTCCTCTGTCATAATATTTAGACAACAGCAGAAACAACAAAATAGGGACCCATCAAACACCAGACAGAGTGTGTCCACTCTGACAAGAGCAGATCAAGGTCATTGCTAAATGAAGCATGGTCTGTGTTTCGAATGCTGTGCAGAGCCAGCCAAGGAGGCAGAAAAAGCCATGGAGAGAAAACAAAGCCTTGTTGAACGAACTCAATTCAAAACAGAAAGCCAGACTGTGAGGTCTGTGTCTTTCTCATTACTCCCTAATATACAACATCATAATGGATAGAAAGGAAATACCAGATTGAATATGTTAAGAGTAGGAGACTAAATTGTAAAATGGTCATTGCACAGCCTATTCAAAGCGAGGAGGCCATGCTTTTTACCTCCTCTAAAGTATACACTATTCCAAGCAGGTAAATTGAGCTAAGGTGGCTCAAAGCAGAGTGGAAAACAGAAGAATTAGATTTTATTCTCTCTTTTCCTGATTCTATGACTTTATTTTTCCTCTGTGTTTTTTTCTTTTGTGTTTATTGGTTGGAAAGGGGAAACTGACAGGTAAGGAAGCTGTGGAGTCTTCGTGTTTTAATTTTACAAAGTTTCCAATACAAACAAAACCCCAGAAATGTTATTTCAGGAAAGGCATTTGCTGTGAATTTCCATAACTTAATTTTGTATTGTTGTATACTTTTGTGTGTCAGATTTTTCTACAGAAAAAAAACAAACAAAACAAGAGTTTGGGTCCCTGAGTGAATTCCAAGGGAAAGGTTTTCATTTATCTGCTACATACTATACTAATGAATGCAAACCTGACTGGTTTTCAAATACAGCTCTTTTCTCAATTCCATTGAAAACTCCAACTTATGATATTTTTTCATTTTAAAAGAAAGAAAAGTAATTATTGTTACTGCTTATTGTTGGTTTGGACTGGACCATTATTGGTTTATCTGGATTTTATAAGCCAGCAGGACAGGAATTGAGCAGAATGAGCAGAGCTGAAGTTTTTTTCCTCTCCTTTTCCTATGGGTATGAGGTTGTCAAGACATTGCAATGCTAATGACTTTATTTTTCCAACACTGTGGAGTATAAGTGTCTCTTTAAATTGCAAAATAAGAAATGGAATTTTAAAGATGCCATATGAATTTTGGAGTCAAATTAACATACAACATGATTTTTAAAATTACTGAAAAAGGTTGTTTGGATTGGTGAGCAGTGCTGATAATCTACTCTATGGTGTTTCAAGGGAGTACTCAAAATTGATATACATATTTAAAAGCTGAGACCATTTGGGCTACAATCTAAGTATTTTGGCTTGTGTGACTTGTGCTATAGCTGTAATACCTGCGCTTGTTTTTTTATTTAAAATGCATATTTCTAATAGACAGTTACCAGACACCTCATTCCAAAACAGTGTATCAAATACTGACCTAATTTTGCTTACAAACGTTAATTGTGTGTGACAGCCTCAGAGAAAAGAGACAATCTTGAAGAAGCTACAGTTGCTTAACTATGGCTGCTTCAGCTCTTTTTTTTCCCCCTAATTCACACTTCCCTCTTTAAAGTTGGAAAGAGGCTGTATGAACGTGGTAGAAGTACCTGTAAAACTGATTTCTGGCAATGAAAGAGAGTTACTATAGTGCTAATAGAAAGACAGTTTAAGAGTTTCCAAGCTTTGATTTTTTTGTTGTTGTTATTTTGTTTTGTTTTGTTTTGTTTGTTTTCAGACTTTTATCCAAAACCTATATGTTCAGAGTAGCCCAGCTGCCCTTTCAGCCTGAAGAATGGCAGGGAAGGTTCGGATGCCTATATAACACCAGCTCTTTAGTATCTTTAAAGTCTCTAACGCAGAGAATCATTCCCCAGATTGCACTGTGTGGCTCAGTGGATTCAAATGGTGGCAAGTGAGTATCAAAAGCAAAATTCAAAGCAACATACAGTATTCAAAAGCAAAAGCTGCAGCAGCGGCAGGTTGGGTGTCATCAGCCTGCTCCTGGGAAGTACAATATATGTGTATCTCCTCAACCCCTGAACAGATTCAGGGCAAAAAAAAACCCTCCCTGGAATCAGTGTTTGCTCTGGACATGTCTGACTGTCCAGGTTTGGTCCAAGGTGGGAGCTTGCACTGGAGATCCATGCACCAGGGGCTCACACTGGAGAGTCTCAGACAGATAAACACCAAAGAAGTGCTTGCTGAGAGCAAGTCAGGATCATCCCAAACCTCTCACACTGCCAGTGCAGGCCGCACAGAGCGTGGCATCCTCAGGAGGTGTCTGGCAGAGCATTTTGCACTGTGCTCATCACGTCATCACAGCGCTCAGTGCCGACAGCAGCTCCGGCACTGCAGACAGCCTGCCCTGCAGGAGCTGCCTGAATAAAGGTGAAGAGATAACGTGAGGAGCGCAGCCAGACGTCTGGAGAGCAAGAGGGGAGAAAGTTCAGCTCAGTAGCAAGAGGCAATTATGTCTATGAAATGCTACGTGAATTGAGAGAGAGTTAAGATACAATTAAAATAAAATTACTGTGTTTTAGCATTCTTTGATTGACCTGTTACACTGGTGGTAATGATAATAACAATTTAATGTAATTACTAGAGTTTTGGTTTTTTGTCTACATTTTATTAAAGGCTCAAAAGCATTCAAATGCACGAATTGCTTGGAAGAAAAATAGTGTGCTACATTTATGCTTTCAGTAATCTTCTGTCTTAACTAAGAAGAAAAACAAGCCTATAAAGGAATACATAGATGAAGACAGATTCAGAACAATGCCACGAAAAGTAGACCAAATTAACTCCTCCAAGACAAAAAACTACACCTGCCAATCCAAATGTCCCTTCTTGCTTCCTCTATTTTGACTTGCTGCACTCTGAAGCCCTGTGAGTCAGCTGTGTCCTGAAGATAGATGCCTCAGTACATGCACAATTGGTTTAGAGTCTCCCAGTCTTTTCTTGTTCTGTAGCTCTGTGAATTTCTGTCTGTATTTGCATGATATATAAACCCTTCAGAAACACCCTCTAGCTGAGCTTGAAAACTAAGCAAAGAGTGGGCACTCCTCTTCTGCCTAATGAAATAATTGAAGTATTGAGTACTCTCTTTGTAACTATTTATTTGGACCTACCATGTCTGACTTTCCAAAGTCAAAGTTTCATTATCCGTTAAGATCTGGACTGTTGTACAGCCCAAAATGGGCACTTGCTGTGTCTGCCACACCATTCAAAGAAATAAAATATTCAAATATATTCATTCTGGTAAGGATCATTACTTATGATCCCTCACAATGACAAAAATGAAGGGATGTGATTTGTCCCAAAGTCTGATGACAAATATGAGATGAAATATTTTTTAAACTAGTGACAGATATGAAAGGACAGCATATTCCAGGTGAATGAGGAGTAGGCAAAATGTCTCCTCCTTTCAGATATGTTTCTACAAGTTCTTTTTCTTTTTTTAATTCATGCTGACAAGCATACACTGAACCTAGCAGATAAATATTTTACTCAGATTTTATGCTGTCACTGACATGTTTGTACAGCAAGAAGCAAGTCTACTCCTCATTTTCGGGGGCATGCCAAAGCAAGTGCCAGCCTACACAGCTCTGCTCTACAGAGGGCAGAATTCGCTCTGATGGCTATCCCTGAAGCAGGGCAGAGTTTCAGCAAATAGCTAATCACTTATCAATTCTGCAGCTCAACAAGTCAAATGCATGCAGTACAAAGGGGCAGCTTCCTGTATGGCAGCAACATTTTGGTATTCAACAGTGGCAAAATGGCTTTGGCTACAGGAACTGTATAAGTAGGTTCCTCCTGCTCAGAGTCATTCCTCTGTTAGCTGGGCTGGGAATAGTCAGCACTGGCTCTGGTTCACAGGGTTTTCACCAATCTTGTTATTAACCATAGCTGCATTTTACCAAGCCCAAAAGAGGATTTGCATTAGCTATCACTCAATGTTGAATTATTTTCTGAATCAATCAGAAATTTCAAGGATTGATGTAGCAGTTGCTAGTGACAGTGTAACATTATAAAACAAGTACTAGGCTGCTATTCAGATGAGATTTTATAAAAATTTGATCTAGAAATGTAATACTGCAAGTTTAATACCAAACATAGGAGACTATGCTACAGGAATTCCTCAGTTATGTAAAGTTGCTCTTTCCCAATTTACTATTGTAAGATATAAACTGGTAACCTGCAGTGATTTTAGTCCGATGAATAGTTAATTCAACAAGAGTAGAAAAAGACATTTCCTAAGCACTGCTGGGCATTGCTGCCATCAGAACTTTTGTGCTTTTCTCTTTAAAGCAGCACCTTCAGCTGTTAGTGCCAAGTACTTTTTATCCTCTTATTTGCTGTTCTCTCTTCCCCTCATCTTCTTTCACACACTCTTGGAAACTAAATACAAGGAGTGTGGTTCCCAAGAGACCAGTGGCACGATAATAATAAGCTCTTTAGTAAGAGGAAACAAAGCTAGAAGATGTAGTCAGTTACTGGCTCTGAGCTGTTAGTACAAGGCACTGCTAAATCACATCTGCTTAATCCAGAGAGCTTCCAGTCAAACAAAAAGCAGGTTCATAAGCTGATGATGTAGAGAGAGATGAATCACAAACTTTGCTGGCAAGCTTTCCTTTACCTTGGCATGGCCCAAGAAGTGTCCAGATTGTGAAATAATTGGAAGCTAATTTTCTTTGAAGAAAAGAAAATAATCAGGGAGAGCGTTGTACTGGAGAATGGAAAGGAACATGGTGCTGTGCTTCAGGTGTTACGTGCAGTCAGGGCTGCACCCTCCTTAGGGCTCTGAAGAATGACAAATTCACCAGGCAATGATGAGCAGGGCAGTAGCATCTGGTGTGCTGAGTGGATGGGACAAGTGGAAAGGTTGATTGCTCTGCTGTAGTGAGCAGTGGGGAACACTGTAGTAGTGACAGCAATCCACTGCCCAGTCTACCAATGCTCCACTGTCAGTTTACTGAGAGATCAAGCTCTGCACAGGATTAGCATATGCAGTACAAACCAGCTTTGCAAATGTAAATGTGACTATAGCTGAACTGCCTTGCAGTGGTAATGCTCTTTTTTTCTAGTTTCAATGATCTGCTTCCTCAAATTTGTTTTGATTCTAGCTTGACATTTGGATCTTTCAAACCATTCTTTTAGACCCTTAGTATGGGAGGCTTTTTCAAAGGATTTTGCATTTAAAGTTTTATATCAATGGAAAACAAATGTTTGTGATGCCACCCAGACTCAAATTCAAATACTTCAATCTAGTGCTACAAATTCCACAAAGCAGCTGCATTTTGTCAAAGCATTTTGAGGGGTTTTTTAAAACTGATTTTGAAGAACAAAAGAACTCTGCCATCTATTTTAAGTGTCACTTTCAACATCTACACATTTCTTGATGTTTTCCATGAAGAAATGTATTTTTTATATTTCTTTTGAGTGACTTAAACTGCCAGCTAGACATCATACAGTTGTATGGGTTTCTAACACTGACATTTAGAAGTTATGTGTATGCACTTATATGCAGATTCACATGGATGTGGGCAAAGAGCTACAGTAAAATGGCAGTCACAAGCAGAATAGTAGACACTTTGGCAATGTTTGTGAGTCATTCTGGCATATTGAGGGAATTGTTCAAAACAAGTGGATATAGCCTAATAAGGCAAAAGACTCATTCTCCCTTGATCAATATATGTACAAATATATTTAACGTGATTTTTTTCTGGTTTGTGTTTTAATCACACATTCCCCCTCCTATTTGGAATTATCATTTTTCCAATTCAGGATCCTAAGCAGCTCTCCCTAAGCAGCAAAAATCTCTCCTAAAATAGAATTTTTCTTACCTTACTTACTCACTTTGTACAACAGCTTCTGCAAAATTTCAAGGAAAATGTTCACCTGTGAATTGCTCAATAAACTGTGTCCACACAAAAAAAAAATCTTTGATTCCTTTCATTGTGCATCTGTATCAAACACAATAATAATGGGAGCTCTGGAGGATACAATGAACTGATGTTTCAAGGAGCTCTGGAAGATGTAGTGGTATAGGTGAAGTAAATAAATGAAAAGGCAGCCCTTGATGAAATCTCCAATCCACTCATTCTGATTGCTGCCAGGATAGCAGGAGCTATGTTTCTATTTGGGAATTGTCCCTCGCCTTGTTTGGCCAGGGACAGACCACTCGCAACTGATATCAGAGGCCCCTAAAGCTCCCTTCTTCTCATGTTCGAAACCCCTGGGAGGCTGTCATGATGCAGCTCTGGTAAACTTAGCTCTAGAAACTGACTCATTATGTGCCAATTGTTAGTTAAAATGTTTAACAAAGGTAGCACTTTTTCAATATTAGTATTTAATTGTACAAAAGTTGTGGGCCAAATAAACCTTTAATTACTCTAAATAAAACTGAATTCTGGAGCTGACATGACAATATGTTTCCAGCATGCTTGCATTTTCATGTTAACTGTTGATTTGAAGGCATGAGGAGAAACATGGTATGCAGTGAAGCATTTCAGATGTGGTTTTCTTCCTCCTTTTTTTAGACTTAGACAGAACACGCATCTCTTTGCTTCAGAACTTAATTCCTTCCCACAATGCAGAGACTTTCAGGAACTCTTTACCAGATCATCTTGCTGATAAAAGCATGTCAATACCACAGCCCCCAGGGCTCTGCACCAGTGTAGTCTACTCTTTCACTGTCATTCTCACCTACGCCTAACAGGTGATGTGGAGATATGGAGAAAGCGACTCAAATTTTCAGAGGGACCTAGATTGCTCTTACATCAAATTCTCGGTAATGTAGGCTGGAGTGAAGATTATAATAAACTAATTCAGGAGCCTTAGTCTCTGAACATGGCCTGGACGCAGATAATTTTCCTTCATAGTTGTATTCCAACCATTTTTCTTACTGTTAATTATATAATAGCCACGTTGGCCATAGAGTCACAGTGATCCCTGACCAGTCATAATTCTTTCTCTTAACCTCTGAAGAAAATCTTGAAGGTTCAATCTCTCTGCTTGCAAATTTTGTTTGCACCAATGCTTTAGTCATTGTTGGTGCAGCCTCCATGCTATGACCTCCAGCTAACCTCCAAAGATCAGTGTCACCAGAGAGAGCCACTAGAACCACACACTACAGAAAAAATTGCACAGTCCTTTTTTAGTGATTCCACTCCCTCCACACAACATGGGAATTTAAAAAAAAAAATGCACTGCCGTACAGTTATCTACTACAGTAGGAGATTAAAAGCTAGTCCTTCCCCCTTCATTGAAAATAAAGTTCAGCAATCTGTACAACAACCCACTAAATAGTCAAAAAGACAAATACAAAACCCCAAAATTCTGAATTCTAAGCCATATGCCCTGTGTGATAAAGCTTAAGAGACTGTTTCAACATGTGGCAGACATTGCTGAGCTTCTGAAGATGTGGCCATCATGGTAGGGTACTGTACTGTACTATTCCCTCACTCATCTCTCTCCTGCAAGAAAAGACCACTTTTTCTTCATGAGATTGTTCATGCCAGCTAATAGTGACAGCTGGAATCTCCCCAGGGCAATTATGATTTCTCGTTTATATCATCTGTAGCAGTAGGGCATACAGGTATAACTCAGCAGAGGACTCTCAGACCCTGACCCGGCCAGGTATGCAATATTGAAGTAAACTTTTGACTTCTATCAGGGAAGTTAAACAAGTACTGGCTTCCAGTGAGTGAAAATTCTTCCACTAGTCTTTATCAAAAACACACTAGCTTCAGCACATCAAAAATGGGAACATTTCTGCCTTATCACTTGTGCCAAGATGTTTCAAACCAGCTGTGCAGAATGCTGCCACAACAACAGGAAACGAAAGCCTGCTGCCTACTCTTCACTGAATTCTTAAGACTCCAATATACCTGTGATGAAGCCGACTGGTCACTCAGTCCTCTGTGCAGACACCCCAAACAGAAAGCATTTTCAAATACATATACAGTTTACTTTATTGGCATAAGAACTGTGACATAATCTAATGTAGGAAGTCAAAATGCCAGCATGTATCAAATTGTAAAACAGTGTGATTCAAAACACTATGAATCTAGCCCAGATTTTAATCAAAACAGCAGCTTTGGTAGTTTTTAGTAAAGCTGTGCAGACTGTGTATTCCTTTATTTTGTCATCCTGTAATGCAAGCTGCCATAGCATTGCACCTTTGATTTTCCTTCTGTTAGCAGTGCTATGCACAATAGGTGGCCGGGTTGTGATCCATCAGCCTTGGAGGTGACCAGCAAATCCACTCAATCCAATATCTCCCAAATAAGATCTTTAATGAACAAACACAGTAGAGAAATGGCTTAGAAACCTGAAACAATTGAATGGAATATAACATGACCACACCTCTTTCTGTCTTTCTTTTCTTTTGCTTGGGCAGAGGCTGATGTGTGCCAAAGACCCCTTTCTGTGCAGAAGCCCCTGAGCTGATCTGGCTGCAAGCTAACAAGCTGATTGCAAGAAAACATTTTAGATTCCTCTTTTGACTAAATGGAAAAGTCGCACACATTTTCCACCATGGTTTTTCAATGATGTAAATGATGGCTTAAATGTTGTTCTTCATTGAAAATAGTCTAGCTGCCCATAATCTGGCATTGATTTTCAGTTCATATTTTGCAGCTTTAAAATACATTCTTGGCAGGAAACTTAGAAATTTTAGCCTCTGATATTAAAATCTGCAACTGGATTTGAGTGTGGAAACATTTTCCCACATCTTCAGTCTGCTCCTTTTTAGGAAGGTCCATTTTGGTCCTGGATGCATGAGAATGTTGCATTTGAGCCATCAGCATGTGCAAAGTGCACACGGATTCAGCAGCATCATTCTTCCGAAGCCATCTTGGACATCAGGAGAGCCTGTGCCTTGCTCTGTCAATGTGCATCTTTGTGATTGCTCTCCCAGTTTATGAGCAAATTATCACATCATGCAGTTTGGAATTCTGCATGAATCCTTGTTGACACACTGCAAATATTTTCAATTCTTAAAGTATCTAACCCTCAATTTTATGATTCAGTGCGATTTCTTCATACTTTTGGCTAATCAATAAAATTAAAGCACAAAAGAAAAAATAAAATTACTTTTCTTGTGCTAATGATGACTAAAGTTGCTAATACTCTGTGTACTATTTAGAATCTTCTCAAATACAACCATTAAGATTTTAAGTAGCAGATTTATTTCCTCACCAACATTGAAGTTAATATGGATTTCAGATATTCAGTGTAAATTATGGCTTTTTAAAACAGTATCTTTCATTTATAGATGTGAACAATAAAGTTCCAGACACATGCACACCACTACACCAAATTACACTGCTGTGAGGAAAATAGACTAAAAATATATCTGGAAATCATTGTGCTATAATACTATCCCATTTCTCTCCCTCAAGACACTTATAATGACAGGCTGAATTGGAGCAAAATGAATTTGTTTACACAAAGTTTGAACATAATGTAGTTCAAAGATCCAGCAACAGAGTCCTGAAAAATCTCAGAGAAGATATTATATTTCTGGTTCAAACACAATGGTGGTGTGATGTGTCAATCTTCTCATAAAATACTCTGTGTATATCTTATCGAAAAACCACTACACTTCCATACCAAAGAGCAGCTACTAAAACTGGAGTCTTTATGAGTGTTGTATGGCAGTTATGATGGAAATAACCATTAATTTCTGGCCCAATATGTGTACTATTATTACTCTTTTAAAGCACCAAGTAAAGTAACTGTTAAAAGCAGCTTGTTCTGACAGCAGTGAAAGGGGAAAAGGCAAGGTTTACCCATCACTGCATCGTTATTTTGGATTTTTCTTGAGTCTGTAAATGAACATATGGATAATTTTCTGATCTGGAGTTGATTGACGTTTGCTGAGATTTCGGTTGCCTTTATTAAGCTCTACATTTAGTCCTTAAGACAGAGCAAGTTTTGTCAGAAGTTGAGAACCTTGTTGGGTTTTTTTCCTCCTCTCTCTTGCTCATTTTCCAAGGCCAACTCTTCAACAGTTGACTGAAATAGACTGAAAGCCTGAGTTCAATTTCTAGTTGATGCAAGTTTTAGTTTGGGTGGATTTTCACCAGCAGACGACTTTGTCCCCCTACCCCATTCAACAATAACTTTGATGCAGTATTGCCTCCTTCGATCTCACAAAGTGCAAAAGTCTTCATTCAATAAATGTAAACAGAGTAAAGAAAAAATATCAATACCTAGTGGTGTCAAACCAGAACAGAGCCTCAGACTCAAGTTGTCTGGTCATAAGCACCACCTGCATGTTGACTCACCCACTGGAATGGAACTGCAGTAGGGCAGCTGGCTCATGAGGCATCGGGCTCAGACATGGGAAAACTCGGGAGCCCACACTCAGCTCCTGCTCTCACAGGCACTGAGGGGCCTTTGCAGCCTGGCCCTGGGGTTTTGCCCCCATGTTTGGGAACTGTTGCCAAAAACAGTGTTTCACCATGCAGAGGACTGAAATTTGTGCTGGGTGGGTGATATTGATAATGCAGTCTTCTCTACCATAGACTAATGTCAAGAAATATCTCATCCTTAAATAGACAACCTCAAAAGACTGTAGCTTGATTTTACTTCCATCATTAAATGGACTGGAAGTTTAGTTTATGAAATGTCCAAGATGTAAAATAAAGTTTCTGTCTGGGTTAGCAACATAATGGGAAAACAAGGATAATTTAGCATTTACAAAAAAGATTGTCAAATTTTGTTTCCTTCTACCAACATCAGCTAGGGAGGTTTGACTCTTGCTTGCATAGAGAGACTGGAGAGAAAGCAGGATGGAAAGGTTCCACATTTGGCCACTCTTTCTCGCCATGCAGAAAATCAGTAAAGAATCATTCAATTTCCTTCTCTTTGTGACCATTGTACTTTGTCAGGCAGATATACTATACTAGCGTAAGAACCAAGATATACAATTAGAACCCTATGGGATACTATATATTCCATGATTTTTATGGATGTTTTCCCATAAATACCGTCTATCAACAGTTGAATTCTACACTGATTGTGTGCATTGGTTTTAATTTACTCCCTCCTACTTCACTCCATTCTTGTCCTGCTCCTGTTACTCTCTAAAGTCTGTCTGATGACTTCTGTTCCATCTCTGTTTTTCTTCTCCACACTTTTTGTGCATAATTGGATTACTGTTTTTTTCAACCATTTGAGTATTTTTGCTGTTCTCTTTTCTTATCCTGTTATAATTCCCTAGATTTGGTTTCATTCTCATAGTTCATCAGCATTTGATTTCTTAGTTGGCATTTTTCCTTGCATCTCTCTCTGTTTCTTCTCTTCATCCCACTTATTCAACACTACACACTCCTCCTAAAACTAATTATTCATTCTGGGTTTTATTCCAACATTGTTCTTCTACATCAACCACCCTATCACAGTGTGTGAGACACTCAGGAGTTTTAAAGAGGTACCTTTCCTTCAAAATTATGTCACATCTGTATTTAAAATTCCACAGAGTGCCACCTCTTCTAATAACAAAGGAAAGAAAAAAAGGATAAAAGTTTATTTTTAATGGAAATGGTACTATTTTAACTGCACCAGATTCCTTGGAAAGTATAACCAGCTAATATCTGTGAAATGCTTCCAACATTAAGAAAGCATGCCAAAACTGAAAAAGCATGAGTTGAACATGAACATATTTGGAGATGCCCTATAATAATTACAAATGTTGAATGCTGACCTGCTTATTGGAATAGTTGCTGTAAGATAGATTTATTTTGTTTATTGGAAGAAACAGCTAGAACAGGAGAAAATAAGGACAAATAAGACTCTTTTCTCTTGAAAAGGGAAGATAACAGGATAAGAAAAAGCCTGGGTAGCATGGGAGAGTAGAGGTTTTAACAGCAGCAGTTTCTCAAATAAGAGAACTATCCTGGGAACAAGACTGAGGCAAAGGCACACTTCCTTTGGTTGTCTGAAGAAGACAAGCCTGGTCTGCCAGTCTGGTTCTGGTCAAGACCCCACTGCAGTTACACAGAGTTAAAACTTTAATCAGGCATTAGTCCATTGAGTCAAAGCTAAGAGCATGCGTCCCACAGGACCAGAGGGTCATTTTGCGGTGACTTTTATGGCTTTCATCTGAGGAGACTCGAGCAAAATCTCATAACTTCAGTTGACTTATTCCTCTGAATATTTTAAATATTGCAAAGTTCCCTAAAGTAGTTTTAACATTGTCTTGGAGCTTTCTTATTAGTGTAGAGTGGCCAGTGTCTTTCCCACATGAAATTTCCCTTAAACTCAGGCAAAGAATTTCTGTGTTCATGCCAATGTTCCCTCTCCATGGACAGAGCATTAAGACAAAACCAAAAAGAAATCAGCCTTTGTAAAAAAGACCTCTTGCAAAATCATTGCTAAAGAATAGTTAACAGAGTGCAGAAAAGTCATGTGAGCATACTCCAGCCAGAGTTATGCATATTTTTCAGATTTATAATGCCTTCTCTGATGAACCCTAAAAATCTTGGTTCTCCATTAATATCCAGCCTTTGAGTCAGCAATCAAGAGGGAATAATTCAGAACTGACATCACAGGCAACTTCACAGTTTAATGTCAACGGATGACAGGGAAAGGAGAGGTTTGCATCAGGTTTTCATCAAACTCTGTTTAGAACTTATCATGGGTTTCTAAACATAGGTCTGACCAGTCTCTCATTTGGCACCAATTGCAGCCATTCACAGTCTGCTCTGGAAAGGATTTTTGTGACTTGATTTCTTCCTTGTCAGATGCTGTAACCATTTTTAGGTAACTAATGAATATTTTTATCTGGCCTTATAATCTCCAAGTGAGTTACATGTCAAAAAGTAATAAGATAGGGGAGAGCATGTTGCAAAATACATTATTTCACTGAAAATCAGAATCCTTTGCCAAATTTCACTGTAGAAAAAGTTCCGCAATATGCCAAAAAGTTCAGGTAGGCAGGCACCAGTATGATTAATCTCACTGCTATTGCCTTTTCTCTCTCAAATGGACCACTGAGGTCACTAAACCAGAATGCATAAGCACACACTTTGCATGTGATAACTGAAGCGTTTGTCAACAAATCACATTCTTTTTTTCATTAGCTGGTGTTTGGTCAGCCATGCTGAGCTATTTTACACAACTTACATAAATGGTTTGCTTTTGCAACTCAATCCATGCCAAACTGAAATGAGTAAAGAAGATTCAAAACAGAAAGGGAGTTTTGTCTACCAAATCTGGTGTACAGATTTTAGTTCATTGGATCAAAACTCCCTTGAGTATATCTTGGATCCAGAACCATTTTGAGTACTTCTAGGTTTTGGATCTATTTTCATTTAAGATCTTACTTGTAGATTATGACTAATAATTTGAATGTCACTGGTGCCAGCAGAAGCTTCATCCACCTTTCAAAGAATGAAGTGTAAGCTCTGTCCATTGAAATCCCATGGCAATTTTCAGTAATAACATTAAACTGGTAGACAGCTCAGGTCCAGGATAAAGGTTTGAAGCGTGTATGAACTGCTTTTTATTCCACAGCACAAAGGATTTTTTTTTTTCCAGAGCAGTAAGTATAATCCTATCTTCTATTTAAAGCATGCAGTTTATTATCCCACTTTTTCACTTACATTTTTATATAAGGTCTCTTAATCCGTTTCACTGAAAAGGGGATTTAGCAAGTGTAGCACATATCAGATTTCCTGATAGACAGATGGATTTTCTGTTTTTTCTTTTATTAGTGAATGCAAAGCTCTTTCTCTTTGAAACCTTTCATAAGTGGGAGCTGAATGAAAAGATTTTATTTTTTTTCAACTACTGTACAAGAACCGTGTGTCTACAAGTGTATTGGAGAAAGATCAGAGAAATATTCATGTAGTGTCATGCATATGTACAAAATTTCTAATTGATTAATCATACATTATGAAAACCTGTCAAACATTGTGTTAAAATATATCCCAAAGTTTCAAAAATGATGAATTATTTTTAATCCTTCTGAGATTCCCAAAGCAGGTAAAAGACAACTGAATCAATCTTCATGATCATTATAAAAACAGGCTGTACCTCACTCTGAAAGACAAGAATCATTGTTTTCTTCAAGGACTTCTCAGTTAGAATCTTCAGTTATACTTCCTAATATGGATTTTTAAGAGGTATTGAAAAGCTAGAGATTGCAATATGTCAGATAGAGCTGTATGTGTTGTCCCCTGGCAAGGAAAGAAACAGTCTTTGTGGCTACCTGAACAGCACTCAAAAAACCAGACAGAACTGAAGTATTGACTTAGGTGGGTTTTCCAACATCAGGCAAGGACACTGACACAGTTCAGCTGAGAGGTCTGGCCATCCAACTCCACAACTTAACCATGAAAACATCCTTTAGACTATCCGACACTATATTATAGGGCTCAGAAACCTCCATATTAGTCACATCTTCCTTGCAATAGTTCTTCCAAATATTACATAGTGTTTTATTGCAAACTACTATTGTTTACCAGGTACCAGCATTCTCCTCCTTTACACATGGTCTTCTTGGTTCTTAAAACAGTTGCATTGCAACTTCATTTTCTGGTCACTCATGGAAAACTCTTCAGATCCATACCCTAAGAAACACGGGACTCAAACCTGCTTCTCTTTGGCCTCAAGGTACTGCCTCTGCACATGTGAGAGTAGGGAATGGAAACGGCAGGCTCCAGAGGAGTCTTGCCAATCTTATTCTGCCTCCTTTGGCAGTTTCAGCCGTCAGGTTACTAAGGAAGAGGGAAGAAAAGAGAAGCTGGAAGAATTTATTTCAACTCTCCTTGAAAATTGCCTGTGGTTCACGGAAGTTGTCTCAGCTACAAATCTAGAGTTCATAAATCATCAGCCACATTTGCAAGTGACTTCTCTAATTTTGAGCACTTTAGAATCATCAACAAACAGCAGCACATCTGACAGCTTTGGTAGGAGAAACCAATCCTTCAGTCTCTTCACAAAATAATTTCAGTCAGTGAGACCAGACCTTAATTCTGTAGAGAACCACAGAAAATCTCCCATTTGGCCACGGTTGGGAAGCATCTGCATATGGAGCTCTCTAACACCAGGATGGTCTGCTATCCCAGGGCTGCAACTCATAACAAAAATATTCACAAGGCTGAAAGCCTGAAAGGCCCTGAAGGCCATACGGCATGTCTTAAAAAGCTCCAAATGGGGGAACTCTGGGGGAAATTAATTGGCAAAAAGTGAGAATGGTTCTCCAGGTGTTCTCCACCGCTCACTGAGGAAATGTCTGTGTCCCAGCACAGTAAGGGAACTGTTCCAGACACCTTGGGCTTCCTTCCTCCCCACAGCCCTACTTCCAGAAACACAAAGCCCTTCCCATGAGGAACCACTCAGGAACATCTCAAATGCAACACAAGTTTCAAAAGCTGTAATTTAGCTACATCTGCTCTTGTAGGCCGTGCACAAAAAGGGGGTTTTGATGATACAAATGGAAACACTGAGAGCAAATTATTTTTTTTTTTCTTCCTCAGGACGTGACATGTCCCGTCCCCCAGATGACCCAAGCAGGGGATTCTCCCCACAAACAGCTCCAGTTTGCTCTAGGAGAAGGGCTGCTGTACCTCAGGGTGTGGGCAGCTCCCCTGTGTGCCACTCACCAGAGGGAATATTTCCACCTTCAGCTAGAGTCAGGGCAGCAGCTGAGCTGGAAGAGAGCCACACACCTACAGATGTGCAGGGAAAAAATTCAAAAAGCAAAAGGAAGGCCAAAAGCAACTTATATTTCTGATAATATTGTGCTTGTGGATCGTCTGATTAATGGCCTTAGAAGTTTCAGAGCAGACAGAGTTCAGAACAAGCTTAATTTAAATGTAGTTCACAGTTCAACATAATGAAGAGCAAATAATGAAAAGACTCCTGGTCTGAAATTCAAGGACTTGGACTGCTTTTGCATCACAACGCTGAATCACCTGTTTATAATTTGAAGTCTAACAACCTGATGACATTTTGATGTCTCTGTAGTTATTTGGGGACTTTTTATAGCTCTCAGGAATTCTGCCTAACCTTTTCCTCTAGCTCTCTCAGCTCTGCTAGCTTTCTCTAACAGAAGGATATTCTGCTAGAATATATTCTTGAGCCTCTCCTTCAGCAAAAGCTTTAATATTTGCTTTGAAACAAGCCAATACTGAAAGGCTTTGCCTTACAACTTGCACATGATCTTTTTGTTGAGCATCAAAACAAACTTTCAGGTGAATTTTCAGATTATTTCAAATGATACATGTTATCCCGTTTTAGTTTACACTTGGGGTTGTTGAGCCTATTTTTTTTGGGTTTTGGTTTGTTTTTTGGGGTTTTTTTTGTGGTTTTTTTCTCCTGCTCTTTGATGATTTGGAAAGCTGATAACTGGAAATTTTTCCATAGTGTTTGGGGAAGGAAATAGGAAGAAACCCACACTGGATTGGAGCTTATATGATTCAGCTATAAGTTTTAGCATGCAGCATATGCATTATCAAATTGCAACCCCATAAAGCCTAGTTTGAGACTGCCATGGCAGATCAGAATTTAACAGAATGAGGCAAAAAGAATGGCTATATGAAAACGACTGAAGTAAAGCTGTATGGGAAACTGGACTGCTCAAAGACTGTTTACACAGTTTCTTTGTTTTAACTCTAGGGTTACTAACCTAGCTTTGGCTTCCAAATAATTGGAACATATTGTAATTATCCTCATTTACTATACCCTTTAATTTAAAAATTGTCCAGCTTCAAAGATGCTGGTATAATGAGGGTAGAGTATGATGGTCATGTGCTACTATGCTTCCAGGTACCCTGAAGGAATTAATTTGTGTTTACACTAATTTTTGCCCTGTTTCGTTCTTATTCCACTTCCTCTGTGGTTGACTTGCTCTGTGCCTGTGAAGACAATCAATGATAAAGACAATCAATGATAAAGACAGGCTACATACAATTCAGCTGGAGACTTCGAGAGTGAAAAACAGACAGTAGGAATACACACCATAAAACTGGTTTCTGGGAAGGGTGTTCACGTAACCCCATCCATGTCTTTTTCTCCTCTCCTCATTTCCCTGGGGAATAATTATGTTTAAGAATAATCCCCTGTCTTAGCATATTTGATCAAGGAAAATTATATTAGCTGCTTCCCTGTCTACGGTTTCTAACATTATTGTGAAATTCTTAATGAAGGCTCCTCAGAATCCCTTCACACATCTTGTTAACTAAAAGTCCATGGTTTATAGCTGCTAACCACAAGAGCCAAGAAATGCCAAGTAGCAAAAATGCCTTATCCAGGGAATATACACAACTGAAATATTAGTCACAGATAATTACTACAGTGGTTTATATTAAGATGGAGGCTTCCTATATTACAGACATACAAACAGGGTAGTATTTCTCATGGCTTTTTGCCTTGGCACAACTCTAGTTTATGAAGGAATGGGATGGGTGGACAGAGGCTTACAAAATGCCCTAGAAATTAAGCCACTGGTCTGGCCAGAGAGAATAATGTGAAGAAATAGCCTTTCGAGAGTCCTGATCCCTACTATGCAAAAAGAGACCACAGGCCAAAAAAAAATCCCCTAAGATTTTTAAAAAATGTCATTTGTGCAAATTTAACATCAAAAAAGCAAGAACACTGAAGAACAAATATAGAAATCCTGTAGGCTAGAAAACAGTTTGCAGTGTTTGTAGGACTGCTAGGCTGTATGCCAGCGTTAAGCCAGACCATGTCATAAGTAGAACAGGATATGGGAGAGACCCAAAGCCAACCAAAGTCATGGTCAATATTTTGCTGATTTCAAGGTAATAGGGCTGAAGTAAAAGTGCCCTCCTCAATAAAAGTTTAGTTTTATTAGCACACCAGCCTTTTACCACCGATTTATCCAACTATAGAAACATAAAATATAAATACATATAAATAAATATATTGTCAGATATTGCATGTTGAGAAATACTAAATATATATAAATACAAATATAAAATAGAAATACTACTGTCTGTTTGGTCTGAAGGCATTATGGTATGTCCAAGAAGAATGGCTGGCTGTTTTTTTCCCCAAGATAGCAGAAATATGCCACACATAGCAGCAATTTTGGTAGCTGTAGATGACTAGAAAGCCTGGACCTGTAATCTAATATTGCCCACCGGGCTCTTAGGTCTGAGACACAAAAAATAGTGCTTGTAGTCTGGTTTTGGAGTAATTCAGAAGTGTTCAAGGGTTTCTGTATGCCATTGGCGTAGCCTGTTGCTTAAGGGGCTTAAGTATTAACTTGAAGTATTTTAGTATTCAAAAAGAACAGGAAAAAAAAAGTGTAATCAAGGATTTTATTTTGATCCTAATTTTTTATGTGTGCATGCTGATCTCATTTGATACACCAGTAATTAGGCATAAGAAATGTCAAGGTAAACTAAACAAAAGTAAAATACTATCTGTACTATTCTTGGACTTGCAATCTATATCCACAGACTAAGTTGAAAATCACCTAAATAAACACATCTGTTGAGCTCACATTTTCCAGTGATAGCAGTTTTTATGTTGTGAAATGAGTTTGATGTGTTCATGTTACAAAGACCAGTTTCCAATTTTTTTTAACATGTAAACTTACCTTTTTCCTGTTGGCTCTGTGCTGCCCAAGATATATTTCATTTAATATTGGCTAAAGCTAGAGTAAAATGGTAAAATACTCTAGCAGTTTTATATGTACATTGGAAAGAAAATATTGTCAGTGTTGTATGAAGAAAGGGACCAAAAAATGTAGCCCTGTTACATATCTTCTCTAGAAGTCACATACATTGCTATAGATCACTTCAGTCAATAGTTAGGAAACACCATAATACTTCAGACAAATACAGTTGGCCTTTTAGAGCTCCAAGGGAAGGTTATCAATTATATGAGGTGATAATAGAGACTCAGGGCCAGAGTAAGCACTGGCACATAGTGCAGACCTATCTGTAAGCATTAGTGCCTCTGTAATTCCTCTGTTATATTCCCTTTGAAATTGATTCCAAACAATCTTGCTTACCTTCAAGGTATAATATCTAGTTCCTCACTATGATAACATGGACATGGTTGGTAGGGTGATAAGTGATATTTAGTTGGACAAGGGGTGACTAGAAAAGGGAGAAGGTACTTGAACTTCAACTCTTCTCTTCCAGTGTCTTTTTTTTGTTTTTTTCCTGGATGTTCCCATTGGTAGACACCCAGTCATGAACTGTTCAGCATCTGCACTGTTTCACTCTTCCCTCCTAGATTTGGTGTCCAGTTGCTGGGATCAAATTTCAGAATTGAAATCTCAGCAAAAGAGCAGAGAAGGCATAGATTTTTTTATACCTCTGCCAAGCACAGAGAGGTCAAACATCCCTTCACAGGTGAGTAAGTGAAGAAATAGTCTTTCTTTTTCGTATTTCTTGTGAATACACCACCTGTACTACTTGTCTGAATGAAGAGACTTAAATTATTAGATATCCTCCATCGAGTCATCATCCCAGTAACTTCCTTCTGGTCAGACACTGGATTGAATGTGCAATTGGCATCTTTGCTGAAGAATTTCACCTTAAATACTATTTTTATAGTCATGACAGCTTATTTTTCCCCTTAACCTCTCAAAATCTGACAAGGTTGAAAAGCTTATACTTGCCAGGTTGTCATAAAACGTCAATATTTAATTAAGTCAAAAATAGGGCATACAATCAGGGATGTGCTATCATTAAGTATACACAATGATCTCATAAAATCACCATTCCAACCATGTTAAGATCAATAATAAAATACACTCATTAGATCACAAAGGATAGAAAATAGCCTGAGATTAAAGTGCTTTAATCCTCTTGCGGTACAGCAACAGCAGCCCTTAAGTTTAAGGTCATCTGCTCTTAGGAGGCTTGATATAGTATTCATGTAAGTAAATACACCAGAGAGTACTGTTAATACTGATTATACAGAGCACTCAGTGCGATTTTCCATGACAAATGCTGAAATGAAGATATATTCACTTATTCGTGAAACACATGGGATACATGGACTTCTCCAAAATTCAGCAGAACTCAGCAGGCAAATCCCAGAAGTGATTCTGCAGTCATGATAGACAGTGATGCCAAGAACTTCGGGGTTAAACTCTAGCAAGATGAATCTGGATGTCAGATCTGTACAAACTTTAATTGACAGCAGTTCTTCATCTCTGCCCCACACCTCCCACAAATAATGCCCCGATAAATATCAGAGAGACACCTTTGTTCCAATGCTGGCAGCAGTAAGAGTGATGTGTAATTTCTCTTAACAAAGCACAAAAGTCAGAATGCAGGACAGATCCTGAGGGGCAAGTATCACCTTGTTTCCACTCTCTTTCAGGTCCCTCGGCTGAAATGTTGAGCCTGGAGCAACAGAGATGCTGAGGAGAAAGGGCACAAGAAAAGCAGGGAAATTGAGACCTGCAAGTCTTCATCAGAGAGCAAGTAGGAATGGTGATTGTAGGTCAGACAGCTAAAATGACAAATGTGCAAAGGCTGAGACCAAAACAACAAGAACACAGGAAATAGTAAAGGCAGCAAATATATCAGATGAGGCAAAAGCTGGCCACAGAAAAAGGAACAGGGTGTGAGTCACAAACTGGTTCTCTGAGACCAAAAACTAGATAGGAGGAAGGAGGTAGACACCCAAACGGTGAGCAAACAATTCCAAAAACAAAGAAGGAAGAAATAAAAGGAGATACATTTTAGATGTGTGATTTGAAAAACGTTCAGTTTCTTAATAAAATGCTTAATTGACTGTTACAAGTCAAATTTCTCCACTCCAAACATCAGAAGTGGAGATGCTTTGTGGAAGTGGAAAAAACCTTTGTGATTGTGCCAGTTTGATAAATTATGTGACTTGAACATGCTAGACATGAGGAAAATGGGCAACAAAATTTTCCCCAAAAGTCAAAAGATTCCATTTTAATACTTTTATGAGATAAATACTTTTTCTTAATGTTCAAAATATCTTTTTTAAATGTCCCTCTGTTTTGCTTATTTGACCAGGAGCTATTTTTAACCTAGTTTCCTTGAGAAAATTGAGGACTTCTATTTTGGATAACCCTTCACAGGATGGATTTTACCAACTGTAAAAATAGCTCAAAATTTCTCCTGCCTATGCAGCCAGAGAATAGCAGAAACCTGCATGAAACTGCTTCTCTTTCTTCTTTTAACTGCCGGTGAACTAAATGGAGTAAAAAATTTATCATTCATTCAGTTCTAATTCAGAAAATTTTCGACTGATGCTTTCTCAACAACCCTTTTGGGCTCCTGGTGATGTTCTGATTGCATTTGCTCAGCTCTGGTGAAGGCCCACAGATTATAAACTCTTTCTGACAAGGGCTCTCATTTATTTTCTGCTGCCCAGAGTTGCCTTAGGGCTGTACCACGTGGTATGGGAGGCCTGAAAGATTGCTAAATCTCCCTTTCCCAGAATTGTCTCTGTTTTTTACATAATTTAACATAAACATAGATTCCATAACTTCTGAATGTTTGGGGGAATATTTTTCTTTGTTCAGAGAACTAAAAATAACTCTTTTTTTGAGTTCTTGAAAACATTTCAGTAGCATAAACCAAGATATTATGAATGTTCCACTTCAAAATTCATCTTTATGATGTTTTTTACTGACGATTAAAATAACAAGCAACTACTTCATACTGTTGATGGCTGCTTCCAGCTTCATGCTCCAGGAACATAAATATGCTCTACTGAACTGGGAGCCTCAGGTTCAAAGCCAGAAGCAAGAACTGTGAGAACTGCTTTAATAGCCCACCTCACAATACATTAGAGCAGGAGCTTTATCAAGACTGGATTCCTATATTTGGCTTGAATAACTTGGCAGACTGACAGTCTTGAAGCACACATAACTCACAAAAAAAGAGGATGAAACATTTCCCCATCTATTGGGGGATATACTATTTGGATTGGGACTTTTTCCTTAGGGACTTCTGCACTCTGCCCTAAAGAATAATATTGATAAAATATCTAGGACTCTGCTTAGCAGCAAGCAGCAATTACAAATGCAAGAAGAAAAGCATAAAACAGAGACAATTGCATTCAAATTTTATAAAATAAAAATTGGCCATCACTTACTTAATAAAATTATTACATTTTGATTAATACAGATATAGAGATTTTAATTACAAGATAAAAATATGATTTTTATGTTCTTTGTGGAAAATTTCTCTTCCAAAAATGCCAAAGTTGAAAATGACCATGCTGAAAACCATGTGTTGAAAATAGGTGGTTTATTAAAGAAAAATGATAGTGGTGATGCAGATACAATAGGCTGTTACTTAGTGTTCATAAACTAGTGAATGCCTTTCTAGGGAAGCTGTTGCTGCTGAAAGGCACAGCAGCAATACAGAGGGTCTTCTAACTTTATTAATTGTTATCAACAATTTGTAAAGAAAGTACTGTGAAGCAAAAGATGCTAAATATTAGGCAGAAATAGTAGTTAAATGAAGTTTTATAGGCAATAGCTCACAGACATTGTAATTTATACTGTAGTAAAAAGTGCCATGTCTCAGGAAAACTCAAAAAAGAAAGCAGATACTCAGGACCCAATAATGACATATTTTTTCAGGCTAGTCAGCCTTCCAAATATTCTTATAGGTATTTATGCATACATAATTTCACAAGAAGGAAATCCTGCAATATTGTCCATTGTATGTTTTTTGTCATATTTAGCAATCTGTATCTGTGATTGCACATATTATTTGTGTCTCAGATCTTGAAGCAACAGAGATTTGTTCCCACTGATGGTATCACTGTTTAATTTTCTGTTCACTATTCAGAGCAATGAAATTCTATCCATGGCTCATATATTTTTACATTTTCTAATTCCTGTACCCAGCAATATGCTTATGTTTACTGTCCTCGGTATCTTTCCAAAACTTTCTTTCACTTTTGTCTCAAAGCTTGTCTCATATCATGTCTTCTTTTAGATTTTCTGTCAGTCCATTCCTCTGGAAGACCCACAGTCTTCACTCAATTCCTTAACACGGATATTTCCTGGGAATGTCAACACTAATCTGTTGGAGACAGAGATCATTTAATATAATAAATCTGCCTAACCTGAGAGATTAGACCCCTGCCTGATCATTCCCCACATTTTATTTATGTGCCTCCCTAGCAATATTTACCTCATTGAAAATGTGTAATCTAATGAAGTGGTCCTTAAGGTTCAAAAGACACACAGTCAGTACAAATACTCTATAAAATACAATTATGGTCCACATTTTAAAAAACAGTTTGTGATTTTGTGAGTCCAAGTGGATGACAGTTTTCAGAACAGGTGGTCCAGCCAGCTCCACACCAACATGGAGACTAAAAATGAGGTAATAAAAAGTTGTTAGGCATTGAAATTTAGGTCCATATAATCTTATGAACTGCCATTTAGCAAATTAGAAAGGAGGAAAAAATACCTCTCTTGAGAAATACAAATAATTTCCCCACAGTATAATGAAGGGCATATTTTAGCTGTAGTTGTTGAAGAGCAAAAATACCAAATAAGAAGAAAATTACTAAAAAGAAAGAATATAATCTCATGGCATGTGTAACTACTGCATTTTTCTCTATCTTATATTTGGACTCACATACTCACATAAAAATATTTTTTTGTTTTATAGGTTTTTAAGGGGTTTTTTGGATAACACTTTGAGTCCTAGATTTAACCCTGTTTTTTATGCTGGGAAATCATTGGGCTACTGCAAATTAAAGAGTCAAAATAAAAGTCTTGCTATTTTATATTCCTGTATGTTAGGGATATGCACATAAGAATAACATATGTTTCTGCCACAGGACAATTAGAAAGTTTGATTTGTAAGTTTTTGTTTCCTTTATTACTTTCTAAATAAGTTATCTCCAGTTTATGGAGAGGTAAACATGACCCCCATATAAGAGGATTCATTGGATAACCTAAATGAACCCATTTCCTCAAATAATTCTTTTTCAGCATCCCAATAATTTTCCTGTTAAAATCATAGCCAGACATAAGAAGACATTGGGAAGCACTATCAAGTATAACTACTGCAAAGTCAGTGGAAAAGTTGGTATTTGCGTCCATAAATGCAGACCAGTCCCATGATCAAGAGGTCTGTAACTCACTCCCCAGGGCTTTGCCACTGCTAATGCTGCTGGAACTGTTGTGCTACACATCCTTTCGCTGTCCATGGAGAAAGCTCATCCGTGACACTTAGATGATTTACACACTCAGATGTGGCACTCCAAAATAATTAGCTATAGAAGTAATTCATTTAGCACTGTGACAATTCTGTCTGAGAAATTTAAAAAAAAATTAATAATGACGGTGGTTATTTATAGATCATCTCCAATCCACAGAAGATCAAGGCACTTACCACATTTTACAAATTGATTTATAAACTGCATGTCAGAGGGATAATATCACTTAGCAGTGAAACCTCTGGAATAGCATTTCATAGAAGAGAAGTGCAGAACAGAGTATAAAGAAGAAATAATACACCCACTTAGCAGCAGTATCAGTAGATGCTGTGCCAGCTGGCATTTGCCCAGGACTCCAGAGCCAACCCTTCTAACCTTCTGAGAGTACTAAAGCATCATAAAAAATAATGCCTGATATTTCACCCAAAAGATGAGAAAAAGACTAAAAATGCAGAGTATTGATCACCATAGGAGATATTCTAAAACTCATATTCTTTCTTACCTAGCCAAATTTTCATCATATCAGAACATTTTCTTTCTCTATTTACACACTCTCACACTGCCCCCCATCACTCTACCTCAACGTGGAAGCAGGTTTGTTTACCAAACTGGGATGGGACTAATTCAGCAGTACTAATACCTCTTACATAAGACTTTATTATCAGCAAAATGAATATCACTTATCTCTTGACTTCTGAATCAATAAAATTATATAAATAAAAATCATATTTTCCAGGAGATGCACAAAAAAATTAAATTACTTTGTAACTTGAAAACGGAATATCAAATAACTATTAGTTTGATTCATTAAGCTAAAGAACCAAGAAAAAAAAAAGCTGTCTTTCTTGTTTGCAAAAATACTCTCTTATATTCTAATTTTTAAAATACAAGAACGAAATGCCCATTTTTTTCATGGAAAATGACTACACAGCTAGATTCTGGCTCTGTGCATTTCAATTTTTTATGTAAGAAATTTATTACCAGAAGAAATCTCTAAGGTGCTCAAACCTTAGAATAAACAGTTTCCAACAGTCAGATGTTATATTTCTCCCATAGCATTAAGGGAAGTACAGGGACTAAGCTGAAAACATCTGTGTTGCTTCTTGTATATGGAAAGTATCACAGCCTGTGTGTAGTGCCAATAACAATATACTGCTCCTTATTTGCCAAGCAATGCTGGCTATCATCAAAAGCACACCTTTAATGGAGTAGCTGAAAGGCAGAGATCCACAACTGTATTCAAGTAAGAATGGGGTAAGGACGTGATTGTGTCTAAATCTGTTCCTCATCATTTTATGTCCCAGATGAGGTGAAAGACAGAAACACTGTACCTCATTCCCAGCTCTTTTTGACTGGGGACATGCACTGGTTTACCTCTAGCTCCAGCGCCAGATCTGTCAAGGTCAGTGCTAATGAAATGTGATCTCTCTCCTTCTTCTTGCCCACACAGCTGTTTGATTGGAAGACTTAGTGACAAAATAGATCACAGAGGCCAAGTGTGTTAATCTCTGTAGGGGTGCCGTTAACGATATGCTTCAAGACAGGTTCTAGGGATTTCTTATTGGTGGCAAAGAAGCCTAAATAAAGTAAATAAACCAAGCAAGCTCTTTTTCATCTACTGTCTAGTACCAACAGCATTAAACAAATATTCAGCAACCCAAGTTCTCCACTGATAAAGGTCTTCTCACAGTGATCACCAAAAGGGGTCATTCTCCCAGCATCCAGGTGCAGCATAGTGATAACTTTGCCTTTAAATTCTCTCCAGAAGGAACAAAACACTAGTTAATTCCATGAGTTTCAGAGCTTGTCCTTCATTTAATGCCAGGAAGGATGTAACACAGCAAAGCTGGGACCAGCCTGATTTTCCTCAAAACCAGACCCCTACTAGCAGCTGTGGTCTTTCCATCTCTCTGGGCTGACACAAACCTGCTGTGGTCTGTACCTACAATACCCAAAACTCATTTAAAAATGGTGGAATGTGCACTGGCAGAAAATAAATTATCTGGTGAAGGTGGAGGCCAGCAAGCAATGTTTTATCAACTCCACAGTAACACACTGCACATGGGGCCATCATTTAGTACTCACTACTCATACTGGCCAATCCTACATATATGCATGAGCAATCCATCTTTTCTAAGCACATTTTTTCTTTCCAGCCTTGATCTTCATTTTCACACAATCCCAGAATATTCTGAGTTTGATGGGACCGAAAAGGAGCATCATGTCCAACTCTTAAGTAAATAGCCTGTACAGAGATCAAATCCATGACCTTGACATTATTGGCACTGTGCTCTAACTAGCTGAGATAATCTCTTTCATCTTAGCCTTAATTATCCTTCCTTTTCCTCTTTTAGCTGGGCTAAGATTTCCCTTCCATCCTGTTTTCCTCCCACCTTGACTTAGGAAACACTTCTCACTATATTTCCTCCTAATAATTAGTTACAACATTAAGCTAAACTTCTAACCTTGTAACCTTAAAATACACTGTCTAGGATTGGATATTTTCAAAAGTGTCCAAACAATAGCTCTTCATTAGTAACTTCTGTATTTTAATCTCCTGGGTCTGAAAAAATTGTGTTAGAAATTTTGCAACAGTTGTCTTTCAGATTTAATTTCTGGTACTTCTTTTTTTTTTCTTTTTTTTTTTTCACATTAAGATGGGGAGAATGCTTCAGCGTAAGACTTATTTCAGTGTATCAGTATTTTAGTATTTTACTTCTGATTAACACCAGAAAATACGTAAGAGCAGACAAGGATATATAGTGAGCAACAGCATGGCAAGAGAAGGGTTCAATCAAATTTTCATTATCTTCAGAGAAGATCTAGTTCACATTCTTAGAACTACTATTAAAATTTATTTTTTTCCCACCAGATCTTCCTAATTGATTTATTTCCAATGTCATCCTTTTGTGTAGGCTGTGTGACTGCCCACTACTACCAAAGGATTCTTTTTACAAGCAATCAGCACTTGAAAGTAGCATTCAGACTTAGAGGGTGGACAGTAAGACTAAGAAGCCAAGACCAAGACAAAATGTGAGGTGAAACAACTTAGCCACGCCAGTAGGTCTCAAAGGTGGAGCCTATGCCCCTTGGAGCAGCATCCAGTTGAGCCATTGTATAAATGTGTTACACAGAAACACCTGAGTACATGCACCCCATTGTTTTTTCCTCTGTGAATTGTGGGAGATTTCTTCCTCTTCTATCCCAAGAGAAAAAATTGCAGGCAAACATTCAGTAGCTGTATTTTCACTGAACAGTGTAACATAGGCTCTGTCCTGCACAGTCTGAAATGATCTGGAGTATCTCACCTACACAAAATATTGATGGAAAGGGGGCAAAGGAAACTCAGGCAGCACATCAGAGAGTGGTAAGCATTTAGCCCATGCATAGTAAATGTTATTTCCATTACTTTTGGGACTGTAAATCTTACCTCCTCCATTAGTGATTACACTGGAAAACCACAAGTGCCCTCAGACATAAATGACATGCAATTAAAAGGATCTTCTGCCTTTCTGTTTCAGTAAATGTTTTTGATCAGTAAAGCCAATTAGATAAAAATTTCTGATGGAAATTTGGGAAAATTTCTTCTTGGAAATGTGGTAATGCCTGTGATAAATAGAGATCTGTTTAGAAAAGGTTTTCCCAAGGATTTCTATTGATGTGCAATTGAGACATTTGTGTCTTACCAAGAAAAACAGACATCATAAAATTGCTGATTTGTTTATTTAGAGCTAAGTGGAAAGAACACATTAAAATGAAGATGAACAGTATCCATTGATGACAGAAGCAATTTGCCAAGTGTGATAAATATGCCAATGCTACTAGACACAATGGCAGCACTCTGCAAAGCCTGATGACGAACAGTTTCAGAGCTGGTACAGCGTTCAAGGCTCCCACACTGACAGGAAAATGGAAGGAAAGGAAATGAAAGAAACTTTCACATTGAGTTTCAGTTAATTAGAAGCAGAAATTTGGGAGAGGAAGCGGTCTTACCTTTTGAAATCTCACTTGCCCCTCTTTAGGTTATATTATGCCCAAAGGCTGAATAAATAGTCTTTTGGCATTTGGAGCCAAATAATGACTCTGCTTTACAAATATTCTCAGTGCTGTTATATGTGCCTTAGAAAAAGTTGAATATATGTGTTTATTTCTTTTCTCCAGCATCAGCAATGAAAGTAAAACAAGAAGATTAAGCATTTGTGGCCAATTCATTCTGGAGAGAGGGGGAAAAAAAAGAACAAAAAATGATAAAAAAAGCAGATAAGCAGATCACACTTCTATTCTGCGACTGTAAGATTGCTAGAAGGAGCTGACTGTAAAAAGGAACTTAAAAATCTGACAATTTATAAGAAGTGACCACTTCCCCTTTAGGGACTGTCATCATATTCTGATTTACTGATACTACATCAGACTAGAAATAAGCCCTCTACAGTAGTTCCTCTCAGTATCTATTCTAGTAGTTATTCATAACTCAGTATTTGTAAATGCTTCATGAGCTAGAAATTCCCAGAATTGTCTCAGAATCTATTTGCATTACCCTTTGTATCATACACCATTTTTTCCCCATTTCACCCTCTTAAAAATAACATTGTGCACAGTCCAACAATTTGCTTCTTTCATACGCATGCAAATAAAGACTTTATTAGAATAATAGACTGTGTATAGTGACTGCTGATTACTGACTCTTACGGGATAGTTTGCCTGAATTTTTAAGACCTTGCCTGTAAAATCTTGGAGGAGCTGATCTAGAAAAACATTCCTGTGTTAAAACAATTCCCATCATTTGGATGTGTTTTAGCCAATCATTTGCTGTTGGGTTTTTTTAATTTTAAGTTTTCCCACCTGCCTGAAAGGTTTGCTGTTTATCATCCTCCGAAACACTTTGGTTTTAAGAAAGGCCGTCCCTTGAGTCTGCCCTTGCACCCAGTCCTGGGATCCAAATGTTCCTCTGAGCATACAAACAGCCGTGGCAAGGGGTCACTCTGGGCTTATCAAGTGCACTGCCCATGAAGCTATGTAGGTCCTCAAAAAATGTCAGGAAAACCATCACCTTCTTAGAAACATTTCAAGCTAGAGAAAGATGGCTGTGACTATTTCCTTTTAGCTTAAAGCCAAATTTCAGCAGTGGGGACAGAGTATCACTCTTCTGAAGTAAGGCTTTTCTGGCATGTATAAGATGTCTAGGTTAAAATTCCTCAGTTAAAAATAAAATACTGAATCCCAGGATTTCCATTTCATCAGGTACCTGAACCATTACTGTACTGCAGAGTCATATTGCCTGTACTCACCCCACCCTCAAAACACACTGAAGAAAAAAGCAAGGCCAGCTGATTCCCTCAAAAGCCACACCAGAGGGCCCTTAGGTTTGACAGGGAAGCTCCAGCTACAGATCACAACTGGAAAAGTCCTTCCCTCTCCAGCCCAGAGTGAGAGAGAGGCAGGCAAGAAAGGGCTCACAATTCATTCTTGGTCTGCGTGGTTTCTCGGGGGCCTCTACAGACCATGCCCATGGACCCTCCTACAGCGCTGGCTGAGCAGGTCTCGCTAATCACTGCGCTAATGAGAGAACATCCCTGCTCTCTGCTCAGGGAATGCTGACAGCTGCTGCCTCTCATCATCGCATCGGGACAAAGGTGGCTCTTGGCGTTACTTTTTGTCAGGTAACTTTCTTCAGCCTACAAACTCTCTCTTGACAGGGTGACTACCATAGCCTGCCTCTGTTCCTGGTCATCCTCAATCACTTCCATAATGAGAAAGATTTCTTTATTTGTATTTTTTATATAATCTGAGAGGAACTGCAAAGTCATTAAAAGGTATAGCTTCCTGGCACAAATTTAATTATCAATTCCATCATCTGAGGCCACATCTCCTGTGACTCCAGTGCCACAACAGAAATGCTTCTGCACTCACATCTGAGGTCATGCAGAATTTGAAAGGCCTTATCTCTCATTTTACTTGCTCTAGTTTCACAAAATTCAGACCATCCAATCACTGCCTCAAAGTTTGTTTTGATATAACCTTTTTCTGTTATAACCTCTTAACTGTGCTGTCCATCTTGTTTTTATAGCATACATCTTCTCTGACATTTGTTTTTTTATTGTACTTTCTGAATAAGTTCCATGCAGTCTTACTTGATTTTCAAATTAAAGTACGTCTGCCAGCCCAGAAAAGGATTAAATTTTAATTTAAAATGTGGGTATTTAGTTACTGTGATTATCTATATAAAAGGTTTTATCTTCAAGTTTATAAAAAGCTTGCAAACAAAGGTATATTTTTTAACAGTTTTGCAAGCTCTGTATTTTCAGATTTTTCCCTTGCATTATATTAGTGGAAGAACAGATATTAACTCCCAGCCCAGTGTTATATCCTCTCTGGAGGCCAGAAAAAATAGGAGATGCAGACTTACACAAACACACGCATTTCATATTCCCATTCCAGAACATTTACATATGATCTTTAATCAAAATATTTTACCGCTGTGAACACCTGACAGCAACACAATGAACACATTATTTAATGAGTAAAATGTGGACACAAGCAACACAGGGATCTGCCTTAGAAAATAGACACGGAAGGAGATTAAAAAATATTATTGTGGATGTTTCATTGTAGTGAATTCAAATTTTACAGAATTAAAATCTGCTACCCATACTCAATCTGAGCAATTCCTGTTGTGTTTGTTCTGCTCTTGGAAAAGTGGAAAGACCCAAGTAATTTTCTTCCTCATGATGGATTTAGATTGACTAAGCTCAGGTGTTCTTCCCACAGAGATGAGCATGAAGCCATACAGGTAAGCGCAGCTGTGAAAACACAAACTGCCCTGAGAAAGGTCAGCTCCTTCTGCACTGCTGCAATCATCAGTGTGAGCCCCAGGATAGGGTCTCAGTAACTTTTAGAGCTGGTACCCATCCACAGCTTGGGGGTTGGAGAAAGTGGACCTTGCTTGTGTCCTTGGAAGTCAGATTGTGTTTTGTAAGCAGTCCCCACATCTGTGAGCACAGCAAATTAGAAAGAACAATAGGGAGTGAGAGTTTTGCATGTGAGCTACCTGGAGCAGTAATTGAAAATAAATAGCTCAGCTGTGGAGTCAGAAGTCTTTTGGTAAGAGGGGACTCACATCTTAGGCACATATTTCAGCTTCCTACTAAGGACAAGGACACCTGGATCCAACAAGTGTTTTTTCTCAATTTTTTATTTGTCATTAAAGTGGCTTCATGACACATACGTAGCCCTTTGCATCTCTTCCTGTGCTCATGCTCAGGAGGAGTAGTTTGAAGTTTGTCACAACCTGGAGAGAGCTGAGTTTTTGTCATTCATGTTGGAAATAAGTACGTGCTACATTGGCAGTAGTTCCACTCTGCTTTGTCTAGATATAAATCTGGCCTTAGAAAAGGTTAGAGAGCTTCAAAAATATCTTAGATCTCTCTGGGGACCAAACAAAAAGAGGATGAGTGATATACATCTGGTTAATTTGTAGAACACCTTTCACATTTGGCTGAATTTTCAAAACACGATTGTGGTTTTTGCTTGAGGAGTCGAGTGAGCCTGGTGTTTCTTTTTCTAACACAAACCAATAGGGAAGACCCCTCAGATTGCAGGGCAGACTCCACACCTTCAGTTTCCAATGCCTCTTTCCTGATCTCTCTGTCCTGTAACAGTATCACTTAGGGAGTAAAGCAGCAGGGAGCGTGGATGGCCAGAAGGGAATGAGGTTCACTTAAACTTGACTTGTCTCTCTGAAGGACAGGCATTGAGCCAATGTTCTACAGCCACAAGAGAGACTAAGGTATCTTGTACCTAATCCTTACCATAGGTTGCACTATTTTCCTCTCGAGTGCCTCTCTCTCCTGCACTGTCCAGCTGTCACAGAGCCCTTCTCTTGCTAACTTTTCCTCTGCCCACTTCCCTGAGCTCCTGTGTTCCAAATGAGACGGAAAGAGGAAGTGCTGAAAAGGCAGCACACTTTTCTCACAGTATTTCTGGATGAAGCGGAAGTACTGAGCACTGGAAATCTGTCCTGTTTTGCACTCTGTAAACAGCTTCTATAGCAGCATAGCTGGGACAAGACAAGTTATGAATATGAGCATAAACTTGCAGATATCAAGGACTCCATGATTTATACACACTGTATTACATTTTTCCTCTATTTCTCAATTTTATAAACCATGTTTTTCTTCTGAATGAAAAATATTAAAAGGGAATAAATCAGAATCTACAATCACATCTTTCTTTTTTTTTCTCTTTTTTTTTTTTAAGGAGGAAAAAGACCTGTCAATTTTTTCCTCCTAAAACATACTTTGACATCCCTGAAATCAGACCAAATAATTGTGCACCTTTTTTTTTAAATATTTTGTGCAAAATCATGCAATCAATAGAATATGCTGAGTTGGAAGGGACTCACAAGGATCATTGAAGTCCAGCTCCTGGCCCTGCACAGGACACTCCAAGAATCACATCATGTGCCTGAGAACATTGTCCAAACACTTCTTGAAATCTGTCAAGCTTGGCGCTGTGACACTCTCCTGGGGAGCCTGTTCCAGCACCCAACCACCCTCTGTGTGAAGAGCTTTTGCCTTATGTTCAGCCTAAACCTACCCTGACACAACTTCAGGCCATTTCCTCATATCCTGTCACTGGTCACCAAAGAGTAAAGATCAGTGCCTGCCCCTCCTCTTCCCCTCACAAGCAAATTGTAAACTGCAATGAAGCCACTCTTCACTCTCCTCTTCGCCAGGCTGAAGAGACCAAATGACCTCAGCAATTCCTAATTCAGCTTCCCCTCAAGGTTCTTCACAATCTCTGTGGCCCTCCTATCTCATAATTCCATGTCTTTCTGACTTTGTGGCACCCAAAGCTGCCCCCAGCACTTGAGGTGAGGCCACCCCAGAGCAGAAAAGAGCAGATCAGAGCAGGACAATCCCCTCCCTTGCCTGGCTGGTGATGCTGTGCCTGGTGCCCCCCAGGACAGGGCTGTCCCTCCTGGCTGCCAAGGCTCTACTGGCTCATGTTCAACTTGCCCTCGACCAAGACTCTCAGGTCCCTTTCCATGTCACTGCTTTCCAGCCTCTCTTTCCCCAGTCTATACATCCTGGGTTGCCCCATCCCAGGTGCGGATTCCAGCACTCGTTGTTGTTAAACTTCATGTGGTTGGTGATTACCCAGCCCTCCGATTTGTTGTGGTCGCTCTGCAGGGCCTCTCTGCCTTTGAGGGAGTCAGCAGCTCCTCCCAAATTAGTGTCTTTGGCAAGCTTACTTACCTTCCAGTCCTTTATGAAGATCTTGAAGAGCACAGGACCTAAAATGGAGCCCTATGGAGCCCCACTAGTGACCAGTCACCAGTCTGATGTAACCCCATTTACTATAACTCGTTGTACCCTACCTGTCGGCCAGTTGCTCACCCATTGCATGCTGTATTTATCCAGCTGCATGCTGGCTGGACATTTTGTCCATGTTTTTTCCATTTTCAGTCTGAGATCTTCAGTATTCCCCGCTTAACTACCCTTTTATGGAAAAAATACGCATATCAGGCCACATTTTCTTTGACCCTGTGTTACATTTACCTTGCATGAAACATATTTTTGTGACTTATGTTAATACCCATATGTTCTTTACTCTTTATTAGCAGTTCCATAGAGTTCTGCCACGCTTTCTAAACAAGCCATGGCAGCTTTAGTCCTGCAGTCCAGTATTTACAATACAAACTTAATTGTCTTTATTAGCCATTATATTTTTCTTAACAAATTAACATTTGAAAGGCTTGATAATTCTATTTACTGGGTCTGTTGTGGGAAAAACAACCTCCAACAAATAACTGAATTCCTCAAGCTCAATGCAATCATAATTGCTTGATACAAGGTACAGATTGCCTTTGTGTTTTCCTAAATGGGATTAATGCTTGGAGGATTCAGTAACTCCTCATTAGCAGGCAAAATGATTGAGTGCAACTGACTTCCAAATAATGGCTTTGGTCAGATTATGAGTGTGCCAGAGAAACATACACCCTAAATGACTGAAATAGTCCTTTCAGATTTCCCTTCTGTGCAGACCATGGATTTGAAGGGATAATAGACTCTCAGCTAGCATAATTGCAGAGTATTTTCTTACTATCTCTGGCTAAATATCTATGTGGGCTAAGCAGAAAGGCAAAATTTTAATTTCATTTCCCCTCACTGCAGAAGAAAACTGTAGTACTGTGGCAATTATCACAAAAGAGGGATCCTAGAGGCAGATGTGCTTTTGTGGCCCGAGCAGACCTGTTCACCACGTAACAGCAACAGCCTTTAATTTATTTTAGAATTGCTATGGAAAGGAAAGGAAACAAAAAAAAAAATATCATTTGGCACTTAAGAGGACTCATGCTGCTATTTGTATCTTAGTTCTTGAAGCATTGTATGTCTACATGTTAAAGGAATGTTGAGTTCTATGCTTTGATAAGGCATTATGCAGAACCATTATACAAAAATGTGATGGAGCCAAACAAGGATTTGGCACTGTGTTCCTGATCTCCCTTTTTTTTTTTTTTAAACCAGTGATTAATGATGCTACCAGGTGTCTGATGCCAGGATTCTGTACAGTTTCCAACCTCTGGCCAGCTCTTAGACTCAACAGTTTGAAAGCTTCCAGAAAGGTGACTGAAGAGCTCTGAAGTGAGCCTTTCAGGGCAAATGACTGTGGCATTTAGTGCATGATCCAGCCCCCATTGTAGGCAATGAAAGTCCTATCATGGACAACAAATGAGGCCAGATCAGGATGCTGTAATAGGTTTACTTTCACTTCTTAAGCTGTAATAAACACGCAGAGACTCCTAAAACAAAAATCTTAACAGCAATGCAGATGCAAGAAAAGTTCACCTATTACAACTTATAACTAGAATATGCATGTAAAACATACTTCTTGGTTTAATAGTGTTGCACTTATTAAACTAAAGGCCTTAATTTACCTTAGAAATGTGCCACTGAATTTTGCTTTCTTTGCTCAAGAGGCCATTATTCTGTGGGGGTGGGTGTTTCCTCTGCACATCACGCTGTGTATCTAACCAGCACACTCTGAGAGTCCTACGACCTCAACTGCACCAAGAATATGCAGGAAATACATTTGTTGGTCACACAGATTTATATTTTAAGTACTGCTACACTGTACTTGAAGTGCTTGTTTTTTATGGTCTGGTGATTTCCAGCTGCAAAATGGAAATAAGTCAGGCACTTCAAGGGGGTAAAATTATTTACTCAGCATCTTCTAACTTATTAATACAGATCAAAAGATAAGATAAATGAATGATAATATGCAAGGATATTGCATAAGCAGCTTTAAAGCATTTCTTATGCAAGCACTGTGTGGTTGGACTAGATAGTGTATCTGCTTGCTGGCAGCTATGTACTCCAAGAAATTTTAATAGGTCAAGAATTAAAGGGCACAAATAGAAAGCTATAAAATAAAGCCTAAGCAAGAACACTTCCTATTTGAATAGACACTTCATCAAAACTATAAGATTCAGATTAGCTGAACAAGCAGAAAAGCAGGGAGCTATGTCTGGAGAAAGGAGAAACTGTCTTACAAAAAACCAGAAAAAAATATCATCCCCTACCTTCACCTCTGGAAAAGATCTCAAATAGAGAATTAGGTTCCTTGTGTCTCACATGATTCCAAAACATTATATTGATGTCGTCCATAGGCACAAAAGTTAAGAGTGTAAATCTGTTGCACACAACTGATTTGTCTCTCGTAACAGAGGGGAAGAGGCCTAAAACATGCAACTACTGGGTGTTAAATTCTTTCTTGTCCCACATGACTTTCAGTTTTGTCTAGTTTCTCATTTTATACACTATTGTAAAGAGCTAACCGAGGGAGTGGGGAGTATCATCAAGCAGCATTACTACTGAGCCAAGGAAAGAGAAACCCAGCACATGAAATTTCTCTTTAGTCTTTTCTGCTCTTGGCAGCAGGATGTAGGATTTGTAATTAGTGCTCCCATTCAAAGGGTTAGCTTTTCTTCTTCCCTGCTGGGGGATACAGGAAAGGTGCATCTCCCCAGAGAGGGCAGCAACAGCATACCTGGCATATGGAACAACGGTCTCCAATGGCAGCTGTTCCTCAGAGAGGTGAGGCACATATTTCCTTAGGGTTTATGACTTTAGGCAAATGAGTTACATACTTCACCTCTGTTTTGAATGGAGAGACATTTTCATTGACCTGGGAACTTCATGACTACCTGTTAATTTTAAAATCTGGTTGGCATAGTTTCAAATACTGTTTAGGCCTAAGTTGTCGGGTGGGTTCTTTTAGAAATTTAGAATCAGATAGAAATTTTCAATTTAATGGTATTTTTTAATCTCCTTTGTAAGTTGTCTACTTTTCTGGTTTCATTCCAAATGCCAGTTAAACAGTATAATAGTCCAAATGGAAAGACAAGAGGGGAAAACAAAAGGAAAAAGGCAGTTCAGTATCACAGAACATTTATCACTGTGTTAGCAACTTGTGAGACTCTTCATCAAAATAATCCAGTCTGTCACTACACTCTGCCCTATTTTTCACATGTGCAAAAAATGTCTTTCAAGAGCACTTAAGATGATGAAATTCTCTCTCCTATGCTTATTAACTTTCTGGAATAATAAGAGACTGCAGTTAAAGAAAAAAACATTTTTTCTTTTTCAATGTCTTACTAATAGTTTACAGTGACAAAATAGTTTATTAAATCATGACTGGCAATTAAATTGACTAGCAATCATAATACTTTTGTAAATACATTGCTATTTATTTACACTCAAAAGCTAAGGAATTAATATCTTAACCACGTATGGTGTTGTCTGACACAGAATTTTCTGGAATATTTTAAATAGTGTGGGTGGTAATGATGATTAATGCAAAAGACACAAACAGCCTTCTCAAAGTTTTTCTCACAGATTTAATACTTTCATGTCCAAACATGTCCACTGATGGGAAAACAGAGATTTATGCTGGGCTATACCAGAACACAGCTACACAACTTCTGTAGACTTGTAGTTGTTGCCCTAAGCCAGTGACCATGGGGGAATCACTGGGAATACTAGATGAGAAGAGTGGATACGAATTTCCGTGCCTGCTGCAGAACGCTGCGTTACAGTAGGTTGAACAGTGAAGTTGTCTGTAGCTCCAGGACTCAGGAAGAGCGTCTTGGTCACAGTTAGGGACAAAGGCAGGACTCGAAAATACAATTAATATGCCAGTCAGCTGTAAAGTGCCAGAATGGGACTGTAGGGTGAGTAGGCATGGATGGCCATGTCCTTTGCAATCCCTATCCCTGTTGCCTCAGGTGTGATACCTGGGTCTGGCCACTGAATATGGGCTTCTTCCTCAAGGAAACCAAGGTGCAGAGCAAGAGGGCTGGTGCACTCACCCACACCTGCCACTGTGGATCACGCCCAGGTCCCAAACCCTACACACGGTATAAGAAGACACCAGACTTTTATAGAACAAGGAAAATTTATTCCCTGTTGTCTTGAGACCAGAGAAGTGAAAAGTGCACTAAAGGTTTACCCATACCTATGCAAAGCATGAGTTTAATGGGAGCTGAAAGCTTTCAACATCTTCCCAGAGGCAAATATAAAATGCTAGTTTAGAATGCTTGGCAGAATTTGCCCAAATATAAGTAAATGTGACAGTGGAGGTAACTCTGTTTACCAGTTAAGAGGGGCTTGTGCCTAGGCTAGTCAGGCTGAGCCCTGACCTCTGGGCTGTGCAGACCATTAACCTCCTGACCCACACTCTGACAGCTCCTGCTCCCACCTCTGTGCCTGCAAACTCCTGTGCAGTGCAGAAGTCGAGCATTCCCCTCCGCAGGGCAGGAGAGGGACCCACCCAGCACATCAGCCCTTGCAGTCTGAACAGCACCACCATGGTGAACTCCTCCCACCAAGAGCCAAAGTATTTGAGCACCCTAGGCTTGTTCCCACAGGGAACAGGCGTGGCTTGGCCGGGTAATGCAAAACAGGGAGAGTACTCGCATCGCAGAAATGCAGCAATGGCTAGCACTGATTCTAGCTAAGCCCACCGGCTCAGGCATCTGCCCAGCAATGTGCCAAAGATTGATTCATCAGGAGTAGTGTCTGCAGTCAGGATGAGCTATAGATGGGCATGTATGTGAAATGGAACTGGATTTTGTCGGGGGTAAATATCAGGGCTATGCAGTGGCTGTGCAGCAGATTTACACTTTCTGTTGGTTGGGACTGGTAGAGTACACTGATTTATACAGAAACAATTCTATCTCCCAGATCCTTTCTCACAGTTCTACCAACAATATTGCTCTTTATTATTAAAACAATTCACAGAATTGTGGGGATAATGAACTTACTCATCTAATCTGACATACTGTATTATAAGAAATGAATCAAATTTTACATAGTAATTAACCTATGGTCACCGCCCATTCCCGCTTGAGTAAGACAGTCCTGATTTTGGTGGGAAACATCTTCAGGGCAGAGACTGAGGGAACAAATATTTAAGTGCTGCAAACACGTAAAACATGGGATAGTGAGTGCTACATGTATCCTGGCACACTACTCAGTGAGACACTACTTCAGAGACAAGAGACTGAGCTTCATTCAGGATCTGTATGTTTTAAAAAGGCAAATAAAACCAGACATAAAGTAATAATTTTTGATTGAACAAAGCCAGGGAGAATGCCACTTGGGATCTCTGAAAAGCATCTGGAGACAGCCCTCTCACAAGTGACCACAGAAAAAATTTAGGGAAATAAAAACAGTTTCAGTGCAAGTTCATCTGCAAGAATCACTGGATCTATCCACATATTTGAAATCTGCCAGCAGGAATCCACTGAGAACAGTACTCTCAAGCCACAATTCTAAATTTCTGCCGTGTCTTCACTGGTATTAATACTAATTTTTTTTCTAAAAGAGATTATTTACTTCATCATACGAACCACAGACATCTCTCATGGTACAGACTGTACTATATGGTTTCTGTTTCACCCAAAATCTCGTTGTCACTACACTTTATCACACACTGCCCAACAGCAGTAGTGTATTGTCTGTTCTTAATATATTTGTCTTTTTGCATGTTTTGGACTGTTTTCTCTCCTTGCTTACTAGACAGATAACCAAAGAGCTGATGTAACATGCGCCAATCCAATAAAAGATTTTTAACATTGTCATGATAAAATATCTTCATAATAAAAACTATTTTTTATTTCTCTCAAATATTGAGGGTACAAAAATATTTAAAAACATATTCTGAATATTATTTTATTGCAGAAATACATTGCATATTGTTCAAGGTGTAGTACTGAGCAGACTAATCTGATTGTTCCTGCTTCTTCTGAACTGTATAGTACAGGAACATGAAACACTCATAACCCTGAGCTTCAGAAAAATGTTTTAATATTTAGCGCAACTTCAAATACCAAAATATTTTGTAACCACTCAATTCATCTGTAATGATCAATAGTGTAAATTTGTAAAGTTTTAATTTAAAGCTGTTAGCCTTTGAATCCCCCCAGTTTTTCAAGCTGAATAAAGGTTGAGACCAATCATTTGAAATCTGATTGTTTAGCTGTACCCTGGGCAGCAAACCAAATTTGTTTTAGGCTAATTTTATTTCAGTCTTGAGAATTTTGGTCATCAAAGTTTGCTTCAATAATTATGTTAGCTTTACATCAGAACAGATGTTTCTAATTGTAGGACTAAAGTCCTCAGCTGAAGTATTTACTCAGATGAGGTCTTTATTCAGACAAAACTCCAATTTATTCCCTTAAACACAAGCCAGCATACTGTGTGAGAGCTCTGAAGGAGGCCTAGAGATTGAGCTAGCATTCTACACTGGAGTTTTTCCTGCTTGTCAAAGGGTGACATCTGCTATCTATACAGAAGGTTCAGTAATGTTGGGGTTTTTTTAAAAATAAAAAAAAAAAAAAAGGAAAAAAGGTAACAATTTGCAGGGTTGGGATTAATTTTTTACTATAAATTCTAAGAGTAATGTTTTAATGTGGAAACCTGAAGAGTAGTTTGAACTTCTTCCTTCATTGCCATGTTAGTTGTATGGCTCACCATTGCAGAGAAAAAAAGATTTGGATGGGGATAACCTAATGGGAAATAATCAAAGATGTCATTCTAGGAAGACAGGTTCTTATTTGCAGAAGGTCAGAAGAAATACTACAAACAGTGCACTCTTCATCAAGTTCTCAGCCTTTCCGTGAAAATTAATTAGCAAGTCCACACTACAAAGTTTTTAACCACTTTTGACTCTTCTTGTTGTGTAAAATGTTCATATCTGTGGTGTACATCTAACAAATAATTTGCAAAATATATTGCTATTGCATGAACCTCAATAATAATTTTCTCTCAATCATAAGAATCAATTGCTCAGGCTTATACTTTGACATTCCAGGTCAGTTGTACACAGCCATATATTGTATAATAAAAGTCAATTTGGACATAGTTGGAATTGTCTTGGATGCAGTCTGAGAAAGGATATCTGCTGGAACCTGGTGCCCCCTGGTACATTCATGAGGCATGATCACATCAAAATATTACAAATATGGCAAAGTCAAGTACTTGGAAATATGGAAAAACTACAGATAACCCTAATCTGAATTTCATCCCTTCCAATGGAACCACTTAATGAGCAATAACATAGAAAGGTGAGAACATAAGTTATTTGCTCTTCAGTAAAATATTTGTGTACTGTAGAGTGACAAAGGCAGCTTCACGTGCTGAACAGTAAATGAAATGCTAACAGTGGTCTTCCAATAGAGGTTTTGTGCATGTACCAAGCTGAGAACACTCTCTGGTGAGTATGAACTCCTGTATGAATAGCAGCACATCAGCTAATAGTTAAAATAAATCAAAGTAATTTCTCTCTTTCAATACTCCCTTATCATGAGTTGGATAAAGTATGATAGATTCAGAAATTATGTTGATCAGGATTATTTGCATAATCCATGTCTGCCTCGAAATGATTCAATTCTATTGAATCAAAGTTATGTTTGGTTTGATTTTAACTCCACAATGTAGAGTTCTGTTTTCAGGTTTGTCTGTATTTTAACTCCCACACCTGACTGTTATGGGATCCACCTACCATGTACCTTTCTACGATAAAAGTTTTCTGCAGTTAAGTCTTTTTAGTTTTTCCATTCAGTTATGACAGGTCAATACCACAGGATATCACTTCAAAAAATCACATTAAATATGAAACCCTATAAGAATAATATTCTGAGAGATCTTTGGGGACATATATATATATATATAGGCCTGAAGAAATCCAGCTTTTGACTTAAAGTGAAAAAGAACTAATTTCCTGAAGTCTGTGAGGTTCTGTTACAGTCCTTATCTCATCACTCTTGTTCATTTCCAAGAACAGATATTAGACATTGTTTGATGTGATAATATGTTATGTTTATAAGTCTGATATGAATCATCTTCAAGAAAAGCTGTGGCACCAAACTGACTGCACCCTGTACATGATCTGGCATACAAATAAGTCTGCTGCCATAAATTTGAATTCTGTCACAGGAAATACCAAATTTACCCACTTACCCACTAGTAAAACCAAAATACTTTCCTGGATTATTTGCCCTGAAGTGACTGAGACATGACAAGTTTTAATTATGTGTTTTATCCTGGACCTGCTCCACCAAGAAAAGCTAGTAGGCAAGAAAATGTACTTTCTGAGGAGCTACATTCTTAAGCTTTATTGCAGCCCAGTTAGAAACGCTTTTTTATGCAGAAGTTAAGCAATGCTTATCCCTGTGTGTGCATCAACTGTCACGCTTAGGGTTCACCTGATGGCTGATCAACACCTATTGCTGGGACCAAACAGGCAGTGAAAATGCTGGAAAGCCAATTGAAACAGTGTAGACATCAGAAGAGGTGTCGAAGAAAGGTTTCACATTTTATTTGCTAGCAGCAGGAGCCTTCAAAACAGGGAAGAGTCAGCAAGACTCAAAAGGCAGATTTTTATTACAACACTGTCTGTCAAATGAAGTTTTCAACTGATTTTTATTAACAAGGGGTTAGTAACGAGATTATACTGCAGCAAGCTGAGCACTGTATTCCATGTGATAATGACTTTTAAAAGAAGATGGGTTAAAAAAGGCTGATAGGGAGCTTCTGAATCCAACAGCCAGAGAAAGGCAAGGCTGCCCCTGGCACATGCCCAGGTGCAGCAAGGGCAGCAGGCACACAGACACTGCACTACACAAATCCACACAGCCAGCTACAGACAGCAGCACAGGCAGGCACCCTGAGCACAGCAGGCTTGTTCTGTTCACCTCCCTGGCACACCAGCAGGAAGGGCTGTGAACAGAATGTGCATTGGTACAAGCGAGATCCCTGCAGCAGCTGTCCAGCCCAGACACTTGGTCTGCACAGAAGCTGCCCATGGATCCCAGCCTCCACAGCTGCTGGCACTGGGGGCACACAAACCTGGGTTGGAGCCCTCTCACACACACCAGCACACAGGTCGCTGTCAGCCCCACACACCACGGTCTCTCCAGAAGTGACTCTGGACCTCCTGGTGCCTGTATAGCCAATTCCTCTGGCAGTCTCACACACAGTGGCACACATATCTGCTGTCTGCTTTGAAATCTGGCTCCCAAGACAGTTATCCAGCTTTCTGGCTAGACCAGTTTGATATCTGCTAGCTATCAAACACTGTGCACTCGCACTCAGTGTGACTGCTGGCACCACAGGCATGTGGTTCACTTGACCATTGCCTGGCTCCAGCCACTGTCACGTAGACTTCCCAACACACATGCACACAGCAGGCAGTCCCGTCACATGGGAAAATAATTAGAAATTGAGTTAATAAGAAGGTAGGACAGAATGAGCTGGTCAGGGACAGGGGATGGCCAGAAAGGCCCAATGACCATCAGCCTGTTTACTGGCAACCAGCCTCAACTCTATTTTCCCACATTTCTTCCTCCCCAGCTTGCCTTTACCCCTCTCTTTCCCTCCCCTAAACCTCTCATAGCAAATCTTTTGTGATCCCAAAATACTCTTCCCCCACCTTCTGTATGTCCCACACCCTTAGGCAGTGTCCCCATCAGTTCAAAGGGTGCTCCAGGGAGCAGCCATCATCAGTGTTGGGTGTCATCCCCGGCACATGGGGCTGAAGGCACTGCTGCGACAGCCCTCAGAGAGACCATGTCCCTTTCTGTGACTGGGTTATGGTGTTCTTCTGCCTGCCATTATGTTCCTGGGCTCCTTCGTGCCTGTAGAGGTGCATTTTATATCATGTAACCTGGAAATGGAGTCTGTCAGACTTGGATCTGATCATGCAGTTTTGTGGCTGAGACATGAGAGGAATCACTCACCTCACTAGGCTATGGCAAGTTCCTGACGTCAGCCTTTACAAAGCACCTGGAATATTACAGGCAAAAAATCCATCAGTTCAGACTGAATCTTGAAAGAGGCTCTGTCATTTTGAAGGCAATGAGAAATCAAATATACCACAGGACCTAAGGCAAAAATCTCCAAGGCCATGTTCTCAGCACAAGGAGCCCCACAAATTAGAGCAAAAGCAAACAGCAAGATGACATGTGATGTTTGAAAAAAAAAATACAGGAGGCTCCATGGTTTATATCTCTGTGCCTGAGTTTGCGTTACCATTCAATTGTGCAAAACTTGGGTAAATACAGAAGGCATCAGAGTTGCTAGGTCTGGGCAATTAGAGCGCAATTAGGTCTCTACAATAAAGAGCAAGATTGCAGTAGGAGATTACCAAACTATTCTTTTGCCTGAAAGAAGGAGGGATTGCAATAGTTTTAGTAGACATCTGTAGGTCACTGTTGCAAAGACCTGCAAATTTGGATTAAAACACTGGGAATCAAGGAAACCTCGCTGCTCTAAAGTCTAAATAGCTCAACCACATTAGCTATTGCAGCCAGCTCCCAGAATATCCCTCTGCTGCCTAGGCCACAGAGATGGTAATAACTCTTGGCTCCTCTGCTGCGAGCATCACATGCATCAGATATTACATGCCTCCAGCCTCCCACTCCATGTGGAGGCAAAAGCAGTAAATAGTTTTGGCTGCTTTGTCTCAGGCTGTTTGCAAATGCAGACAAAGGTGCTGCCTGTTGATGTCCACTGGCCCTTCCACATCTTCTTGCAATGGCATCCACGGACAGTTGTTCCCAGACAGCTCTGGTCTGGGCCACACTGGTCAGGGTCATAGAGATCTTGTAAGTATTTGAAATTCCCTTGCCTGGCAATATCCTTTTATATTTTTTTGAGAGAAAAGAAGGTGAAGGGAGGACTTCCTGCAGGAGGCTCTGATGCTTGGAGCCACAGGTGACACACCCGAACCTTTGTTATACAGACTCAGACTGAGGAAAATGTGATGCTACTGCATTCTGCAGGACCTCTCTTCCCCCTATCCCTCCCTTCCAGCAGGCTCCTTAACTGTCCAGACAGCATGTGACATGCCTTGGCACCCCCAGAGCCTCTGTCCCCATGGTGGCATCCCATGGATAAGCAGGGACATCATGCTGGGGCTGCTGCATACCCAGATATTGCTGCAGAGCGGGAACACAGCCAGGGCATATACCTGGGAGGAGCTGAGTCACAGACAGAGACACCTTGGCTCCAAGGTGCTGTTGAATAACACACGTTGTGACCTTAACCATCTTTCAAAATGACCCTCAGCCCTTTCACACTATAAAGGTAACACTCTTCCTTTAGTTTTTCCATGCAATCAGCTACAAATCTACCACAGTGAGAGCAGTGGGGAAAGCTTTCAGTTACTTTGGGTAGTGAGATATATTAGAAGGAAAATTAATATTTCTTCTGTATCCTCTATTTATGAAGCAACATTACCATTTGCATAGAGCCTCTTAAGAAAGAAGAGATTCCTCAAAATGGCAATGGAGGAGGAAGGAAGGGATAAAACTGGATTTTTCTCCTCCAGGAAACATGTAGTTTCAATAAAATTCTTACACAAAATATTTCAGCATCAGTGCTAGGAAAAAAAGAAATCTCATCTGTTTTCAAAGTAATGCCCAGTTCTGTTAGTCTGGGGCATTTTCCTGTCAATTATTGTAAAATACAGCTGCTGTTGTGCATTCATCTTTCTAGCTGCACTGGGAGATATCACCTTGGAGCCACCAGAGTAACTTCTCTGTTTGGAGTGCATTGCTTTCCATCTTGCAAAAGGATTTTCCCTTATTGTAAGGTACATTTGTGTTATAGTTAAAGCATTTCTACCTTGAGGTAGTGTCAGAATGCCATTGCCCAGAAATGCAGCCATGACACAGTGCTGGTCTGGTTAAATGCTGCATAAAAGATGTTAATACACCAGAGTGCTGCCTGGGGAAGGGGAAAGAGCTGCACCATCTTGTACCCACAGCACAATGCACTGTCAGCAAACCCTCTCCTTGCTGAACTGCTCAGCTCTGCCTTCGGTGGTGCCATTGTGTGTCCTTAAAATCTTTTAGCCACAAGGTGGAAAAAGGCTCTGCTGATTTAGAGTCAGTACAATATTTTGTTCTCAATGGTCAAATGCTCCAGAACCATTTTCTTAGAGCGTCTAAAGGCATTTTTAAAAGGTAGTTCACAGCACATCTTTTTTAGGTTCCCCTTTAGTTAGAATACTAGAAAGTACATCCCTAAGTGCATCCACTCCATCCACTCACAAAATGTGTATGAAAAAATGCAATAACCCAAGAAACTGTGCAAGAAACTTTTCATGTCCGTATACCTCCTCTGAGCAGGGGAGCTGAAGTGGTCACCAGGTTTAGTTTCACACATCCCTCAGAGTCACAAGGAAGACTATAAGAATTCCCTAGGATAGTTTTCTTTATCGGCTTCTTTCTCTAAAATGTATGCCCAGCTTTATTAGTGATCAGTAAACACATCTAAGTCACTGCAGAAGGTTGTTTACTTACAATCCCAGTCCTTTATGCTGACCTCAAAAACAAAAACTTCAGTCACATGACCTCAAGAGGCATGGATACCGTGAGCCACTGACCAGAGGGGTAAGGTCTTTGGATCTGTGAAGTGGAAGAAACAGCGGTGAATAAGAGTGTGTGAAAGCCCCAGGGAGAGCTGGCACTCTGCTGCTGACACACAGAAAGGCACTGCACCTGCCTCGGGGAGCCTCTGGCCCCAGAGAGCAGTGGTGCTAAACTTCAGCTGCCAGAAAGCAGAGAGAAAGTAAACGCAAGGTTTGCCTTTTGCAAAGCCATGGATAAACACTGTCTTTCTGCATAAGAGTAAATCACAGGCAATTTAAAATTCTGTACTGCAAGAGATGCAAGAGGATTTTCACAGCTCATTCAGTGGCTCTCTTCCCTCTCTCCCAGCTCATGGGCTGTATTACAGAAAGACAGTTTCTGTATTTACACTATATTTTATCTTTTTGCTAAGTATTCCCTGCTAGCCACCTTAGCTTGCAAAGTACTGAATTAAACAGATCAGAGGTTTTACTGATTGTGGCTGTTCTTAGGATGCCTTCTCACCTAATTCGTATCACTTGCTCAAAAGACAAGGGTCACCTCTCCCAGGCTCTTGCACTTGACACATTGTCTGCCCCTTGCTAAGTGGTATTAACTGACCTGTCGGTAGAGCAGAACTTTTCCCTCACATTTTCACAGAGTGGGACAGAAAAAATTAGAGCAAAGCCTTGTGAAATCGAGCTGACAGTTCCTATAAAATCCCAGATACCTCTTGGAAAGCACAGTAGTATTTCCTGACCCTCAGAAACCCATGACAATGGTATTGAGCTATATATTAGCATTACTTCTATTTAATTCAGTTTTCACAGTTTTTGTGTTATGGTATCCACAGTGATGCATCCATTTGGTGATGAATTCCCATCACAAGTTTAGCATGTTTCCTGTGGTTTTAAGACTACTCTGAGCTGGCAAAGCACATGGCCAAAAGTACCTCTTGGGGAAATTTACCGAAATGCAGAGGCCCATTTCTTTGTATTCATCCATCTAGAATGACATCTCCCTGCAGACCATCGCACTGACTGCAGTCTTACCTCGCCTGAAGCCTTGGGGGAAAGATACACAAAAATCCCTCCGACATCCAGATGGTGCATTGAGAGGCTGGAGTGAAGAGAAGATCCGGAGTTCCCTGCCTGCGTGGAAGCAGTCAGAGCCACTTCCAAAAGCTACACAAAAGAGCCTCTGTCTCTGCTGATGAGAGATCCTTTTGAAGCTTAGGAGTAGTGACTGGGAGCGTTTCATATCTGGCCATCTTTAGGTTTGGAGCAATGAAGAATGGGAAAGAAGAAAAAGATGGGGAAGGAGAAAGCAGGGGAGAAAAAAGGTAGGATCAGCCCAGAACAGCTCTGGCTAAGAGGCTGTCACAACAACATACATTTTGCATTATCTCATGTATGATATTTTTTGCTTTCAGGCTTTCTTATCAACATGGAAATTTCCAGGGTTTTTTGACCTTTTCAGCAGAAAGAGAGCAGTTTCTCTCAGCTAAGAAGACATGTTATAATTCACTATTAAGAAATACAAAACTTCCTCAATGTAAAGGTACATTATAAAATATAATAATTCTAAACCAAGAGCATGCACTTTCATTTAAAAGAATGCATGCATTTCTGCTTTCTCTAGAAGATTACAGGGAATTCTTTACACAAACAGATTCCAGTTACATGCAAATAAACATACCATGTTTGACTATGAATATTGCCAGGTTTACAAAACTCTAATTCACTTCTTAGTTCCTATTGTGGCATGGTTACAAAATATTTTTACCTCTCTATGTCTTGCTTTTTCCACTTGTAAACCATGTAATTTTCTTGTTGAAAACAGTAAAAATGTTGTAGCTGTTCCTTGTGCAGCAGTAAGCATTTGTTCTTTAAAGATGAAAAATGTTCTAGAAGTTAAACTTTCAATGTTAACAAACCTGTTCCTTTAAGATGTTTTTCTTCATGACTCTCAACTTCATTTATCCCTAATACAGAGAACGAAAAACTTCGTTCATGTCTCGGATCAACTGTTCCGTCGATTTTTGTAATTTTACCTTATTCAATGAAATGCCATTTACTGTGGCTGCAGTGGCACAAAATGGCTTAAAAATTAATTACAGTATCATTTTCAGGTCTCTGAATACAAAAATAATCAACAATGCATTATTTTTTTCTATTCTACTAGTTTTTATTCTGTTATTTTCTCTTCCTCTCTTTAAACTGCGTAACCAAGTTCTTATGAGGAAAGACTCTTAATATCATATATTTCAGAGGGAAAGTAAGTGCTAAGGATAAGATTTATTTTTTTAAATTGGTTTTAAAAGCATTAAAGAAAATACTCTCCACATCTTTAAAAGGGATGGGCTGGGTTATGCACCCAGGCCAAAGCAAGAATGGTAGAGAAAGAACTAAACCTCAAGAATTTCTGATTCTGTCACAAGTATTAAAACTTTTAATCTTGCTTTTTGGAAAGTGTCAGACTCTTACTTTCTTCCAAGCATGTTTCCCAAAGCTTTCAGAAACACTTGCACTTTTGTCACAAACTCGTGGGACTTCAAAATTTTATTCATTACTTTGCTATTACAGGCTCTCTTATGAAAAGCTGGGCACAGGGACTGCCTGGCCATAGTCTCTGATCTGCATGCAGCCCAAAGGTGATGATATATGATATATGATATGATATATCATATATGACCAGCCTCAAAGTCTTGCTGGGGTGCTGTCATGCTTAAAGACCCATCAATGAGCCCACGCAGGGCTCAGCTACCCTGCACTTCATCCACACCCTGCTGGAGGGGTCCCAGGAAGCCATGCCACACTCCTCTGGTATGAATCACCTTTCTGGGAGCTGCCTGTCCACTCAGTCCTCCAAACAGCTGATGCTGCTCTGGCCATGGAAAAAATCGCTGTGAGTAAGGAAAGTTGGCTCTTCCGTGATTAGTGCTTTCATTTCATTCTAGTATGTGAGCACCTCAAAGCAAAGAGAAAAGGAAGAGAAAAATATTTCAGCAGTTTCCTCTTCCTCCTACATTTCAACACAGGAAAGTGAAATAAAACCACCTAGTGATTAATTTAATGGGTGAGGATATGTGGGGTTTTATTTTACACACTTAAGTAGGTAACAATGAATGCTGACTTTTTCTTTAAGGTCTAAAATCTGTCCTCAAATTGATAGGAGTAGCTGGGTGAAAGTCTGTGTTGTGGGAGAGACATAGGAGACTGAATTACCGCCCCTCTTAGCCTCAGGAAAAAAAATAATAAAATATTTAAAGCCTAAGAATATAATTTATTTGTGACTTGCCTACAACTATTGTGCTCACTGATTTCACTTAATCTGCACTGGCAGAGGACGTCAGCCTGGCAGAAGTGCTGCTGCATTACAGTGCACTGACTCCATTAAAACACTGCACAGCAGCTAAACTGGGGCAGCCCTGTGCTCCTGAAATCCTCAGCTGGCCCTCTTGACCCAGGAGAGAAGTCAGCCCCAGCAGAGGGAAAGTGTGGGCAGGCTGCCCTCCGCTGCACACCCGCACACCATTTGTCCTAAAGAAGCCCCAGTGATCCATCCCCCTGCAAGGGGACTGGCCCTTACCCTCCCGGGGATGTTGTGCACCAGGGAACAGCATCTCTAGCCCCGAGCAGAGCCACTCCAGTTGCACTTCGGTTGTGCTCACACAAACACAACTTCTTGGTTGCGTTACAATGATCAGGCAAGTGAACAGGAAAACACAGCAGCCATCAAAAGAAGATTTGACAGGGTTCAAACACACCCACTACCTGTGCCACAGTTCACTTGATGAGGACAGAGAGCCATGACTGAAATCTAGCTCATCAGCAACTAGTCAAATATTTGCAATCTTTCCAGGTAGATCCCACCTGGCGTCCGATCTGGCGCCAGCCAGACTTCTTGATGTCAGCTGATGAGACATCATAAAAACCCAGAAGCAGCAATTATCTCGTATGCAAACAGGTACTTATTAACATCTCCTTATTGGGTCTGACACAGTATAGCATGTCCTGTATTATTTCTGAAATAAGTACATGCAGGCACTGAGAGCTTTTGTTATGATTATCATTACTGTTCCTGGCTAGGAACAGTAGGGAACTTACCTCCAGCCGATTCCATCCCACCCAGGAACCACTGCTGGGAACACAAGGTGGGTGGCTCACCCCTCCTCTTCCTCTGGGACTTTGCTCTTCCTTCTCATGAGTATTTGAAATTCATATCATCATTACAACGTTTTATATTGCTTTTTTGTAGTTGTTTTTACAAGGAGTATTCTTTTTCTTGCCTGGAGACCTGTGTTATACTTGCCATATTCTGTTACTTGGAATGGTCAGACAGGAATTTCACCAGGATAGTTACAACTCCCAGTTTCTGCTGAAAGTTTGGGAGGCAAAGATAATTCATTTCACTTCAACAGCCCAGGACCTTTCTCTTGGACTTACAACATTCATGAAAGAGATATTGCTTTCTCTCTTCTATCCTGTATCAAAATACAGCCTAGCTTTTATGTAGTTATTTCAGTCACAGTACTTTACATTGAAGGAATTACTAACCCTTTTCTGAGTTGGGAAGCTCAGTGCAGAAAAGCCAAGTGACATTCCCAGGATAGCCAAGCTAGTGTGACACAAACAGCAGTGAAACCCAGGTCTACAGCACACAGGAGCTTCCTCTGCAGCACAGCAGAGCTGCAACAGGGTCCCACTCCTCAAGGGCTCCTTTAGGATCTTCCACAGAATAAATAAATACAATTTCTCACTAACACTCCAGGCATTTCCTGCTATTAAGCTGTTCTTTGGTTAGCATAGCAATGTCAAGAGATCAGTTTAAAAAATGTTGGCACCCAGAGCCACAATTAGGCTCAAAAAGATGTTGCCCAGACTGTCAGAAGCAAATAACACTTACAGCTTGCTTTCTCTTGGCTTGCCCAACTACCTAGATAAAAGTTACAACCCTAGTAGATGTCACCCAAATCAAAAAAGGTTGTTCTGTACTGTAATTCACATTATTCCTAGCACATGGGATTAAGAGCTGTGATAAAGAGCTTTGTGTCTCACTGAGAGAAGCATATTTTTTCTTCTGAACTGAGCAACAGCTGACTTCTCTGGACCTCTCTCTTTTTCATCTAGGCACCTAATTGTCTTGGGAAAAATGACCTGTTATCAACTTAAACAAAACAACTGCTGTCCAGAACAGACCAGTAAAATAGAATTTATATGAGGAGCTGTGGGTTTATTGGCTATTGGTTTAAGCTGTTTGTCCTATTTTAGGAGAGTATAATTTTTATTAGGTTTTTTCCCCCCTGTTGAAATGACAATTAACTCCATCGTCATAAATAAAGAACTGCATTGTTTAATGTGGCCATTAAAAAGGAGGTTTATAGATCACATGATCACAAGGGTTCACTTGGGTCTCATAGAAATTAGTAGAAATGGATGTATAGCAGCAGTTCACAACATGCTCGTTTGACCTTTTTGCCCTACATTTTCGACCACTTTGCGATTGTTTTATGTAATTTCTCCAAAACCTGACCTTCATTGCCCTCTGCTGGCTGCACCATTTTCTCATTTCACAGCTCATTGCACTGCGCAGAAGACAGGATGCACCGTGCTTCAACCCCAGCCAGTAACTGAGTTCCATGCAGTCACTCACTCACTCACTCACTCACTCACTCACTCACTCACTCACTCACTCACTCACTCACCCTCTCCCACTCGAGGGGATGGGCAGGAGAATCAGAAAAAAAAACAAAAAAAAACCCAAACAAACAAACAAAAAAAAAACCTCGGGGGTTGAGATAGGTCAATTTTAATGATTGAAACAAATATAATACAAAAATAAAAACAACGTTAATAATAATAATAATAAGAAGAAGAAGAAGAAGAAGAAGAAGAAGAAGCAAGTGGGGGAGAGAAATAAAACCCAAGAAAGACAAGTACTGCACAAGACAATTCAAGACAATTGCTCACTATCTGCTAACTGATGCACAGCCCGTCCTGAGCAGTGATCTGTCCCTCCCAGCCAACGTCTCCCAGTTTATACATCAGGCATGACATTCCATGGTATGAATACCCCTTTGGCCAGCTTAAGCCAGAAGTCCTGGCTGTGCTTCTTCCCAGCTTCTTGTACACCTGCTCACTGGCAGGGCATGGGAAACTTCAAAGTCCTTGGCTGAGGGTAAGCACTAATTAGCAACAACTATAACTATAGTGTGTTACCAACATTTTCCTCACACCAAACCCAAAAAACACAGCACCATGCCATCTACTAAGAAGACAATTAATTCTGTCCCAGCTGAAATCAGGACAGATGTAGCTGGACAAGTTACAGGGCACCTGAAGAAGGCTGCTAGATATAGGAGCTGTCTCAGGGACTGGCAGCAGCAAAGCTTTGGTCTAGCTTTGCTGTCTTTTGCAACCATGGTGCTGAGCTTAATGCATATACACCTATAGGTATATTACACAGCAAGCACACTACCACTTAGGGCAGAGACATTTTCTTAGGAACAACCAGTGAATATTTTTACAACATTTTAAAATTAGTTTTACAACAGCTTAAAAATAATTTTACTTTAGACCTGTACAACAGATCCTTCTTTGATAATCCAGCAAAAAGGCAGTCACTGTACTTCACCAATATATCTTAAAAACATTTCTTAACACCTTCATTTAAAAAAACTGCATTTCAGAATCAGTGTAAAAATAATCTATTTCTGCAATATCATAATGTGCCTATTGGTGTTTCAAAGAAACTGGCCAGGAAATGCTGCAGAATGCTAGCCTGCCCTAGGTTACTGATTGCTATTTTGTCTTATGTCAACATTGAATGGTATTTGTTGATAATATGGTGAGTTATGTGAAAAGCAGCTATGGGGACAATCCAGCCTCTCACAGATGCATTCTCATGAATCCAGGGAATTTGATAATTTAGCATTTGGTTGACAGAGACAGCTGAGGGGCCAGAGTTATAGTGACCATTGAAGCAGAACTTGTCTTTGCCTTAGCAGTAAAGACCATACAGCACATTATGTGCGCTGGTGGAGAAGGGACATTTATTTCCATTGTGGTTGACTTTACTACACATATTTCTTGAATACATACATCTTTGTTGTGCCTCCTTTCATGAACAGCTAATTCACTAAGCACTGAAAAAACTGTCCCTTAATATAATCTCCATGTGCTTAGCAGGTGGTGATCACACATGCTGTAGGAAGCTGGCCTTGAAAGAGTGATGAAAATACCCTTTCGCACAGAGATAATGTAGCTCATGACTCTCTGGCTCCTTCCCCCCCCCCCCCCCCCACCCCGATATATTCTTTTCCTTGAAAATAGTTCTAAGATGTTTTTACCAAATAAAAGATGGCATATCTGGTAGAGCACCATGTATGCATTTTTTTCATGAAGCAGGGTGATTATATTACAGAAGTTGAACTCTACAGGTACTTTATGTAGGAAAAAGATTTTAAATGAGGAGAATGGGACATTCTGGGTACCTTGAATTTTCAGCAATTAAAAGAATATCACAGTGTAGTAGACATAGCAAACTGTGTAGTGCAGCTTTATTTTTTATATGAGAAAGAAAGGATTACCTTAAATAACAACAATAAGAAGGAAGAGAGGACAGAAAAGAAAGTTGTATGAGTCATAGTCTTGGAATGGAGAAGTGGGTATTTCCCTTGTTCTGCCTGAGTTCCCCTTCAAAATTAACAGTGATAGTACCCTGTATTTTTCTTTGAAATTGTTTTAAGACACACCGGACTGCACCCATTTTCCCATGGTTCATCAGTGGATTTACCAATGCTGCCTATAAATTTTAAGCTAGTTACTGGAAACTCTTGAGACTCTACTGGGTCTGCCAGATAAGATTTTCACATGAGCTCTGCAAGTTTCTTGTGCAGAAGAAAGTAAGAAAAGTCCCCCTGTGTAGCTGTCATAGGGTCTTTTAACTCCAGAAACACCATTTCCTTTAAGGGAAAGAGAGAGGGGGAGATTGCTATTCTATTAAATTCACTTTTCAGTGACAAGTTTTTACAGCTCCCTGGTTCCTGACCCTTATTTATCATCATTGAGACTGGGACCGTTCTCAGCCCATTAGCGGGTATTATGCCATAAGAAAAAAGACAGGCTTTTCATTGGAGGAATAGTTGAGACCTGAATGACAGCTTACAGAGAAGATTCTTAGTCTGCAAGGACCTTCCCAAAGTCTCTTCCGGGGTCCTTGGGAATAGATTCCTGGAGACTAATGAAAATCTCTGTTGGCTTCCCAACATGTCTCCAGTCAATGAGCTACAAAACAAAGTCATGAGGTTAAACCTTCATTCATCTGATTCCCTCTGGTCTAATTTGGCTGTTAAATCTACACATCTTGAAGGAGAAAACAGCTGTACTAAGTCCTGAGAACTTCATGTACCTAGAAATGTGAAATATTCTCTGCTCTAATTCAACAAACTCTCAGGTTTATCTGTCTGGGTGAGGGTGAGTCAGAAGTGAACAACACAGTGTGGGTAGAGGAAGTCTCCTCAAACTGAGGTAGCACTGAAAGTGGCTACAGTCAAATTCTTCAGTATCACAGTGGTTTCCCACCTATGACTCATCTGTCTGCCTTGCCTTAACCATGTATCTGCTTCACAGAGTCCCAGAAGGGAACACTTCCCATCACACACCTCCTGGGTTTGAAAATAAACAGGCAGCGTGACCAAATACTTCATACCCAGTACGACTTAACCTGAAGAAATTGTATCATTGAAACGATGTGCTCCTGGAGATTGTTATGAAAGGCATGTTATAAAGCTAAATATCTCTCCAGTTATCTGACATTTTGTCTTTATGTATTCAGGATTCTGAACACTGACTGGAGTTAAATGCCAAAATTGAACTAAGATGCATTAGGGACTTTTTTTTAAGAAAACTGAAACATCTTGAAGAGTTGAAAGTAAAGCATTTACACTCCCAGGAGATAAGACAGAGAGACCATAAATTATTCCCTGTCATTAGAACTGAACATTAGAATATTTGTCCTGTTCAAAAAAACCCACAGAAATGGGAAATGTCATTTATGAATAATTATCCCTTATTCTTGGCTCTTACTCACTTTATCAAACCATCTGTAAAAATGGCCCCACCCCCATTAGAGCAAAGGCAAAAGAAATTTATTTTTGACAAGATGACAAAATGTCAGGAGGGGTCCTCAGCAGGATCCCAGGAAACTGATTAAAAAGAAGACAGGCTTCTTTTTAAAATGGTATGAAATCTGATTTTCTAGCGGTATCCCATGGCTTTTTCCTATTCCCCATTAGTCTGGAATGGAAAATGTTCAAAGGATCTTGCCGTGAATATGCTTCCTGTAGAATAATGAAAATCTCTGCTTCCATCTTGAAAGCAACACGAGCCTGCTATACATTAAAACAACTGACAACGAATGAAGTTTCCATGCGAGTTCTGGAAAAAGGAAATGCAAACTCATACTCATCTCTCCCTTGTCTCTTTTGATGTCATACACACATTCGTGAAAGAAATGCAGAAATGAACAGAGTGGAGGATAATGCATCTGAAGAAAAGTTTCCGAAAGTTCTGGCTTCTCTTTTAAGAAACACCAATTTAGCAACATATCATTAGCTCATAAGAGACCCCATCCAAAATCAGTGAAATCAGGGGGAAAGCTCCCAGTTGGCTTCAGCAGGCTCTGAGTCAACAAAAGTGCAATTACAAATGCTTTTTCTTCTTTTTCAGTGAAATCACTTTTTAAATGAAAAATTGCTTTTTAATGAAAAATTGCTTTTTAACAACAGTTAAACTCTCTTGGGGCCCCTTGTTTTAATTTACGCACTTTTCTTTTTTGGTGGAGCAGGCTAGAAATAAATGCATTTCATCTCACCCATCCCCCAAACCTTTTAATTTCACTTCTTTATTTTTTGCTGGAAAACAAACACAAAAAAATTTTGCGAAGCAGAGGTGGGTTCAGGAAAGTAATACAGTGATCAAATCAGAGAGCTGGCCCACCTGGAAAGCTGGATGCCTGCCAGAAGTAGGGGACAACTGATCCCAGAGGTAGCAAACTTAGCCAGTTGTCTTACTTTCTTTGTTGTCCCATCAAGTGACTGCTCTCCATTTCTTTTCTTGAGGTTGCACACAAATTAATTACAGAAATGCAGAAATTATACTACTCATACTACTACTCATCATGGAGTCTAAAAACACTCATAGGGACTTAAAATATGTTGGCAGGATTGCTAGATCTCAATCAAATACTATATTTGAGCAGAAGGAGAAAGCATCAGCTGTTTCTTGGTCAGCTGCATATACAAGGACCACACATGGTCACCCACGACAGCCTGAAGAATTCCCCTTCCTCATTCTTTGCTTTTCTGTGCATTCAGTTTTGTGAAAAACAGTGAAATACTGGAATATCACCTTGCTGATCTTCTCTGTAATTTTCCTCTTCTGTGGAAGGCACAACATACACAAAACTGACCCACCTTCAACAAGTGAAACACACACCCAGTAACGTTAAAATCCTGGTTTCCTGAATGTGTTCAGACAGGTACAGTGGTGACAATTATCTATGTGCATTTAGACATGCTCTTATTTAGGAGAGGATTGCCAGTTGGGTTGTTTTGTTTGGGGTCCTCCCTGCAGACCATGGGGCACCCAATTCCAAAGTTAGAAGATATTTTCTGAAGGAACAGCAGGCTGTGGACAGGCCATGCAAAAGCTGATTTATCTGAAGGACTGCAGTCCACAGAAAGGACTCATGCTGGAGCAATGGAAAATTGCAAGGAATAAGGAGCAGCAGAAAGGGGAGCAGCTGAGGAACACTCCTGGACTGTCCACCAACTCCCATTGCCCATTCTCCCTCCACTGCCTGGGGTGGAGAGGAGGTATAGGAGTTAGAAAAGAAGGAGTGAATTGAGTCTGGGAAAAAAATGGGCAACTTGGGGGGGGGGGTGGAAATATGGTTTTGTTGTTTTTGTTGTTTTTTTTGCTCTTCATGTTACGAATATAGTCTCACTGGAAGTAAATTAATTTTTTCTAAGTCAGCTCTGTTTTGCCTGAGATATTAGCTGGAAGTGATATACCCATCTTGATCTCAAAACCAACAAACTTTTAAATTCTATTTTCTCCCCCTGTGCTGCTATGAAGAGGAAGTGAGTGAGCAGCAGTGAGTGGGAGGGTGTCTGGCTGCTGGCCATGGTCAAGCTACCACAACTGATCATCTTTCTGTTGGTACTGGCTGTCACTTGCCCTGCATGGCTGTCTCAAAGCTCCAGCTAAAACATGAGTCCCTTTACTCAAGATGTTCCAAACACAAATGTCTTCTCAGTTTCTGCCAGCCACAAAGGTTAATAAGGTGTAAGCTAAAGCACTAAGAAGCCATCTCAAAAAATGCATTAATGTCATTAGCTTTCCCTGTGTTCCTTTCAATTCTTATAAAGTGTCACATGTATTTCATGCTATCTGGCCATCCCCTAAAGAACGGCCTTCAGCCTTGTGTTTAGCATTACTAAAATCTGGAGCAATAGTGTCTTTTTTCCCCTCCCCTCTAAATGTGTTTTAATTAGCAGAGTCTTCAAGCCTTGAGAAGAGATTTACTGCATGTCAGCACATGAATTCATGTTATTTGAGTCCATAACACTTCCTCTGTTATTTCATAGCCATAATTTACTACATTCAAGTATCTTATTTGTTTTGCTAACTACTGATGCGTATTGGCCAAACACATTTGCTGAGATCTCTGTTTAATAACAGGGTTCATGAACAGAGCTGAGAGCTGGGAAGCTCTGGTGATCTATAGCATCTGAAGACATTATACCCACAGAAATCAGGACAGGCAGACCCTCAGCATTTTTATCACACTCAATATGTCTCTCTTCTGAGTTGCATTTATAAATCCACTTAGCTGAGTAGTTTTCTCTGCAAGAGCTAAGGCAGGAGTTAAAACCTAACACCTTGACCACAGTAAACCAAACTAGAACTAGCTACCTGGCTATCACTTTGGAAAGTCAGAACTGACTCTACTTAATTACAGCTGCACCACCCCCTGATGAAGCTATGACCTGCATAAATTAGTCTATTCCAACTGCACTAGGACACAGGACTATGTAGACACAAGGTGTAGGCAGAAGTTCTAATAGCTCTCTGTCACAAAGCAAAACTCATTCTACTCCGTGTTGTTACACACCATAAACAAATTACACAGTGGCATTCATCTTTTTAATACTGAATTATCAGGACAAAAACCCCGTGAAGTCTTACTTATTGCATCCTTCATCTGTTTCATCTCTCACTCCTTCTGTCTTTCTCCTCTTTTGCAGTCCTTCTCTAATAATCCTTTCTTTTGTATGAGGGGAAATAGCTCTCCATCCAAACTGACATGGACTTACTGACTGGCACAAGGTCTTTGTCACTTTTCAAAGCGAATTAAATCTCTGCGTTTAGGACGCAGATCTTGAGACTGAATAGGTCATACAGGTAACATCCTGGTATATACTGGAAATTTCTACATTTAATTCAACACTGTAGTGTTATATTTCCTGAATACTGCCACGTCTTTAAAAAAAGGCAAGATGATAATACTTCCTGTGCATACAGAAGTATGTGAAAAAATGTTTGTTTTCCATATGCAGGAACTCTATGGGCTGTTTTTCTCTAAATGCCTTCAGAGTTCCATGACCACATGTGAAAATGTTTCCTGTCATCCCTTCATGTTTCCTATAAAAATCCAGTATGTTACCATAAATGTCGAGAATGAGGCCATATAGTTTCAATTACTTGTTTCAAGAAGATGCATTTTCAATCACAACTTTGTACTTAAAGGGCAGCTGCTTGGGTCACATTACACGTCAAGAGACAGACTTCATGATTATTGAAATTTTCTGTATGTGTAAAGTCTCAGAAGGCAAGGAAAACCAGACTACCTACATAAAAGAGCATTTCATTGTGAGAATTACTTCAGATACATAGGCTACCACTGAGAGGATGGAAATCTTGATAAGAATATCCCTGTACTGGACAGTTTGTTTTCATTTGATATGTATCACTGTGGCTAGAGCTCCATGGATTTGCGGTTATACCATGCCAATGTTCCCAGCAACGACAAGGGAGGATTTATAGATGTGACTTTATCATGGCCAAAGGCAGCATCTTCTAAATTCAGTGAAGTCCCAAGAATTTGGGACAAGGTTTTTGTTTTCTGTGATTTAGCCAAGAACTTAAAGAAAATGTAAGCAGCAGGCCTTGTAGATGGCCATGTACAAAACTTTTAGTTTTTCAGTTTGCTTCCTTTCAATTTAAAAAACTCATTCTGGGAGTCAGATGAGTCTGGAAGTCATGCATCACATTAGAAACCTGAGACACCAGTGTTGTACAGCTAGGAACCCTTGCTGAGGTACACCATATAAACCAAACCTGCCAGGCAGACATGGATTTGTATTACTTTACCTCTGTCAGCTCATTAAGCGATATAACCTCCTGCAAAGCTGGGATAACACAGATAACACAGCCTGGCTGCAGAGCTTGCTGGTGAGGTGGCTACAAAGGATAACTCCTTTCCCTACCTATAGTCTCTAAAAAAAGTCTCTTGAATGAGACTTCTTTTGAGGAATGAAATAAATGAATGAATAAATAAATAAAAAATTAAATTAATAAAGTCTCTCCTGCTTACTCAAAAGTATATTCTCTGTAGATCCACCGTGGACTTCACATGGGCTGAATAATCCCACAAGCAGAACTCTTCATTGTCTATTTCCAAAATCTCTTTCTCACCCTGTCTAAATGTAAGGCGTTTCTGTGAAGCTAAAATCTGCCCCACAGGAGCAGGTACAGACCTCCTTATGAAGGTTCCCTTAAACTTGCTCATCCTTTCACAAAATGACCTAAACCAACAACAGTACCAGAGATCTCCTCCACCTGTGAAATTATGTGGGAGAACTGACAGTGACTGATGGCTTTAACAAATCAATTAAGATTTTAAATCCTTTTATTAAAAATTAAAATAATCCTTCCTTCTCTTGTAATATGAATTTTTCTAGAACCATCAAAAATGTTGCTTTTTGCATCACAATACTGCCATAGTTCTGAAAAGAAAGCCCTGTCAGGACATTTTTAGACATACCTATACTTGATTCATCTCTAAAAAAAAAAAATTAGGTCATCTTGTGGTAAATGTAGTTTGGTTGATACAGGTAGTGGTTTGTAAGACTTCTCTTGCACATCCTGTTCTCTGAACCAAAGGAGAATGAAGCAAAGCTAACTATAAAAAAACTTCAAACAAGTTAACTTTTTGTAGTAGAAAGTGTACTTCTATCTGGAGTGAGGCACAACTGACTGCACATGGAACTTCCAGGCAGCACTCTTTTTCAGGGATTTCTGAAAAATACTTTGCCAGTTAATCTCCATCTCATTAATTCAAGAGATTGCTTTTCTCTTTGTCTTCTAATACTGTTCCTTAACTGCACTGTATACTAGAAGCCCAACTTTTTATACAGTTTGTGTTTAGGCAATTGTTCTTATCACTACCATTGGCCACAAAAATACCAAGCAATAATTCAGGATGAAATTTTCACATGATGAGGAACAAATTAAAATAATTAAACATTTCGCATGGAATCTACTATTACCATTCATCTGTTATAGTAAACAGTAATTGTGAAACTATTACTACTGGTTTTTTCAACTTTCCAGGAGTTTCCCTGAAACTGAACTACAACATAATGTGCCATAAAAACTCCCATGGAGTTTACATCTCTGTGTCAGAACTGTTCAGTGAAACCTTTGATGGTCATAACACGGAGTGGGAATCAAAATTATTGCTAGAACTGGTACACAGTATCATCATGACACACATATTATGAATTAATTGCAATGCATTTCCCAGGGGCAAAAACATACCAAAAATACTGTGACACCATAACATATGAATGGGTATTTCCAAAATAATTTATGAAAGTGATAGTTCAAAAGCAGTGGAAAATATAGAGACTGATTATGAGCATAACCAAAAAGTATCACCACAGAGTCTCAGGATAGCTCAGGCAAATATGGAGGAAATTATTTAAGCCAATATTACACAACAGAAGATATACCCACAGAAACTACAAAATATTGATTAATTGGTAAAATGTGACATAAATATTGAAAGATTTAATAAATTCTTTGGAAAGTACAATATCAAAGCCACAAGGACAGAGGTTCAAGCAGTATTTCCAGATGTCAGGGATCAGAAGCATGTGAAGCAAATGGCAAATATGATAAAACATTATGAAACAAATTAGGCAAGTGAATGACATAAGGGATTACAAGAAATCTACATAGCTTTTGTGTTTTGCCTTTTTTTTTTTTTTTTTTTTTTTTTTTTTTCTTAATTCATAGAAGTTGGTCATAAATAACCTACCTTAGATCTTCATTTTAACGTAGAAAAGATGAAGCATTTATCAAGATGTTCACACATTTTTATGATGTTCATACAGAAGATGCGGGAAAATTTTAATTTTGAAACTGACATTCTCAATCATTTCTTCGCTGATGCAAATTATATAAGAACAGTAAGCAGAGGAGGTAGATACATTTCTTCAGTGGTAATTATCACGGAAGAAGTTCACGTCTAAGTTCACAGCTATAAAAGATATTGGTTTATGTAGTAATCCTTTCAGACTGAGAATAAAAGAAAATATTCTCCCTTCTAGTCCCACCCAGAGACAAAGGAAATGCAGAGCCTGATCTTCGCCTGCTGTGCAATTGACTGCACCGCCCGTGCTTCCCTCAGCCCACTGGCTTCTCCTGCTCTGGGTTATTCCTACAGCGCCGTGTGACGGTGAACATGCCAGCGCTACAGTACTTCATCAATCACCACCTCACGGCCTCTTCCACGGCACAGGTGACCTCTCTGCCGCAGGATGAAACTCATACTGAAAGAAAGAGGACATGGGTACAGACTGGGGAACAGGAACCTTGTGCTGCGTTTTGGTCTTGTGGTATTGCAGGCAATTGTGAGTTGGGAGCGTTGTGCATAAAATAATGTGACAGCTGGGAGAGCATAAAGAACACTTGGAACCTTTTTGCATTCCAGAGTTCTCTTGTGTGCATTTTGGATGGGCCTGGAGAGATGGCTCAAATAATCTGACTCATGTTAACCTAAAGCATCATTTTTAGAATTAATTACTGCACTTGGGGAAGAAATATTGTTATTCATGTCTCCAGAATTAAGAAATTACAGACTCACAAAACAAACTAGGTTGGAAAAGAGCTTTGAGATCATTGAGTCCAACCTGTGACCTAACATTACTTTACCAGCTAAATCACGGCACTCAGTGCCCCATCAAGTCTTTTTTTAAACACCTCCAGGGACGGTGACTCAGCCACCTCCCTGGGCAGCCCGTTCCAATCCTGAACCACTCTTTCTGTGAAGACTTTTTTTCTTATACCTAGCCTAAACTTCTCCTGTGCAGCTTGAGGCTGTGTCCTCTCATCCTGTCACTGATCGCCTTGGAGAAGAGACCGACCCCCACCTGGCTACAGCCTCCTTTCAGGGAGGTGTAAAGAGTGATAAGGTCCCCTGAGCCTCCTTTTCTCCAGGCTAAACAACCCCAGCTCCCTCAGCTGCTCTTCATAGGGCAGTTCTATTATTTAAACACTGTATTTAGCTACTGTGAATTTGTTTTCTGATTTAGGAGTCTCTGTGACAATCAGCTTATTAGCAGAGTATTGGCACCCTGGCAGTGAGGCACCACGCAAACTGAAATTGGCTGGGGTATTTGATATTTTTGTTCTGTTCAAGACCTTCCACTATTTCTTCTGCTGTTTTCCTCATGCAATAGCTTTGTCCAAATGTTCCCCTGTTTATTTTTCCTTTATGTAATTTCTCACTGGTTTTGAAAATACTCATTCTTTGCTGTGTGTAATGATTAAGAAATAGATCAAGTTACATTATTGTCCCTATTTCACAGATAACTAAATAAAATTCAGACACAAAGCTCACCAAAGACATTATGTGAAGTATTTTCATAAAAGCAAAATCTAGAATGAAAGAATAGTGGACTGGATGAAAAAATGCCAAGAAAGACTGCAAAATAATAAAATAGCTGCAAAAACAGGCAGACTGGGTACTTAGGGTACTCAGAGATTACTAGCTCTACATAAAATTCCTTCTTTTTTTTTTTAATAAAACCTACATTTATATGTTTAGCAATGGCATTTCTCTCAGCACAGTTAGTTTACTAGTTTCAATTATGCCTCATGAGGTGATTTTTTCCATGTATTTCTGTTCTTTGTCATGGAAAAAATACTTCTGAGATTCACCTCTGGGATAAATTCTGATAGATATGTATAGAAATGTTTATTTATTTATTTATTTATTCACAAACTCATTTTCCATATGTGAGACATGAGCATATCAAAGGTAGTTTTAAGAGCTGCTTAGAGATTATGCCATGGACAAAACAGAAAACCACTTTGGTTCTTCTCATACCCAAGAACTTTTTGTATCTTTAGGGCATGGTTGTGAAAATAGAATGTTTATGGATGTAATGTTTCAGACTTCAGCTTTAAATCTTTAATTGTGAACTGCTAAATCAAACTGAGAGATTGCCTCTAGGTCCCCTGCCTGGTTTTAATTGCATAGTTTTGTTCTGTGGTCGTCCTATTCTAACTATTTCTTCTTTTCCACTCTGAGCATTTCTGTTGGTTGTTTGAGTGGGGTGAGAAACTAGATATGCTTTGTTCTGAGTCTCATTTAATGTGGTTGTATTTCTGGAGTTTCATGAAATTCAGAAATAAAAAAATGCAAACTCCTGAACCTGGGATGAGCTAACCCACTGCAGTGGTGTAGTCTGGAGGCTGAGCAGCTTTAATAGCAGCTCTGCTGAAAAAGAATGGAGTTTTGCTTGACAAAAATATGTTCTACTGAGCTAGCAGTGTGCCCTGGCAGGAAAAAAGGGCCAAGAGCATCCTGGATTGAATTAATAAGATTATTCCCCTTTATATGGTGCTTATTAGACAACATATGTAAACCTGTATCCAGTTTTGTACCACCAGCTATATGAAAGATGAAGATAAACCCTGGAAAGTGTGTGTAGAAAGATGCTGCTGAGAGTCAGGAGTTGGAGCAATTGCCCTGTAAGGAAAACCAAGAGGACTGGGGCTTGATTAGCCTAGGGAAGGGATGTTTTAGGAAGGACCTAACAGAAATTATTGAGGGGTTGGAAGAAGGAGACAAGCTTTTCATTGGGGGGAAAAAATGTAAATGGAAACAGGGGAGGTCCTATTGGGATTCAAGGTCAAAAGAAAAAGAATCGCTGAAGATAATTAAACATTTAATTAGGTTACCAAGAGAAGTCATAGCAACCCTTTCCTGGAAGGTTTTCAAGACCCAACTGGGCAAAGTCCTGAACAATGTGGTCTGAATTCAGTGTTAAATCTGCCCTGAGCAGGAGATTGGACTAAAGACCTCCCAAGGCCATTTCCAACTTGGATGTTTCTGTATTTAAACACCACTAACAGATTTGGAGTAAATTAGGAAACAGAAAACACATTCCTATTTAAGTAATTGAAGAAAACAGTGATTTCTCCATTTTAAAAAGCCTGCTTTGGAAAAAGTCAAACTAGCACGACCTGACAGCCAAGAAAGCAAGTTTTGTAAAGCTGAGAGAAAGATAAACAGGCAAGAAATTGTTAGGTTTTAGAGCATCATCCTGTTACCCAAATGCCATCTCAGCACTGTAGCTAATGTGGTCCCTCTGAAATGTGTTCAGTGTAGTACAAGCACTAGCAGATTTTTCCTGTTGTTGTCATGACTTGTGCCTTTGCTTGCTTTTTAATTTGGTGGATATTGTCCATCTAAGAGACGTCCCTTCAGTAAGAGCCCAGAGTCAGATTTCTGTCCTTAGGACAGGTTCATTCTGGTAGTTGCTTGCTTCAGAGCCTCTTCCACTGTGCTCCCCCTCTGTCATCCACAACAGAAATACATGGGGTAGATTTCCCTGCACACAGCTTTAGGACAGATATCTGTAGTGCAGACTTCCACCTCTGAGCTGGTCAACCTCCATGAAAGTGCCTCATTATCAGTGGAAATAAAAAATCTTGAGATCTCTACAAACATATTTTAGACTTCTATATTAGAAGGCACCTAATCACAGTGCATTTGCCAGAGGGAAAATTCCCATCATATTTGCATCGTGGGGCTTCCATCACACCTGGAAAACCAAAGTATGGTCAGTTGTGCTGTGGCATCCACAAAGCACTCTCATACAATTTACAGCTACTGGCAAGCTAAGTCAGAATTAAATCACCATGCAAGAGAAGGGGAAAATATTTGTAAGCCGCCAGCATTCCCTCACACAGTCCAGGTCCCACAGACCATGGGCTGTGTCCATTACCTCTTCAATAACGCTAAACTGCAGATATTGCTCAGCCTTCGTTCTAGTTCATTCTCTTACGACAAACAACAGATGTTCTTTTCAGCAAGTTTCCATTGGTCTTTGGTATGTCATTTGTGTTGGATTTTCCTGACATAATTAAATATTGTAATTAAATATTTTCTTTCTGTTTTCATTAATTTATTTGAATTTGTCATTCTTATGCCACAAGCAAATTAACTCAGCCATTGGCAGAGGCTCCTTTTCATTCCAGCCTCACCACTGAAATCTTAAAAATACTAGTGGAAACTAGGTAATTTTCCTTTTGTCTTCACCCTCCAAGAAAATAAGCACTGTGTAATTTGTATGTACCTCTCAAATGACAAACTATGAAAACTTTTCTCAGTTTAAAAGTAAAAATGTTCTTCCATGTTCCTCCAATGGTCCACCCTGTAACCTCTTTTTTTAACAGATTTTCTCTCTAGTCCTGGATGTATGTTCTTCCCTTAAAAAAAGTAGCAACAATAAAAAAAGCCCAGTTCTGCTGTTTTACAAAGTTTCAATAATGCTTTTAGGACAGCGTTGGAATTATTATTATCTATTATTTTGAATAATCTCAGTTAAAATAAGGATTTTCCATCACTTAGTAAAATCGTGATAGAAAATTAATTTTAATTGTTTTTTTAACTATAAAAACCATTAGGAAACTTTCTGGATTAAAGTATATGCATTCAAAAGATGGGCTTTCAGAAGATATACCATCACATTTCCGAAAGAAAAAGACTGCTGAAGGTGAAAGCACGGCATAAAGGAGAAAGTTGCTTTTTCCTTGCAGTGAAATCCAGATTTTGCTCTTTTTTATTGGAATGAAAGAAAAGTAATGAAAGTAGTCCCACATACCTGGGTAAAAAAGACAAATACAAGATGTACATGCTTTCCAATGCTCTACATTTACCCATATATTTAGGGACCACACGTTTTTCCCAAACATATTTGCTCTGTTTAGGCAACACTCCTTGCAGAATATGGAGGAGTTTACAGTCAGAGAGTCCAAGGCATCTCACTTTACAGAAAAGGCCAAATTCCTCAGTATCTGCCATCGGTCTTCTGAGAACGATGGGATCTCCCAAAAGAGTGACTGAGAACAGGAGTCTGGCTTAGTCTAACCTAGCCTAGACAGAGTGTCTTCCTCCCTAGCCACATAAAGTTAAGAAATGTGACTACCACCTCACAATCTGAACACATCTCCAGTTTGCAGGGTGCAAGCTGAGAGAGAAAGTTCATTAATTTCCTTCTCATCATAGAAACGCAACGTGGTAGAAGCTGAGTAGAACCCCAGGGCTGTTGCAACCCACACCCCGCCACAAACCACACTTCCTGACACATTGCACCAAAATCTTTCAGCCAAATACCAGTTACAACATTTTCTGTGTATATGCAACAATAACGTATTTCTCATTCAAGCAAGGGAAAAGGATGAAGTCACTGGAATTTCTATCATCCTTTGGACAGCACCACCATCATAAATAGCAGAGAACTGTCAGGTTACACCTCTCTTCTGAGACACCTCACTAATTCAAGCAAAAGATCATCTTTTTTTCTCAAAAAAAAGTATATGGAAATGTACCACAGCTGGAAGTTATTATGCAGGCCTTGGAAATTACTATCAGCAGGATATCAGTTAAACAGGTGTGTGGTGATGGTTAGGGCATATAATAGATGCATCCAGTATCAGTAACACAGAATTTAGTGTTTCAGATATCTAGATTTTCTGGGCTTGAAATCTGGTAAGTTGGTTTTGGTTTTTGGGCTTTTTTTGAGATCTAACCTTCTCCATTTTGATGCACGTGCTAAAGAAGAATGCAAATATAATCAGATCTTCCAAAGATGTGACTGGAAGGACATCTGAAGAGACTAATATCAGCTGATGGGAGCCAATCTCCTAGGGTGTCTGTATCTGGTACCTCCCATGCGGATCCCATCTGGCTTCTCCAGATGGTGACTTAGAGTAGACTTAATCCATATGTTTGCAGTCATCTCCGTTCCTCTCCATTGCCTAAAGTAGTGGCTTTAGGGAGAGCAACTGCTTTAGGCTAGGCATAGCCTGAGTGAATATTCCTGCAGAGGAAAATGCAAGATGTTCCAGTTTTCCTCACTGGCCTCAAGGCCAGCTCATCCACATCTTACAAAGATTGTTAAAGACGGAAAAGGCACTCATATAGAAAGTTCTTTTCACAGAGACTGCTGGCAGATATTTCTGCTCAAAGTTTGAGCCTTAGAAATTGGAAAAAATTCTGGAAGAAAAAAGATGTGTATGTACTCATAATCAGTCATGGGATAGATCATATTAAGGTTGATCATTAGTAAGTGGTATACAAAAAAAAACTGTAAGAGAAGCAAATGTGACTTGAGGAGAGGTAAAACAGAATATTTTTAGGCCCAAATAGGACCATAACTGTAACATAATGGTACATCTCTGTTCAGGAATTCTGAACTCCTGCTAAAATAGATGTAGGAAAGGGCAACTAGAGGTGAAAAATGAAGAAACCCAAAATCCTTTCTTTGTTCCATCCAAAAGAAAAAAGACCAAGCTGTGATATGATTTCCCTGCAGACATACTTGAGAGTGAAAGAGAGAGAAGCAGCATTTGGGGCAATGCTGGCAAAAGAACATTTGATCAGAAATTGCCAAGTGTAAGTTCAGGCTAGTTAAATCAGAGTTTCTCCAAAGGAGTGAGTTTCAAAGGCAGGCTTGAGAAAGAAGAATGGCAAAATTCCTAAGAAATTTTAATGCATATATAAGCAGGATATTATGATGTGGCTGCCTCAAGGAGTGGAGGACAGCACTTGATGACTCAGTCCTATGTTTCTGTCTGTCTCCTATTAATCCTTGGCTTCAAAAAAGCAACAACAAGAAAATACTGTAGTTATAAGCTAATCTGAAGCTAAATTTTTTCTGCATCAATTATGTGGGCTATAAATGTAACAAAAAAATAGCAAAAGGTTATGCTTGGCCAGGCTAAAAATATATTCAAGCACTAAAAGCGAACTGTTACTCAGTGGAAAACATACTGATAATTAACAGTTTTTAATGGCCATGGAGATAAAGAAAAGCAAGACCTGGGATACCTGTCAACATTTCAATATACTCCCATGTAAGTTTACATGTTTGCCATCTCCACCTCTGCCACACAAAGTGAAATTGTTTTCAGTTAGGTAATGCTAACTTCATCCTGCTTCTCAGATGTGAATCATAGAAAGAGGAGGCCATAGCAAGCCATAAAGTTTTTGTTTGCTTTTGGTTTTATAAAAGTTATGATTCAAGTTTTCTGAATATACTCAATATATAAATAAATATCTAAGGCTGAATATAATAAATATCTGGATGGACTCCGTGAATGAGCTCAGCTTTAGGGGAGTAGCTGAGCACCACCAAAGGGGCTGGTGCAGGCACCACAGGCTGCAGCTCTATGAGCTGCTCAGGTGAGCAGTTCTGCATCGCAGTGGCCAAAGCTGAAGCCTTTCTGTTGCTAAAGCAGCGTGGTCAGCTCAGGGGGTGAGCAATGATCTGCTAGAGCCCCTTTCTAGCAACTGCCTGCTGGGATTAATTGTGACTGCGCCAGGACAGGTCACCATCAGAAGGGAGGCTTGTCTGGCTTCTTCAGGAGAAATCTGCCTGGGTACTTGCCAGAGACCTCAATCCCATATTTTCTGATGCAGTAGAGACACTCCAGAACAAGACTAACTTTGGGTGTATGAGTGGCCCTGTGGACATCAATGAGGCTGCTAATGTGCCTAAAGTTAAATATGCGTGGAGTGCTGTGCTGGAATGGGACCAAGGACTCAAAAACTTTCAGGATCAAGGTTTGGCTGAAGAACAGAGAGTATAAAGAGAGACAAAAGCTGCGAGATACTGAGTTGCACTCATGCCCTCTTGCATCAGTCCTTCCAGGAAGCAAACCTTGGGATAAAACCCTTAATATGGTAAAAGTGAAAGGAATACCTGTGGAGCAAGATGAAACACTGAAAAATTCTGTGAAGAGTCAATTTGCAGCATACAATGCCTTTTGCTTTTTAGATAGCATTACATTTTAAAGGAGATACAGTGATGTCACTGCAGGAAAACATTGCAAAAACATTGCAGCAACAGGATTTCTTTCAACAGAGGCCTGGTTGACTCACTCTCACAGCTGCAGCAAAGTAGTCCAATGTGTTTCTGGAGAGCATTCTTGCTTGTGAAGTCTTTATTGGGACACGCTGACTGCAGGGAAATGCAGCCGCTTTTCATTTCATGTGGCAGTCAGAAAGTTTCATTGAATATTTCTGAGCTCTCAATCTCTTCCAAAACACATGCTGAATTTCCTGGCTCTCTTCTTTAAAATCTGGTCTGGGTTTCTACCCCTGTCACCTCTCAAATTACTTTATAAGCACATAAACTTTAAAAATAAAAAAACCAAAAACATTCTGACTTTTTCAAAATTTATTTTTAATTGTTTTGTCAAACTTTGTGAATTTCTATGTGCACCCATTTTTTTGTTTAAATTATCTGTATTTTGAACTTATCCCTGGCATATAACAAAGTTGAAACAGAAAGATTTGTCCTTTTGCTATTAGTAATGCAACACTGCCAGCTAGAGGCACGGGTAATGATCAAATTTTTGTTGTGTTGGATAAACTTAAATGGGTTGCATACCTATAAATACTGAAGATCATATTTGCACTAGCGAAATCCCACCCAAGTCTTTCGGCTATGTAAGCTGCACTTACATATGATTTCCTTTAGATTTTGATGCTTCAGTATGTCATTTATTGAATCCAAGCACCACATCGCATCTTCCATAAAATCAAATATAATCAAGTCAGATAGCAAATTAGTTTGGCTTCTCAAAAAGTTACTGAGCCATTCTAACAGTCATACAACTCCACAAGACATTGCAAGTATTAAAAAAAAAATTTTAAATATACATTTGAGGGCAAAATAAACTCTAGATATTTTCTAAACACACAATTTCAATAAGACTTCATAATTCATTGAAATAAAGAAATCACAGTCTAGTCAGGTGGTCTAAAACATAATTCCCATAAAGGTTTTCAGCTCTGTGAGATGGCATACATTGTGAGGAAGGTGGAGCTGGAATGGAGAAGGACGGGGACCTTCTTCAGGTCCTCATGCCAGCCCAGGTCCAGCAAAGCCTTGGGGAGAGACCCACGGGCATGGAATGTGCTGTACCCCTGCTCTGGGCTGGCACTGTGTGCCCTGGGGTGCACCAGCAGCTTGGGACGCCAGAGGGGCTTCCCAGGCTCCCTCTGGCATGGCCAGAACCACACGGTAAGAGAAAGATCTGCTGGTAGAAGGGCAAGTGTCGCCTGCCAGGGCTCTCTCAGCATTAAATAGTCCAGAACAGTTTGTACTTTTGGACTGAAGGAAAGAGCCAACAACATCTAGCACTGGTTTCCTTTTATTTACCAAAACACATTTATACTGTAATCTCAGCAAAATTAATGAAAAATAATAAATTACATTTTTCCCATTGCAGTCTTCAAAGCTTTATATCTATAAAAAGTTCTGGGAAATCCAAGAAGCCTAGAGGGCAGGAAAATAATCTTGTTGGGAAGTGGGAGCCAATAGACAGTAGTGACTCACAGAGGCACAGAGTTGCAGAGCAGCTGACAGCGAGGTGTCAATGAAGCCTACAACCAAGTTTTCCAGGGGCTGTACCCCAGGGCAGTGTAAGGATGGAGGGGCCAGTTTCCAAAAAATGCAGAGAAAACCCTGGAGGGGGTTGGAGGCGACAGTACTGGAATTAGTTGAAGGCTTAGAAGTGAAAGCATGGACATTGGCCTGGGAAGCAGAGAATGCTGTTTGCAGCCAGTACAAACCACTGTAAAAACTAATTCAATAAATGCTTTTCCAGTTACATTATTACACTTTTGTTCCATAACAATATCTTTACAGGAATACAAAGCTAAAAAAGTGCAATGGTCAAGTGAAAGCAAACAACTGGTGTGCAGGTAGCACTGGAGTAGTTTGTGCACTCAATCAGTACCTAGAGCTCTGCTTTTAGGGAAGGGGGTGGGGGGAAAGTACATCTGTTGTGAATCAGCCTGTAATACCAGAAGAGCTATTTCCACAATTATGACTAGTTTGAAAGACACACAGAGAGAAACAAACCAGCATGTCATCTCTAGATTTCTTTAAATTACTTTATTGAAATGATCCAGAAATTGATTTTTGGCTGTAAGTCAAGACCTAAGCCCAATGGACATTTGCAGGGTTTCTCCACTTACTCCTTTTACTGTTTGGCAGTGAAAGCTAATGCTCAGCACTCTAAGCCCCAAGAGTAGTTCTCTGCTCTGGTACTCTGTGCTGCTTGAATGTGCACTTAGGTCCAGACTTGCTCCACCCCAAATACCTGTGTTAGGAGCCAGAAATACTTCCCATCCATGAAAATATGTGTTCTTTGAAGCTTTCTCATGTTGTTTAGCATAAAATTTGTTTGGGCATTTGTGGTGGTGCATTTCCACCCTCCAGGCCACACTATGACCTCTCTGTGTGATCTCCTAATTAATTTTCTATTGATTTTCAGAGGCACATTGATCACACGTAAAAGTCTTTGGCAGAATTGCCAACAGAGGTTGCAGGAATGACGCTGAATTGCAGCTGTCACAGGAGCTGTGATCTCATCCCTTGCTCACACAGGAGCTAAGGCAGAGTTGGACAGAGTAAGAATTTCATCAGTGACCTCATTTGTGCAGCACTCCATAAATTAAAATTCAAAAGTCAGTTTCACTTGTCATAAATGGGCTACATATATGGATACATACCTAAATCTGCTGCTGCATGACTCACACAAAAGCAGTAGCTTGAGATTCCAAGTGTCAGTTGTTCTACAACATCTTTCTCTTTCTAGAAGTCTGTCCTCTTCACATAATGTTACTGCTGCCTTGTTCTGCCCTATTTTTAGGTAATTATTGTATTTCCTAGTTTTGTCCTAAATATAACTGTGTGTACCCAGTTAGCCCATAGCTGTATCTCCAAAATTAATCTTCAGACAGGAGAAGAAAAATGGAAAGGCTTTCCACCACCATTACCCTGGAGACTAAGCTGGCCAAGCTCAATGAGTGAGAGCCCACTAGCTCAATGGCTGAGTGCAGAAGCCTGTGCTCCACATTGCAGTTTCAATATTTGGCTGGTAGCTGCTGCTGCACAGGTCGGTGATTTGGCTGCCAGGCAGCACAGATTGTGCCTGGGACGGAGCTCTGGTTTCACACTCCGTTCATGTGTGGATGCTGAACACATGCAGAAGAAATCTAGGGCAGGCAGCTGACAAGATCCCACTTGGGAAGCAGTGGCTGAATAAGAAAAGACATCCAGCTTGATTTTATAAATTATTACAGTCATTTTCTTTCAGCATTAAGCCTTGACAAGGTCTTTTTGACCAGGGCTGCCAATCTCTCTGTGGCAAAACTGACAAAGGCTAAAATTCTGACCTTCAAATATAGACACAAATTGCTGAACATGATCTTGCAAAAGGAACTCACAGGTAGTTCAGCACTTACTTTAGTCTATTTGAATGAATGTCTACTCCTTTATTCCTTACAATAGTAAGCCTATGACATGAAAAACACAATACCTCAGAGCTGAAGAACACAGTACTTCAGGGATGAACAACAATACATTTCAGTAATTTTGGAAAATTTCATTATTTTTCTGACCATAAGAAGTGTAGCCATACAGTTCATATAAACAAATACAAGGGAGAAGAAGAACCAGAGGAGTATTGCTTCTGATTCCCCTGCAAAAGCTGTCCAATGAGGAGGAAAAAGGTGATCCAGATCATTCTTTCTTTGTGCAAATGTGATGAATAAAGGACTTTGCTTGTATTCATCAAGTTCAGTAAAATTATATCAAGCATCATGTCCAAAAAACAAGACATTTTTAAACTACAACTCCCAGGAGCAATAATCAGGTAGTTTAAATAATATTCTTTAAATAAATAATTTTATTTCCCTCTCCAAAAAAGGAGTTTGTTTTATTTGTTAATTACACTTCTCTACACAAAGTAACCTTTGTGTCTTCCTATTAGGTTCATGCCTATCTTCAGCCACCACTGAACTCTGCCATTCTCTGGGAACAAAAGCACCTACAGTTCCAGCTTTCATTGGTGGTTTCCTTTTTCACTGGACATAAGCCAGACTTAAACTGAGGGGGGAAGCAGCAGACACACATAAGCCACTATTTATCTCCAATCCTAGTAGAGGACACCTGATACAAGCCAAGATGAAGAGAAATGCAAGGATTCAGTGTATAAGCATGGGAACTCACAAGAGTGAAATTTGGAGGCATGGCAGAAAAGGAAGGGGGAGGGTAGAAACACATTAATTTGGTTTTCAACTCAAAGGTTCCTCTCATTCTTTTTCCCAGGTGAATGTGCTGTTGTTGCTACACAGAGATCTGGGCAGCTCAGGTGTTCTTTGCTTAAATCACTGATTTTTGACTAACCAGTTTCAGGAAAAGGACCTTCAACCAGGAGAATTGGTCGCTGCTGGTGAGCAAGTATTTCTTATTCTTAACTCTCCTTTAGTACAGCAATGAGTTTTGGTTCACAAATACATTACAAGCCCAGTTATACAGAAAGACAAATGATAGATACAGAGATTAGCTAGCAAATATTTGTTCTGGCAGGGAATTGAAGGCAATCTATGTGCTGCTGGCTGTCCTTTCTTTCTCTGAATCAATTAAATAATATTGGATCATGTAGCATCAAAAATATAAAATATTTAATTTAAATTGCCTCCAGCTGCAGTTCCAAAATCTCTTGATTTTCAATCTGATGCTAATCAATTATTAAGATTCAGATTATTTTATTTGTGGTTTGAAGAGATTAACACTTTGATTTTTTTAATGAATACATCATGAAAGAAAAAACTTCTTGCTACAAAACGACAATTTTATTTTTTCCTAACTTTTGCATATTTTAATGTACAATTTTTTCTCCAACTACCTGAATAGAAAACATTTCTCTTATTGAGATTGCTAGTTATTGGAAATGGAGTTTTAACTTGTTCACAAGAAATTTAACTGCTAAAAGTGATTCTGTTCTGTTAAGAGCTTCATTAAAACAGTACTTTTCATGCCTCTTGGTCCTAAAAAGTGTGAAGCATTTTCTTTTACCACTGCTCAGGGTTGTAATTCCATAGTGGATATCACTTTTAAATTCAAATTAGAGATTTTCTTGACCAATACACGAACAAATGTCTTCAGGATTTTTATTTTTTTTTGGGGCGGGGGTGGGGGGGAAGGTTGTTTGTTCTTGTTGTTATTGTTCATTCGTTTTGGGTTTTTTTATTTAAATCAAAGTTATTTCTCAGTGAGTCACCCTGGTAGCTCCTAAAGCTCAGCTTCTGAAAAGTGGAATCTCCAGTGAGATGACTGAGTGGTATCCTGGCCTACATGCATCACATTTTTTAACTCAGTTGAAACCATCTGGTATCCACCTGAATATCAGAGCTTTAATGCCTAAAGGTGATTGCACTGGCAGAAAGCAAACTAATCAATTAAAAACAACTTGCCTTTGTAATGCTTCTGCTCAACTCTTGCTTTTGTTCTTTGACTTTTATCAAGGCGAGGAGCTGCTGAATTTCTTATAATGATCTTTGTCAGGAAGAGAATACTGAACCAGCCAGAAGCACAGATTAATTGTTTTATTCAGAAGGAGTTGAGATGAAATTCAGAGTAAAAGATGAGATGAAGAATGGGGAAATTTTTCAAGTTTTCATCATGAGAAACAGCTGAAAATTTCTTTGAAATTTATCTTGCAGTCTTTACCTTCCTGGCGACCAGAGTGGAGACTTAAATAATTACAGCAATTTCAACATTTTGGATGGATTTGACAATTTTAAAAGTATTATACTTGGGGGCAAATACTTGACAATCTGCCTACTTTATTAAGAACGGTATCATGAGACATCTTTTGACAAAAAGGCTCTAACATGAAATAAAAATCCCATGCTGTTACATTTCACTGCAATTAAAAAACCGGGAGCACTGTCTTGAAATTTCTCTGATCCAGTATTACAACACTGTATTAGTTTGTAAGAATCACATGAGAACTGTCCCCTGCAGCCTAATTTTGACAGCTGAGAGTAGCATTGCACAGTGAAATTAAGCATCTCCAGTTCGCATTTTCCTCAGAAAGACAAGCATTTATAGAAATAACCAAAACTTTCTCTGAAGTATAGATTGTTAGGATGCCGCTAATATATTGATCTACACTGCACCAGGTGACAAATCCGTGTGACTAAAGCTGTTTCTTTGTTTTCCAGTTTCCTTGCTGCATTGGAAGGGAAATAATGCTCCATTCCACATTGGCCTTGTCCCTCCTGCTAATTGCAGTCACTTCCAACCTTGCCATGGCAATTAAAAAGGAAAAACGAGCACCTCAGACACTGTCAAGAGGTATTGTATATTTACTGAATGTAGTTACCTCCTTACCTCACTATACAGACAAGCAAATATTTTCATTTTGAATGTACATTTATACAATGAGTATATACATACACACACATATATATGTATATATGAAACATACATAGAACGCACATATATGCTTACTGAGGTGTGTTTCTTTAGTATTAGGTGACACTCTAAGTAATACATGTTCCTATTTCATTTCACTCCATCAGTTTATTGTTAAGGATATAACTGAGGGCCTCATATAACCTGCATCATTTATATAACTCATAGTGATCTAGTAGAAGCAAATTAACTAAACTGAGTGTCTCGAATCAATATGTACATGTAGGACTATGAAAGAAAAAGTATTCTTTCATAGACTGTTCGAAAGATATTTTATTATTGTAACCTAACATAACTTCAGTTGCTAAGGAACAAATTTTCTACGGACTCATTTTTGTACACAGAACAAAAGTTTGAACCACTGGTGGGGTTTTCTGCATGACTTTTTTTTGCTTTTCATCAGATATCCACGCAAAGTATGACTGTGAGTAATTTGCTTCCTTGTGTTGCATAATTTTCAACGTGGATGTTAAATAAAGACCCAGTTTTAATTCATTTATGTCTGATCAATCCTTAGAAATACAAGCAGAAAAATAGCTTGTATTTTCCCTTCTCCATCTTTCTTCTCCTTTTGGGACTATCCACCCAAAAAAAAAATCTCCCTCTCCCTTCCTGACCTCTTCTGCAGGCTGTGAAAAGCCTGCCTATCCCAGAGCTCACCTCTGAGGTTTCCCTATCCTGGCAAAGTTGCACACGTCTCTAATCCTAATTGCTCAGAGACCACTTGACAAAAATCATGCAACACCTGGACTAGCCTAAGAGAAATTTCAAAACACTTTTTGTAAGTAGTATCTCTGGGGAAATGTTATAATCAATCTGGTATGTATGGCTTAGCTTGCCTAGATCAGGATTTATTTTTCCCAGTAAGCTCAAATGCACAAAAAAAGATAACAAAATCTTTTACATTCTGTCAGTTTTGGAGAAAAAAAAAAAAAAAAAAAAAAAGGCAGGTCAAGCCTGATAAGAGAAATTTTACAAGTGCTCTATTAGAAGAGAGAANAGTCACAGAAAATAGGTATAATTTTCTAATTTTGATTTCAGTCTTATTGGGGTGCGTTGAGCTCTTTACTGGTAATTTTCACAGATCAAAGGGGAATACTTAAATGTACTGCAAAATGCCCCTTGCTGACTCGTCTGCGCAGTTACCTGCACCAGGAGCTGACAGAAGCCAGGGTTGGGAAGGCACTGATAAGCACATCAGAGTCCCACCATCAGCCAGACAGACCTGCCTGCTGAAAGAAGAGATGGTCTAGAAGCATCACAGACAGTTGTCCTGTGAGAAATCTAACAGCAGATTTGGGCTGGTCCAAGCACTGTCCAGACAGCACAGAAGAAACAGAGCTTTAACCTGGTCCAGGTGCAGAAATTGTTCAACAATTCCCATGAGAGCTGTCATGAATGGACTCACACTGCCTAGGATGCAGGCATCTGCTATACAGGGGCAGGCATCCTCAGGAGCTGAAGGAATAAAACCAACTGGACAATTTGCATTTTGACATCTGTATGTACCCAGCTATGGATGAGCTGTGAAGATGATGCTCATTAGGATTATGTTTCAGTGGAGATCTTTGTTTAACAGCCATTCTTTTATTGAATTATTTATTTAAATGTAGAACTTGCAACTCAAGGGACTGAATTTACTTTGGAGTTGTGTATATCCCAAGGCTTTTCTAATGGTATTCATATTAAAGTCGATCTTATTTGAGCTGCCATATTTTATTTTTCTCTATTATATGCCAGCTTCTCTTTAAGTCCCAAGGTCTGCATGAAATACTGAGCAGACAATATGAAGACAGAAAGGACCTGGGTGACCTCTGAGCATTTAGAAAGATATCTAACAATTTTCTCAAAGGACTTGTACTAGATATGCAACCAGCTGTGATTTTTCGGGGTGTTTGGTTATTTGGTTGAAGTTTTTTTAACCTTTCAGTGTATCTATCAGGAGATGTAAAATTGGCATGTCCACAATGTTAGAGAACCTTTGACTAAAACCCCAAATCTTATTTGAGTACAACAGTTGATACACATTAAAAAAAAAAAAAAGGGTGGGAAAAAGGAATTTGTTATGAGTTACTTGCCTGGCCATGAGCTAATCCTTTTGTTTTATTTCTAGGATGGGGAGATGAAATTACCTGGGTACAAACTTATGAAGAAGGGCTCTATCAAGCAAAGAAAAGGTAAAAGATTAAAAAGTAGTATGAAGACAATGTTGTTACTCCTGGATCCTGGAATATACTGTAATGAGGCAGAACAAAGAAACACCACGGGAGCTGATCTGCAGACCACCCAGTTAAATAAAACAGACTGTGTCTATAAATAAAACCCTTGTAGGGCTCTCATGACTCTGAAGTAACATCATGGGCCAATAATGTAATGCTGTCATTTCTTTGCCACAAAGCAGTGTTGTCATTTGAATTATCAATCCTAAATAGATACCATAATTTTTTTTAATTACATCTATTGTGTTTTAATATCATGTACTTCTGATTGCTTCCTTGAAATCTGTTACATTTGCTCTTGCATGGTGATCTGCTGCCTCTAATATTTCCCCCAACACCTTATTAGTTGGAATATGTTCATGATATATTCAGTTTCTCACCATCTTAGTAGAAATGGAAGTTCCAACCCCAGTCTTCTCCGGAACTCAGCTGCAAACATATTTGAGAATTCATAACAATACTTACTTAAATATCTTTTACAATTCATTGTAGATCACAATAGTGTAACATGAGTTATTGTGAAACTGAAGGCAAATTATTTTTAAAATAAAAGGCAATTAATTTCATGTATGCTGTGTGAAAATGATTAGAAATTAACAACTCCTGAGAGTGAATGCAGACCAAGCATTAATAACTGATGTGCTGAAGAGAAAATATAGTTAAAAAAAAATAGGAGAAAATAAACAGAATTTGTTTATGTTTTGACATCCAAAATATCAAATTTTAATACTTTACCAAACTATTTACAGAAGATTAATAATATAATATATACCTAGTCAAGAAAGCTTAAAACACAAGAAAGTTTCATGGGAAGTATTTAATGATAAACTCAATCTTATAAAATCTGTTTTATTCCAATTCATATAGATCATTTTCTTAATCCTGGAGAAGTTCATACCTAAGCAACATTAAATAACTCTTTAGTCTGATTATTTACTACCTGGAAATGAAATTATGGTGGATCTGTTTTTTTCTTTTTCTTACTATAGACAGTCTACTTACATGTAGAAACTCTGTTTTTCTATTTCTTTCTTCTATGAAGTGTTTATGCTCTTTTCCCTTGCTCAAAAATTTCTGTAATAATTTACAGAATGTCTATATGGTTTTATTATGGGTTAACATAAGATTAAATGCAATTTGCCTTTTTCAGTCTGCTAGTAAAATCATCCCTTTGAATACATGTCAAATGATCTAACTACATCTTTTCTTATTATTAATAAAGTAACAAGCCACTGATGGTAATTCATCACTTGGAAGACTGTCAATACTGCCAAGGTAATTTTGATTTTTTGTGTGTTAAAATGTTGTGAATATTTTTATAAGAATCGGAACCTATCTATATATTTACCTTGCACTTACTGAAAATTTTTCAGAGCAAGAGGCAAATGAAAATGTATCTGAAAAGTGATGAAATTATTACCATTATTTACAAAAACTCCACTGTGAAACTACTCAATAAAGAACATGAAAAATTCTCAGTGCTGCTGTACTGCTATCCCAAATGCAGCACTCGTCAGTTTAAATTAAGAGGCACAGATTTGCTACTGACTCATTGAACAGATTTAATATTGTTTAGCTCTCCTGAACTGGTAACTAAAGAAGGAGTCAAGGATAGGGCTGCTGAAATTGATCTAACAAGAATTTTCTGAGAATAATGCACTTTTGTCAAGCCAAAACATGGTACCCATTGATACAACAGGCTTCATAAATAACAGAAGAGAGCTTCCATTTTCATAGCCAGAGGTTGTACTGCCATAGGCCAAAAAAACCCCCAAAAGCAGTGATAGAGCCCTTAAGTGTCTCCTCAGGAATGTGAATTAGCAGCGATAGGAACAATGTGGCCCCTCTGTGGCGGACATGGTGCCCAAAGACAGAAAGGCAGAGTTTGAGATGCATTTCAAAGTGATCCTGTCTTTTCTAGCACTGAAGAAAGCTTTTGCAGAAAATGAAGAAATACAGGAAATGGCCCAAAATAACTTCATTATGCTGAATCTCATGGTATGAAGGGTTTGGGGCTATTTGACTGGTATCTTTTTATGGTCTGTGTTTTCTCTTTCTTTGTCTTGACTTTTCCTGTCATTTTAGCTAATATATCTGACATTTTAGTTATGTAAGTAGAGGTATTTGTGCATGTATATTCACACACAAGTAGTACTTTTTTTATTTTGTCCTCTGGTACAAGGTTATTCAGAAAAAATTACAGAAATATTTAAACAACTAACTTTAATTTTTATACCAGCATGAAACCACAGATAAAAACCTGTCACCCGATGGACAATATGTGCCTAGAATCATGTTTGTAGGTATGTACAATATTTATGTATCTTCAAACTTGTGATATCTGAATTATGCCAGTGTCCTCCTTTGGGGACATTAAAATTATTCATTTTGCCAAAAGAAAATCTCTCTGCCTCTGCTACATACTTTGACTCTTATAAACTTCCTCAGATTACAGATGTGTCCTGAGGGTACTAATTTGGGATTGGGGGCAAGATGCTTAAAAGTCTGTTAACATCTGTGCTTTTGCTCTCCGCGCTTCTTGCTAGTGCTATTACAAGGAAAAGTTTGCTGAAAAAAGACAAATATCTGACTGAATGTAGATGTCTATAATGTGGACATTACCACAGAATAAATCAATAGTCAGTGGCATCTAAGGAATGATTTATCCCATTGTAAAGCTGACTTCTGGAATGACTCAAATGAATTATGCCCCAGGGTGCCTGTTCCTTTTCACTGGCTGTACAGGGAGCCTGGACTCTGTGATGGCATTCAAAGTTAAGCCCACACTCAGGCAGAGAGCAGTGTAATTACAGCAATCAGTAAATTAACAAAAAACTTGGAAAGGGCTACTGAGAGATGTCCACAACACCTTGTTCCCATTCTGGGAACACTGAAATCAGAAGACTTTCTTTCTGAAGGCTGCAGGTAAGTCATGCTATCTACTGCTTTAGATAGGCATGGCCCTCACTACGTGTGCATGCAGTCAAATTAACCTCTTCTGATATAAACCCAGAACCTGTAAAACAGGATATTTTTCTTTAAATATGAATGAAATGCACGTGTAACCTAGCACTTAAGAATAGTTGTGTAATATTAAAATGAGCATTAGCTTTTGTTCAGGATTTCTCCAAGTAAAGAGCAGTTGGTTGGAACAGAGCGTAACAGCCTCGAAATTGCTGCATTGATGAAATCAGAAACAGGGCTGCCAAAGCAGTGCCACACCATCACCCTCAGTTGTTGTGGGAATGGAAGGCAGTGTTTAATCAAATCCTTTTTCAGACCCATCACTCACAGTAAGAGCTGATATCACAGGAAGATACTCCAACCGGCTTTACACTTACGAGCCACAGGACATGATGTTCCGTAAGTGCCCCCTTGCTCTGTCACTTTGCATTTCACATTGAAAGCAGCCAGATACCCTCCACCCCAATCACTGGTGCTTGAGAATCCATTAGGATCTCAAAGTAAAGAATAAATACCGTGTGGGAGCATTTGCAATAAATTATCATGGTCTAACCTGTTCTAGGAAAACAATCACACCCATTGTTCCATTGAATATATGGGGACTACTCAAGTAAGAAAAATTGAACAATCACGGGTGAGAACTTTCAGGATCAAGATCTGAGCAGTTTTCTGGAGAATGGGGAAAGTCACTATGCTCAAAAGTATCCAACTCTACAATGTAAATAGCCAGTGGTGGGAGGGAATCAGTAAAGAAATGCTGGTGGTTACGTATGTACCCCTAACACCCATATTTCAGAAAGGAATGTGATTTTTCAGGTTGAGCCAGTTCTTACTCCATGTCATCTATTTGACACTGATGCAGTATCTCACCACAAATACACACATCACATCTGATTACCAGGCTTGCTGTTGAGACATGAGGGAGTTGAAATGAGTCTTGTCAAATCCCTTTAAGCTAAACATTTTGATTCATGAATTTTTTTACTTTCTATTCTAGTGTCAGTGACAGGATTTTCAAAATAGAAATCTCTAAAATAAAATGTGTGACCATAAATCAATTTCAGTGTGAATAGTTCAGTAAATCAAATTAGATGTTTGGTTTTTTTTTTAATTTATACATGTATCTTTGAATACATTTTCACAGTTATTATTTTCTTCTCTTTCAGTAATAGAGAACATGAAGAAAGCACTACGCCTCATTCAGACAGAACTGTAACCAGCAACAGTGAAATGACCATAACCTCCACGAGGTGAAGCTGCACCTCTCTGTCTCTACTTGCAAATTGAACTTTTACCAAGCAGGTTTGGTATATCAGATTTCATAAGAAATGTATACGTACAACTTGGAGAACAAACATAGAAAGACTGTCACACCCATTTGGGAAACAAGAGGAGAAATACATTCAACATTTTGAAATTAATTGTCTAAATAACTGAAAATTATTTAAAGTGTAGCAAATTTTAGTTGTATTTTAGCAATCCAGCTATGACTGTATTAGGTCAGCTATGACTTCTGAATAGGAGTTATAAAAACTGTTTTTAATGTCCATTTTCAATTTATTACACAAGTTAATAGCTGTATCTTGGCTCCCCATTTTAACTTTTATTGCAAGGATCTTGTTAATTGTTAGTGTACCCCTGCTTCATACAGTTATTTCTCATTAAAGGAAAGGAAACTTTGCTGGCAAATCAGACTGGAAAGTTCATGCTATAAATTTTCTAATAGCTTATACAGAAAAAAACAAAAACTCAACAGTGTTCTGGCCTTAACTTTCCTCTCTATACTCCTTTAATTTTTGTTGTGATAGCTGAAAACAGAAGAGATGGAGCATGCAGTCTCAGTGAGGTGATACCCATCAAAGGGCAGCTACAGGTTTTGCTACAATAAAGATAGAGTGAAGCAAGAGAGATGGAAGGAGATAGACCCAGAACTCCAGTCCTGAGGCTAAGTGATGCTTGTAAAGTCTGGCATGGGAAAAATGGGGAGTCTTATCCTAACTCTTTTCATTTAAACGGCACTTGAGTCATGGGAAGCTCATCCCAGGTCATTCCCTCCTTTTCTGTAGCATTCCACCACAAAGCTGGCAGCTTACTGTGGGAACCTGGACATACAAAGTCTTCACAAAATTTCTACAGAATCACTGCATGCAAAACACCTGTTTTGAGTAAAAAGCTAAAGTCAGTTGAAATATTTTATCCCAGCAATGTGGTTTTTTGTTAGAGCAAAATATTCAGCAATTCACCTGCAAGAGAAGCATGTATGATATGTTACATGTAAAGCACCCGTGCCCTGTTTTTATGCTACCTGCCATTTGCTGTGATGTGGCCTGTGTACACATACAAAAGATGTAGGAAGGATCTCTGCAGGAAAACTTTGCTAATTCACAATACCTAGTATTAATATGTCATGAGTAAGTTATATTGCATGTATCCATGTCTTCATAATTATGTAAAATTTGAATATAAGCATATATTCCAACAGAGTGGAGATGAATGACCTGTACACTGAGAGAAAAAAATTTTGTATCAGTCATTAGCAATGTATTGTGTTTACAATCAGTATGATATTTTTAACCTACAGGGAATATGCTAGAATTAAAATGAAACTGCAAATCTCATTCCTTTGATTTTTTTTATTTGATTCCTTTGATTCCTTAGCTAAGCACTAAGTAGTGCTTAGCCCTATTCATTTATGCCTTTATCTATTATAAACTTGGCAAGATTTCCCAGTCTGTGGTCATACCCTCTTTTGAGCATGCCAGAGATATTCTGGAGAAAGAGATGCAAGGTAGCTGCCGGAGATGACCCAGGGTAGCCATGACAGCCATTCATCTACCTTTTCTCCAGGCTAAAAATCCCCAGTACCCCCAGCCATGCCTCATGAAACTTGTGCTCCAGACCCTTCAGCAGCTCCTTGCCCTTCTCTGGACACAAATCTGCCTTGTTGGCCTTGCCCCCATCTCTTACCCAGACACACTTAACCCTGTCATCACCATCAGCAAGCTCTAGACTATCAAAACACTCCCTAACATACAGGGCCACCCCACTGCCTCCCCTTCCTTGCCTGTCCCTTTTGGAGTGTTTAGAGCCATCCATTGCAGCACTCCACGTTGTGCCTGTCACCCTAACGTTCCCATGATTACAACCTGAACCAGTTTTCCTGCTTCACAGTGGCTTCCAGTCCTTTCTGTTTGCTGCCCATGCTGTGTGCATTGTGTAGATGCACTTCAGTTGGGCTATTGATCCTGCCACCTTTTTGAGGGGAGGAGCCCTAATTCCTACATGACCATTCCCAGGAATTTCCATGGTTTCTAACATCAACATCCCTTGTGTCTTTGCTGCCACATGGCTCTCTATCCCCTACTTCCACTGAGAGCTCAGACCAAAGGATCTCACTAGCACACTGTCCCTCAAACATCTGCATGCCACTGCCAGACTTAACTCCAGTGAGCGTGGTTTTATCCTCCTCCCTCTTCAAATCCAGTTTAAAGTTCTTTATTCCTTTAGTGGATCCATTCATAAGCAAAGAGGTGGCTGTCAAGAATGCACAAAGCTGGAATCCCAAAAGATTTGTGATACAGGACCACAGTCCAGAGCTTGCTTGGTGTCAGGAAAGCTAAACTCCACAGTCTGTCTCACCTCAGTACTCTAAAAGGAAATAAATGGTAGAATTAACACTTATTGGAATTGTGGGAGAAACAAGTAATTCAAGCCCTGAGCCTGGAAGGCTACTGTAGTTCTACTTATTTTTGGCATATGATATTGATCCAGAAGACAGGAAACAAACTATGTGAATTAAATAAATAACCAAATTTTCAGACCAATACAATGATCACTGACTTAATTGCCAAATGAAAGTTAGCCTTTAGATTTGCAATGCAATGCATGTTATTTTAACATTTGAAGAAAATCCATATTCATTTCCAAAGGTAATATTGATACTGATTGCATCTATAATCTAGAGCTGTATGTGCTACTGCAGAAGTTTGTAACAGTTTTAACAAACCACTCACACAAGCAGAGTAGCCACTTTCCAGAGATGTCACAGGCACATGAGTTATGCTGTGTCAGATGAAATCTCTTTGCAAAGGGCACCCCCTTCTTTCCCTTCTCAAGTCCCCATAAGTACCATGCTGAAATCTGTTCCCAGCCATAGCCTTCAGAAATGGGACTAAGTCTTTGAGATTCTTAAAGATTCAGACCCAGTCCTTTTGGTGGAGCTAGATATTCAGGTAAAAATCACCATGTATGCACAATATTTTTTATTCACATCTTAGTTCAACATTAATTCTTAATTTTAGAGCTGCTATTATATTTCTGTCTTGTCCTCTTTGAAGACTGTTTTGCCAGGTAATATTTCTCCTGACGGAACAGAAACTCACATCTCAGATTAAAGTCTCATTGTGCTGAGATAATAAGTCTGTACCCTGTTCCATAACAGACACAATGTGATTCTTTCCCCTCTTTTCCTCTGAAATGAATGGCATGATACACTAATCCCTTTTTTATCCCCTTCTTTTCTGCTTGCACACCACACAAATTTATTCACAATATTAGTAGACAGATTTTTATTTATACTCTCTCCACTTTCTTAAGAAAGAGTGGGAAACTATTCCTTTTGTTTCTCAGTTATCTGAAACTAAACCAACCAGATTAGAGCTGAAGGATGAGAATAAGGAACAGAAAATGTGAATGTGAGAGCAGAAGTTGTTTTACACAGAATAAATTCACTCACAATATAAGGACCAAGAGGTGAGAAAACCTACCTGTGTAGACTGTGTGCTTTTATAGAATTCATAACCTGTATTCTCTATGTGCAGATGTTAATATTCACATGGGCATCACCTGTGGAATTCCATGTTTTATACAAAAATATTTCTCTGAGTTTTGCCTTTGGTATGAATACAACACATTCTGGGAAGCAAACTTTACTGCCATCTGTCTTCTTTACTGTCTGGACTTATCTGGTGTAATCAGACCAGGAGTAGACAAACAAACGTGCACTTAACGTCAGTGAGGTGAGGCTCGAGAATCTGAGAACTGACAGAACAGGATCCTCCCCTGTGTATCCGTCTCAGCGCAGAAAGGCGTTGCCTTTTCCAGGCAGATGGCTGAGCTATTGGTCTGCAGAGCTAAAACATTTTCCCATGTGCAAATATTTGCGCTCCACCAGAACAAAAGAAAAGGCACCATACCTTTGTGTACTGTGGAGGTGACAGACTGTGGGACACCTCAGCGCTTAAAATGCAAAAGTAACTTGATCTTGCAGAATAAGACTGATAGAATTTGGCTTGTTTCATGTACTGCATATGTTCTTACCAAAGGCTGACACAGAGAAATTTCCAAATGCTGAGGTGTCCTCCATAGAATCAGCCAAGTCACTGACCTGCTTCCTTTTGTTTGTTCCTTTGTTCAAATGCATGTACAGAACTACAGTACAAGTCAGAAGGAAATAAACAGCCTAGTCTCCATGGCAATTAAAAAGTCCAAAACCACCAAAGAGAAGGAGAGGAATATTTACTTCTCCACCAGAAAATCTACAGAATTTGCAGTCCATCTATTAATTCCTTTTCCTTGCTGCTCAAGGAGCTCATGTTATTCATCACTTGCCATCTTCGGTTGCTACCGTGTGTTGTGAAGTAACTGACACCTTAGTCACTAAAACTGGATCTATTTCAGCAGACTCTTTTCACACAGAAGGTATCAGATATTTGCTGATCCCTTTAGAATAAGAGAAGACACACAAAACCAGCAGCTTCCCCTATCTTTGTGTAATTGCAAAGAACCCAAATAAGCAGAATCACCTTTTAGTTCACACTGCCATATCAAGAACTGCATTTTGAAATTTCCTATAATGCCAGCTCCAGCAGACATTCACCATGACCCTTTTTACATATCTAAGCATGACCTGTGAGAAAGAGAAAAGATACCATACACAATAATTTGTCAAGTTTTTAAGATTCCAAAGACAATATTCCACATGGAGTGTGTTGGTGCTTAGACTGTGTTATTGTTTCAGGAAAGAGCCTAAAACTACTCCAAAGAGACCTACCGTGTTTTCTGTTACCTTTCTGAGGTATCACTCATTACTCCTCTGCACACCCTGGCTCCACATCCTCAGGAGATTGTTTGTAAAAGGCTGGCACACAGGAACCCACCCTGCTGCTTAGCACTGAGCCAACCTTCACGGATGTATAAAAACCACCTGCTCCATTGCTTATGTTCACACACAGGGAAGAGATCAGTGACTGCCTGGAGAAGCAGCTACACCCTACAGTGAGGATTATTGCACAGGATGGAGAGGAAAGCAGCCTTGCTCTGCTAATGACTTTTCTTCTTGCTTCAAGCCTACAAGTAGGTGGGGCTGTGATTTTATACAGCTCTTGAGCATTTGTAGCAGAGCATAAGAGCAGAAGAACAGCTCTCATCTTCAGACCTGCACTGCTTCACTTAGAAGACAACTCCACAACCAATATATGTTACTGTTATCAAATATTTTCATATATACATTCCCACTGAGGAGTAGTCTTGCCCTAATTGACAAAATATTCCCTCATGGCCTCAGTGGCTTAGTTCTTATTAATTCATATACTCTTGACCTGGATCAAAAAAAAAAAAAAAATCCTAAATTCCATCATGAATTCCCACAAGGGAATTCAAAGATTCAGAGCAGCAGTTACCCTGGATCTGGAGACTAAATCTTTTGTTCCTTGGAAAAATGCCCTTTCTTATTTACCTACCAAACAAATTAATGCACATGGAGTCATAGTCCAGTAAACGTATTATGGGCTGGCCTGCATCCTTGAACTCAAGATACGAGATGTGGAAAAACTCCATTAATAAGAAAGAAACCTTTAGTGTTTGCTTAGTTGTTGTTTATAAAAGCCAATAAACAGTTTTGTGGATATCTCCCAGAGAATTTTAAATGAATAAGCATTATTTCATGTGCTATTTCTAGACGGTAACAGTGCAAATGTGAAATGTTTATGTGGTAGCCACTTTATAAACACCAACGGTATGACCTCTGGGGATACCTTCAGGCTGCCTTTCCTGACCAAATGTGTTGACTGCACAGATGGTGAGCTGAGCTTGCACAGCCCTAGGTACAACTACAGGACACCTCTGGAGCACAAAGGACCAAACACCTTAAGCACGAGGCAAAGCTGCATCCACAGGCAGGTGTGCTGCCTGAAGGTGCCCTGTGATATGGAAGCACCATTAAAGAGACTGAAAGCTCCTTTGGTTATTTACCCTGAAGTGAGTTGCTGCAGCTAAGGATGTTTAGTTTCCCATATTTTTATACAGAAGGAACTAAAACATAGGTAGGTTAAGATCATGCAAAAAGCATGTAGCAGGTCAGGCAACTGAGAGTGCCTTTATCCAGCTAATATTAATGACAAAAAAGCACCAACTAATTAGCACTCTGTCTTTCTGACTGTGAAATCTGTTCTATTAGTCATTTGAATTCTTGAAATTAAGGGAGAAAAGGCATTGTGCTAAGACAAATGAAAGAGAGCATCCGCAATTTTGTAACCAACATATAAGTTTTAAAACCTTTCCTTCCTGCACTGAAACAAGTCAAAGAATACGTGTCCTTTGAGAGGATGACTCACCAAGAAAGCTAAAGAAAATTCTTCCTGCTATATGGTTTCATAACATGGTCTACTGAGCCATAAAGCCAAAAGTAACAATGTCTTTGAGAAAGACTAAATTCCTTCAAATATTTGTGGTAAACATAATTCCACAGTTCTAGCTACAGTGCTAGAGGTTTTTCAGTAGCTACCATTTCTCCAGGTAAAGTTGAAATTCATTTAAAGAAGCAACTGTGGTTCCAAGTCTGACAATAGCTAGCATTGCCAGTGCCAGTAAATACTTTGGCATTACACTCTGTGTATATTTTAGTCATGTAGGCTCAATATGTTTGTGGCAGTATGCTGATAAATCATGGAAATGTTCAAACTACATAGGGACTATAGGGGCAAATTGCCAAAAAGTTGTCAGGCTCATAGCCACATTTTGAAACAGCAAAGATGAAAAACAAGCAAAATCTCCCATAAAAGTAATTATAATAATTTAAAACAGCACAGAGAAAAATAAAAATCTTACCTATTTTTATGCACAATTTCTGAATGTATTGGCTACGCTCACTAAATCAGAAATTAAAAAAATATACTTCTAAGCATATTTAATTTATGGAAGTGTAGATTGCTTTGCATGCCGATACAGGGGTAGGGGAATGACAGGTGGCAGGATTGTGGCTCCCATCCCTTTTGTGGGTAACCAGCACAACAGGGTGCCTCTCTGTACTGCCTGTCCACCAACACACATGGCATGGGCAACAAAGGGGAGGGATTAGAGGTCTGCATGAAGTTGCTGGGCTTACTAACTCTAATGGAAGTGTTCAAGGCCAGCTTGTGGGGCCCTGAGCCATCTGGTCCAGTGGAAGGTGCCCCTGACCATGGCAGGAGGTTTGGAACTAGATGATTTTTAAGGTCCCTTCCAACCCAAATTATTCTGTGATTCCATGGGGTGAGGACAGAACTGACCCCCAACAGCAGCACTTACTACTGACGTGAACACATTTCCCCTTTTTGGCCATTATACTCTTCACATGGTACTTGAGGTGAGTGATTACTGCACAAGTAAAATGCACTATTCCTAGTCAATACTGGCTCTGCCTTGATGAAGGGAAGCCATCATTATTGTTCTCCTTGGTTCATTTTGACAACACATGATTAAACAATAATCATAATCCCTTGATTGTTATGAGTTTAGCTGAAGTTTAACAAGTAGTCAAATGTTAGTTGGCCTTGTACAAATTAAGGGGAGAAGCTTATGTTTCAAGGGCAGAGTGTCCACGACAGCCTGAGGGAGGTGGCAGGAGAAGTAAAGGCTTGGCACAGTATCTACCAAATATGAAACTAACTTCTATTTGGAGAACAATTTCCTCAGAGCGGAGTCTTGGCCTTCAGTGTGCAGCTAGCTATCGAGTCCTGAAGTTTCCTTACAAGTTCTTTTCTCTTATTTTAGGAGCATTGCTCCAAAATCAGATTAACTGTTAGCATGAAGTGCTTTGGTTAGAACGGGTGCCTGAATTTCCTACTTGTACCTGAAGGAGAGTGTGCAGAAGCACACGAGGGTCAATCACTCCCTGGGATTTACCTACACATCCAGTGTTTCATGCAATGCAAATACATATTTGGAACATGTTGCCTTTCCTGTATTGGGTGGTAGTATTTTTAATGACTGATTTTATTACCTATAAGAAGGTACTACTGTTTAAAACATCAAACATATTGTCAGTGTGTTTCTGCAGTTAAATTGTGAGTGGTTATAATCTCTTTTTATAAAAAGCTTGATATAGAAAGGCTGCCTCCTCCTGGCATATGCTAGTTTTAATGACTTCTTTATGCACCTCTTCAGGCAGCAAAAAACATCTCTAATTATCCACATAGTTACCAGGCAATTACTGTGTGATCATTACAGAAAATTTTCAAACTCATCGCCTATATAAACTAGACTTTGTGAAACCAGAGTAGACCAGCGGATAGAAATTAGCTTGTTTCATAGAAAAAGGACAGCTTTTACAAAGTTAAATCAGAATGCTAGTCAAGAGTACATCTTGAATGAAATATAGATTTCTTCATTAATTTCAGGTGCAAATTGGTGAAATAACTGGTAACTTATATAAGCAACTTACATAAGTGTAGCCGTTCTACACAACAAACTTGAAAAATGTATTCTCTTTCTATAGCTGTGTTTTTTCCTTTTCATGTTGACATAACCACTTATACATGGACTTAAAAGTCATCTTTGTGTTTCAACTAATTATTTGGATAAGACAGCAAGAGAGACTATAGCTGGGGGTGATAATTTAGCAACCCATGCTACTAAACCATGAGCTAATTTATTGCAAAACATTGCATGCTAAGGAACATAGCACTTTTTAAATTTGTTTTTAAAAAGTACACATGCATCTCAATTCTTCTGTTCATTGTTACCTTGTCTATGCAAAATGTTTATCCTCCCTTGATTTAAGAGGAAAACATAAAAGTAAGCAACATCAAAAGTAAGACTGAATTTGGAAGACAGTAGAGAAAGAAAGGATAAGCTATTCACTGAAAATTTTCTCTGTATATCTTAAATGATATTTTCCTGAACTTGAGCCAGAATCAAGACAGAAACTAAAGCCTTGAGGCTGCCATTCTCTATGAAAGAAGCATGAGTCAGCTGTCAGTGGCTGCCTGGGAAAGGGAGGGTCATCACTGACAGGTATTTAAGACAAATGTTGTAACATACAGTCTTGTCCTGCTCAATGGAAGATGGAGTGGCAGAGGCCGTAAAGAACAACAGTGCAAAATGTGCCTTTATAGGTTCTTTTCTCCATGCACTCTATACCTGGGAAGAAAAGAAAATTATTTTGTGTCAAAGAGATGCTGGTCTGAGCTACTCTAAACTGCCATTTCCTAGCACAGACTTGCTAGGAAAGGAGCTCTGGAATCTGGCCTCCCCATTTACAGCAATTACATGTTGCTCTCTCTTTCTCCTATCTCAAGGCCATGCAGCATCTTTATGTAGCTGGTTTGTGCCTATGTCTTGGTCCTTCCTGGGATGAAGAAGAAAAGGAATTATAGGCATGACCAAAGGAAGCCCACCTGGATTAACCGAGCTGGTAAATTAATCAAAAAATTCAAGAATGTAGCTTCTATAGCAAGGGGTATAAATAAGGAAATACTTCTCCAGCAGATTTTTCTCATAAGTGACTAGAAAATTATTTTATCATCAGGGCAGATAATCTAAGTAATATTCATAAACCAAAGGAATTTTCATAATCAGAGAAAAACTGCTATAACTAACACTTATTTTTAGGTAAAACTGTAGATATGATAGGGTTTTGTTTTTTACCAAAACAGCAAGCACTTTGTGCTTTTCTGAATATAAATTCAGCTGCACAATTAAAATAGCCTAGAAATGGGCATGTATCCATGACAGCAAACTTCCATTCGTTACATATAGTTTTGATTGTTGCTCAACATTTCTTTGTCATTGGTTTTTTATATTACTGATTCTATTTATCTCCATTTAGAGATCCCTCTTTCTGAAACACCTGGGAGAACAGAAGTGAGCCAAGCCCTTCACAATGCAGCTATTCACTGTGGACTCTGCTAAGCAGTCGTTCAGGGTTAGTCATGTCAGGAGTGGTTGCAGTTGTTCCTACAGCATTTGTGGGAGGCTTTGTGGGAGATAACAGCATCCTTTCCTACCTACAGGAAACTCACGCCACAAGCGCGTGTATCACCACCCTGACTCTTCACTTCCTCTGCCGGCACAGAAGTGCGTCCAGCCAGGAAGAGCTGTCCGTGGCCATCACCCCTCCCTTTTTGGCTCAGAAAGCACAGGGCAGGTTTCTCCCCTTTTCAACACATGATGAGTCCTGTGCTTCATTGAGGATCCTGTACACGGCAGGCCAACCAGCCCAAGCTCCCATCCGCCTGCCCCTTGTCTCCAGCATCCACCCAGCTAAGCAAACAGGGCAAGGCAAAGCTCTGCTCACTGCAGCAGCAGCCGGTCTGCACAGCCATGCCACTCCCTCTGCAGAGGCACAGCTTAAGCTTCATTTCCCAAAGACATCTATTCTCCCAGGTTGGTTTGCACAAAGCAGTCTGTGTCCCTTAATTCTTTTCCACAGACACAAAACGTTCAGTGAATGCACAGCAGGGCCTCAGCCTGAGCAGTGAACTTAATGTGACCAGCTCAGGGATCAAAGGTCTTACTGCACATTTACAACACAAAAAGAGTTGTCAAACAGTATGACAAGAATGATCAAGCATTCAAGAATCCTTCCCTATCACTTTATTTGATAGGATATGCTGTTTCCTATGCTCCCTCAAGACCAGAATATTACAGGGGGCAAGAAGGCAGAATATTAATCTCCAATAAGGGTCAGAATGACAGCCATCCCCCAGCGTGGGTATATTTAGGGGCTTTGTTGAACAGGCTACCATGTGAAAAACCTCCCTATGCAGCAGCTCAGTGCAGTTGTTTAGTCTCTCATTTCTGAGCTCCTTCCCCACAGGAGCACAATTAGAGCCAGCACCGAGGCACTGCTCAGGCTGGGCTGGCAGGGCTGACCCCCTACCCTCTCCTCCACCAGAGCAGCAGTGATCTCACCGAGCACCAGCCTCATCACTGACATCACGCTAGGCACTGTAATGAGACAGCGTGTCCTTTGTCAACGGGCAAATTCATCCAACTTGGCAGTCCCCGGTCCCAGGCATGACTGGTTTGGAATAGATTCACACAGAGAAGAACAGGTTGCCTGTTGACCATGATGGAAAGACCCTCTGATGGACAGTCTTGATGTCACTCTTCACAAAACAAACAGAAAAGTCCATGAGGCTTTTCAATTTTGCAACAGTGAGAAGTGATCTTAATGGATATCAAATATTTAAAATTATCACCATGAAAGAAGCTTGTTTCCTGTTCTCAAATATTAACTGGAAAAGAGGCCTTCTGCATCACTGTTCTGGTCTGGAGTCTACTTGTGTATAGTGATAGATAGATAGATAGATAGATAGATAGATAGATAGATAGATAGATGTTTTTAAAATGTAGATTTAACAGACAGACATGGCAATTTGAAATTTCTGGATCAGATTTTAATGACACATGGAGTTTGCATTTATAGAAACAGTAAACAGGAATAAAAGTACACAAGATTTGGGACAGGTCTGAGATTTAGGACAAATTGTTTAAGACTAATCAACTTATATATAAATGCTTAATACTAACAGAAGTTCTTTGCAACTTTAATTAGCAGCAGCTTGAGAAATTGAAAGCATCATGGATAAATATAGCATGGGTATATTTATTCCCTGAAACTGTTCTTGAAAACATCAAGTCAGTCAGGAGCAAGCAGGCAGCCACTCACAATCTGACACGTTTTCTCTCCATCAGTAAAAGTGATTTGAAAGGGATTTGCATTACAAGAATACTCAACAGATTTGCTATTGCTTAGCACAACATGCTGCAAATAGAACATTTGCAGCAGACTTATTATCTGACCTAGGTCATCTCCTGATTAAACATATATAGATTGGAGGAGATTAGTCATTAAACAAAGTAGAAGTACAAGCCAAGCGACTGCTTACATGAAGAAACTATATCCAATTAGCTTTGCAAGTGAGCTAAATGCAGGAATTAAGAGGAAGGTAGTTCCAGGACACTTCCGCCAGCACATCCTGTTCAGGATGCCTGAACACACACCTGCTACACCCCTTCATTATATTGAGTTGTATTTTCATATTCTGTGCCACGGGGACAGTATTGCAAAGATTATTAAACATTGACATAAGTAAAATTGGGAAAAATGAAGGAATGAATTTAAAAATTTGAGTCAGTAACAAAAAGTTGCCCTGCCACATTGTTTTCAAGCCAAGAGTTATAAACACACACATATGCATTGTCATGCCCCCAGGCATTCAGGGAGAGGGCTGAGATCTCACTCCAGGCTGGTGCCTCAGTTCAAAGCCAGCCCCCAGGAACTGGACAGGAACCAGGACACAACTGAGCACTAACACATGACACACAGGCTGTACCTCAGACAGCTTAGCCTTAAAACCATGTCTGGCAGAATTGAAACCCTTCACATAGACATGGAGAAGGAAGGGCTACTCAGCTCTACAGCAAAGCTCACCCAAGAAGAAAGGGGAAGTTCTTCAGGGACTGAAAAAGAGTGTAGAAATGAAGGTACCCAGCTAAGCAGTTAACTGATTACCCATAATGATGAGTCCAGTGCAGTCCATCTGTCAAAATGGCAGTATGATCATTTCTGTGTCCCAAATAACCCCAGTGGTGCTTAGGCCAATTTTTTCACGGTATTATATCAGATAAGCTAAGATTTACCACTCAAAAGGAGAAGCTTTTCCAAACCTTTGTGTGGCTATGCTGTGACCTGCCAATTCCTTCACTGCTGAGTGCGCTTACAATGACACTGCTCCAGTAGCTCGGGCATAGGGGACCCCATCAACCTCACAAGCACCCTGTGCTCTAACATCTCCATTTATATAACTTCCCTTCTTGTTATCATAATAGTAACAGCTTGCTAACACAGTTTTGTCGACACAGTTTCATAACTGAGTTGATGTATGTGAATAATTTTAGAGCTTTACAGTTGGTTATTTGATTTCATCTTTGGAGGCATAAATGGTAGAGCTTCAAAGAAAAACTGGATTCAAAGTGTAGATGTAATATTAAGATGCCCCACAAGAACTCTGGAATGACCCAGGTTCATGTCCAAAACAAACTCCCACAGAATGGTAAAAGCTGTAGTCATTGTGCAGTGCTAAACACCTAAACCATGCTTAACAAAGTGTTTCTAATCAACAAGAACATGAGGGTGCCTTGTGACTATAAAGTCACAAGTAAATTCAGTAATAGTAGGCACAAAATGCAAAACTGGGTCTTAGGTCCAATTGTTAAGTCCAATATTGCTCAGGTTTCAGTGGCATTTTGTCCTCAAGTTGCAGGTTGAATGAACAGCAATTTCAAAATTTTAATCTCTTGCTCTAACACTTTTAAAAGCCTTATTACACTTCAAGGAGCACTTAAATTCTCTATTTTACTCTATAAAGCAAAATTCTGCTATCTGATTTTCTACCAAGAGTGGGAGACTCTATGGAAAATTACAAATTTCATGTGTCATGCCACATCTTACCCCACCATCTAATTATGACTTAACCTATTTCATATAACCAGGCTCCCACCAGACTGTTCCACTGGTTAAGTTCTTTCTAAAACATGGACTTCATAACTGACTCATGCTTTCACTTCAAGAATTCTTCACACTGCCTGCTCTTACTGGATCTCCACAAGTAGAAATAGCACAAGAAATTCTCTGTGGCAATTTAATTTTGGGAAGTAAAGAAGTAAAATAATTGCTTTTTCTAAACCATTTTTACTTCAACAAGAAATTTTGCAAAAAAAAAATCTTACTTTTCATATCCAAATTTTCTTTTCCCAAAATGACAATTTGACACAGCAAAACTCCATCTTTAATCAAGCACTTTTCTTTTACAAGTTACCCTTTTCTGTTTAAAGTGTTTGGTTAACAACAAATAACTCTCTGGATCACCAGTCACCCCTTTTTAAAAGCTTCCCTAAATCATGGTTTTCATCCTTCTGCAGAAGCCAAAAAAAAAAAAAAAAAAAAAAAAAAAAAAATAAAAAGAAAAAGAAACAAAAGAAAAAAAGTTAAATGAATGAATGAAAAAAAGTGGCCTGAATCTGACTCCACTGTTATTTTGAAGTTGCATTGCACAGAACCTATGGAAAGGCCCACAGGCAGGGATAGCTTAACTGAAACAAAGAACTAGTGTTATTACTACAGCCTCCAAATATGTATTTATTTTTCAAAACATTAGCATTGGCAACTGCACCAAATGGGGAAAGAGATGTTGGTGGGTCTTTCATTAATGTCTTTGCTGCTAAGTTCATGATTTAGCATGAACTGGTGAATAACACAGTCTTAAAAAAATAGAATAATATAAAAAACCCCTAAAAGTGTAGGGTGGAGTTTTTATTTGCATTTAGCTTTATATCCAAATCATTTGCTGTTAGAAGAATTGCAGCCATATTTTTGGTACAACTTAGCTGCAAGCTGCTGTTCAACCAGCAGAGTAAATCCAGGAAAACTTTCATCCATCTCAGATTTGTTGACAGCTGCATTCCTGCATTAGGGTGCCCTCTCCAACACATTGAGAATGCAATACTGTCTTACATAGAATGCACACACAGAAAGTAAAAGGGTATCTTCCTCCATGGATAAAGTTTTTGCCATTCACCTGCCAAAATATTTAAATCTCATTACTGTTAAATGCCACAGGTAGGCTCGCCCGCTCTCTCTCTCCCCCTCTCCATTTCCCTAGTCAAACTAAAGGTAGCAAGTAGGATATTGTGATTATTAATTAAACAGAGCCACTCCCAAATTGCTATGGTGCTACATAGCAGGGCACCAACACCCAGGGCTACTGCTCTGAGAGATTCTTGCTCGCCAGCTCTGCGAGTCATCCTGGGCGAGACTCATACACGAGGCCGATTTCAGTGAAACCAAGCAAATTGGAGAGCAGCACTCTTCTGGAACTGCTTAGAAGGCTTTAAAGAATTCAGCTCCACCACAATGTATCTTCTGCTTGACCCAAAGCATTTTATCAAGCAAGGTTTCTATATAAAGCAGTTTGCAACAAGAGCTGATTTATCATACCAGCTGATGCAGTCAGAAAAAGCAAAGGGCATTCAGGTTGAGATTCACTTAAGGGCTGACTAGTACATTAGCACTCCTGCACAAAATAAAAAAAATGACCTTCTGACAAGCAGCCAAGAACAGAGCTTGACTTTCAAATTTTTAGAAATTGCAGTAAGACAGATACATACAGAATTTGGAAGCTGAAGTCTCTCTCCTTAGTGTGAACCAGATCACTGAATGAACTCACAGAAGGTTTGTTTGCTCACCAAGCAGGTAACAGGAAGTAAACATGGCAGCATGGTGCTCTCTCATGAAGGCAAAACTCTTTAGACTTTCCTGGAGGGTTCTCTGCTAATAGATTCACCTTGCAAATAGAATCAGGTGCTGCAGAGCAAAAGGAGTAAATTTTCTTTATATGACCAATGTTAGTGAAAGGAAGAAAACCATGTGATTGTGCAGTAAAAATAATACCCCTGGAACAATTTTTCTTTTCAATTTAAATTACCTGTAAACACAAAGCACCATTTTATTTTCCCCAAACTTTTGTGAATTTAACACTTCTTCCATTAAATTAACATCTTTATTCTTTTAACCTGACCATAGAAACATAAAATATGCTGAGTTGGAAGGGACACACCAAGGTCATCAAAGTTAAACTCCTGGGCCTGAACAGGACACCCCAAGAATCACACCATGCGCCCCTTTAAGCATCTTTAATCTTCCAAGGCATGTGTCAGTTATGTGAAAAATATTTGTTAAATTAAAATCTTTTTTCCTCCTTTTCCAAATCCAAAGGGGAAAAAAAGCCTGTGAGTAATGTAGACCCAAGCTCTGCTAGACAAATGCACAGGCAACAAATGGCCTCACTGATTTTACTGGAGTGCCTCACAATGTTAAGGCATCTCCCAGAAACTCTTACAGCCTGCAACTGAAATAGTTAAAAGGCAGAGCTACTCATACTAGGAGTTTTATAGTCCTACAATTTCTGTATTTAACAGAAAAAAAAATGGGGTGGTTTTATTTCAAAACCAATCTGACTAACTCAAGGAGACAGTGGGAAAATTATTTTCATGGTGCATTCATGCTTAAGTTTCATTGGTATAGCAGTGTCAACCACCAAAAGGATGGTTTCATAGTTCAAGATGCAGCTTGCTACTGCTTACAGTAATTCTTAGGCTTTTATGATGACTCTTCTTTAATTTACCAGCTAAAAGAATGTTATTTATTTTTTGGGCAGAGCCAGGACAGTTAAGAGCAAAAAGCAGGACTGGTTCTGCACAACAGCTACAGTAGAAACAAAGTCAAGCAAGCAAGATGCTGATCTCTTGCACACATCAACCAGGAAGTTGGCAAGGAAATACAGGTGTGACAATCTTATTGGTCAGTAGAAAGAAGAAACATGAGTATGATGAACACTTCTCAAAATGCTGAAGGGATCCTAAGTTGGACCCACTGGCTGATAGACTCCTTTTCTTCTAAAAGAGGAGCAAAAAAGAGAGATTTTAGAGGAGAACATGCCCAGCTCCTAACTACAGAGAACAGCTCTGCACACACACAAAGTGACATCTGCAATATCCAGTGACCACATGAAGCTCATCCAAACCTGCAAATAATTTTTAGCTTTTTAGGATTTTAAATTAGAAAGCACAGGGAGCCAGAACAGATAGTGGAGCCTATAAGCTGTCTACAATTTACTATATAATCATCATACGAACCAGGTGAAAACACCACCTACCATATAAACCTGTAATGAAAATAATAGCAATACTTAGTGGCTCCCATGCCTGTGGTCTTTTGTCATGGGGCACCGACATTAATACAACATTGAATAATTGCTTCTCTCCATGTAACTGACATCATCTACCTGACTGCTATTCATTACTTCAGTTTGCTTTTTAACGTTTTGATAAGATACTTGACATTTAAAACTTAGATTCACTGGAGGAATCAACACTGTGTCCTGACTTAGCAGCTTGGATTCAGCACTGCTAACCAACCCACCGAAGCAGCAAACACAAGAGCTCCACAAGAACCAAGCAAAGACAGGCATTTCCTCCATCCTTCCTGCTGATTTATATCCCCTCCACTCATGCCAGAAAGGAGGTGGGTGCTACCAACTGGTCCCTAGTTACTTCTGCCCAGGAACACCTGCAGAATGTAGGAGGCTGCTGGCTGCAGGCAGCTCTCCACCAGCTGCCTGTTTGTTCTGCAGCTCCAGCAGCTGCATGATACGAAATAGAAGTGCAGGAACTGAAATTCCAACCTGCTGGTTTTTGTAATGACTCAATGTGTTCAACTCTGAAAACTAAGATAGCTAAAGCAGGATAGCTACAGGTCTTTCAACAAAAACCAAGAAATTACACCTTATTTTTTCTTCTCATTCAGACATGTTAAAAGCAGAAATGGCTCCTAACAGATAATTGACACAGGAACTCTATATGTACAGTTTTACAAATGTATGGCTCCTCATAAAGAGGTCTCCTTTTAAGTGGTCTGCGTTCAGATCACATTCCCATCTCCATCTTTTTCCACACAATTTTTTGGCATACAGAGATTAGTCTGCCTTTGACTTGACTATGTGGGAATTTCCTGCCTCCCAGGGAATCTCCAAGTGGTACAGCTAGATACAGGGAACAGCTGGATGCAAAAAGACCACACTTCTTAAGCTCATTTCTATTTCAGTCATTGTCAGCTGCTGGAATGACCTTGTGGTGAGGGAGGGCAAATGAGAGATGGCTGCTCTGTCCTAGCTCCTGTGCCTCTATGCTAACCACAGCTGAAACATACACCAGCCTTTTGACCACCATTAACTACTTATTTCACAAGATTTGGGATAGCCTGTCTTATGCCAGCTCAAAAAAAAATTAAAAAGAGCAATTTTAAATGAGCATTTTGCATTTGAATGCCAAGATAGAGCCACGTTCACCAAGCCACCAACTGGAACTGTGCCAGCAGGAGAATGGGAACACCCATCCTGTATCAGCTCCCTGTGACTGATAGTGCTTTTTTGGTGTCACCACCTGCAGGAGTGTGCTCACCATTTCCAGGCCATAATGTTTAAACACAACTTTAAGTACACGTTGCCTTAAGTCACTCTAATTGGCTTGAACAGCCAGCTGTCTATCCTGATAGGGGCATTACAACTGTATTTGTACAGTCTATGACCCGAACCGTGGTGAAATATGAGCACGTTATGGGTAAAAGTCAATAACCATTCATTACTGTTCCAGCAATGATATTCTAATCTGTCACCATAGTATGCCATTTTTTCATTAATTTAGCTTATACTGGGCAACAGATCAGCTGTAGCTGAGAGTAGGATATGTGTGGGGTCAATTATAAGTTCACCTTTTTACTATTTAATCTTTCTTTCATACATACTACATATGTAGATTCACCAAATAACAGAATCGTTGAATTTGGCAGGCACCTCTGGGGACTGTCTTGTCCAAGTTCCCAGCTCAAAGTAGGGTCACCTATAGCAGGTTGCTCAGGGCCATATCCAGTCAAGTTTTAAATATGTCCAAGGATGGAGATTCCACAACTTTTCTGGACAGCCTGTTCCAGTCTTCAATAACCCTCACATTACAAAAGGAAAAAAATTCTACTTTATATTTGTGTGTAATTTCCTGAATTTCAATTGACTCTCATCCTGTCACTTGATGTCAGAGATGAGTCTGGCTTTTCCTCCTTTACTTAGAGTCAAAGAATCATAGAATGGTTTGGGTTGGAAGGGATTTAAAGGACCATCTAGTTCCAACCCTCCTGACATGGGCAGGGACACCTTCCACTAGACCAGGCTGCTTAAAGCCCCATCCAACCTGGCCTTGAACCCTTCCAGGCATGAAGCACCTACAGCTTCTCTGGCCAACCTGTTTCAGTGCCTCACCACTGTCACAGTAAAGGATTTTTTTCTAATATCTAATCTGAACCTACTCTGATTCAGTTTAAGGCCATTACCCCTTGCCTTATCCCTACATGCTCTTGAAAAATGTCCCCCCCTCCAGCTTTTTCATAGGCCCCCTTCAGATACTGGAAGATGCTGTAAGGTCTCCCCAGAGCTTTCTCCAGGCTAAAACCCCCAATCAGTCTGTTGAAGACACTCTCTGATCATCTCTGGACAAGGAGGTCCCCACAATCAGGTATTTATACACATTGTTGAGATCCCCCCCGAGACATCTCTTCTGCAGCTGAGCAGTCCTAGCTCTCTCAGCCCCTCTTCGAATGACAGATGTTCCATCTTTTCACCATCTTTGAACCCCTTTGCTGGAATTATTCCAGTATGTGAATATCTCCTGCACTGGGGAGCTCAGAGCTGGACCCAGCGCTGTGGATGTGGCCCCACATTCTTTGTCCTGCTGGTGGTCTGCAGTGGTCTGCGACACGTCATTACAATACTGTGTAACAAAAGGAATTACATTTTGTCAATATTTGCAGACGAGGATTGTAGTGAGAAGCTTTCAGAAGTACGTTCCACATTCTGCATTAGGAAGCACCTCACAGCATGAAGCAGCTGGAACAGGGTGCTGCATTATTTCAAAGTTCATGTTACAAACAGCGGAAGGTCAGGCAGGATAAAAGTACTCGTTCCAACCCTGTCCCAGTGCATGACCACTGAATAATGGCATTAATAATCAAAATTTGCTTAACAACTCTTTGAAACCCGACAGAAGGGTTATGCCATCACTCTGGGTAACTTTTGCCAGTGCTACACTATCTTCTTCACAAAGATGAAAAAACTTTCCTCACACTCCCCCAACAAAGGGAAGAGAAAAAAAAAAAAAGAAAGGGGTGGGGGAAAGGTAATATAAGAAGGGGAAAACAGAGGATTTCATACCTTGTCTAAATTTGGAGAGTTTACAACTTCGAGGCTGAGACTCAGATAAAAAGACAGTATTCAGGATCTGGAAAATCCAGCTCAGAAATGAGACTGCTAAAGCCCAGATTTAATCTTTACAAGGCAACTAGAACTGTCCAAGCAAAGACCCTCATACAGTTCAGACTGAAGCAGTGAGACAAAAAAACAGTACCATGACCAGGACACAGCAAGGATGTGGTGGAACATCTAAGACATGGCAGCTGTGAGACCTGCTGCAGGAAGGACTCAACACTGGAGTCCACTAAAGCTGTGCAGCCTATGTGGCTGGCTAAAATTGCACTTTCGGTGATGAATACACGAGTTGAGGCAATGTCAAGAACTTGGGAGAAGATGGAAGGTTCTGTGGAGAACATCATGCAGGCCAGAGAACATCAACACCACGAGAGTCTGCACAGCTTGGAGAAAAAAACCAACACTACCAGGAAAGGGAGAAACTCAGCAGAATGCATACACTTCATTGCAGAGGTTGTGCTGATTGGAAATATTGGCCCCAAAGCAAAAGCAATGTTAAAAAAAAAAATTATACTAGCACATGAGAAACAGTGGGGCTAAGAAAGGAGTTGTGTCAGTGGTTTCAGCTGGAATTTCACCGAGATGTGTTTACTGATCATTGAAAAAAAAATTTAAAAGAACAGGATGGAATCCTTTATCTTCACAAACTTTCAGGTAAGTTAGCAAGAATAAAGAGAATAAACAGAATCCCAACCCTTATTATTTAAGGACCCTCAGTTCTGGAGTCAGATCTGGGACATCATGCCACTGATACTCACGAGAAGCCAAAGGTTTCTGATCTTTGAGGCAAAGCATTATTAGGCAAACAGAGAGGGTATGTGTTACAGATAAACAAACATAAATTTGAACTAAGAACAGTGAATGCAAAGGAGGCCTACAGAGAGATCACAGCAAGGTGGCAGCTCCATGAAATTCACTGAATTATGAACACTGTGGCTCAGCTACTTGCCTGTAACAGAGTTTAGCATCCAAGGACCAAGGCAATCAGGGAATAAATCATTTGCTTTAATCTTGTAGTACAGCAAATTTTCTGGTTTTAGACATAGCTAGTTATTTTAATTTAATAAAACGCCTTTACTTCACTACAAGAATTTCAGACATGAAGCCTTGATGATCATAACTGACTTGTCCAGTTAAGAAGACCAGATAAACCATCTTCTTTACAGGCTGTGATACACCCCCAGCTTCCCCATCCCTCTTATCACAGAATCCCTCTTCACTCATTCGCTGCCTCCCCGTGGGACTGAAAAAAATACTTCAAAGTTAAATCTAAATGCTATCAGGGTCAGGCTTTTTTTTACCGAATACAACTGAGCAATTACGTTCCACATATGCTTAAAGCCTTGACACTTCTTGGTGTAATAGACCATGACAGTTTCCTTATTGTTGTGAAAAGGGTATTAAAAAATACAAGAGCAAGTATATTTAATACGGGTCTTCAAATGACTTAGTGATTTTAAAACTTGTCATTCAGCAATGCCTTCCAGACATCTCAGTACATCACAACTCACAACAGAGTATGGTATAAGAACTGGCTACATGACAAACCCACATCTTTATCTAAAACCATGTAAGGGCTGCTCCATGCTTTTCATGACAGCCTGTATCAAGTTGTGGTGATTTGTATTATAAGCATCTGCGTGTAAGTGGAAAAAAAGGCCTCCAGGGACATCAAAATCCTCATGGATTGGTCTTTTGTTTTGCAAGCAGTAATTAAAGAGTCAGATTATCATATTTTAAATTCTTATCATCTCTCCTGCTAGACAATTTGAAAAATATTACCAATAAAACTATAGGTATTGCCAGTTAGTTGAGTAATTTATTCAACAAAAAAGAGGAAAATGTTGGGCTGACATATTTTGGAAAACCATCATCCTTCAGGACAAATCACCAGATTCCTAGCAAAAATTTGCCTGAACACCAATTACCAGCTTTAAATGTTCAGCAATAGAAATGTGCTGAACTTTTGTTTTTCCAGCCCTGAATTGAAATATGGCTTCGTAATGAAAATAAAGTAGACGGGATGGTTGAACCATGGTCTTCTAACTCTCAGGAGAATGTCTGGACCACTTATATACTAGTTTCTCCTTTAGTAGTTCTTTCCATTTGCAAGTGTTAGCAAATATTTCCTGAACCAATGTGAGAAAAATCACTTTCTTGCCTTGATCCAGTGCCTGCTTCAGCATAAATGACTATTATACAAATAAACAGTCTTGGCATGTGTGACTGGGGACATCAATCACCATGGCATATCCCAATCCAGACAGCACCTGTCTATAATATTCATGATAAGGATTTGAACTATTTCAGGTCAAAAAGGAAATAAAATGGGACCTGCATCTGTCAGAGGTGTCAGAGGTGTCTCAGCTCCTAAATTTTGGGGTATAAGGCTTTCCAGAAAATTTCAGTCAAATTTCATCCAAAGATTTTTCAGGTGATAAAAATCTGCATGTGGTTAAAGCATTGACAACAGAAATTTGACCAGTTTTCAAATAAACTTTGCTTTCAACCATTATGTCTTACAATACACGACTACTTTAAGAACTGGAAGATTGATGATTTCCAGATCCGTCTCTGGCTTTGACTCAGAGCATTTCTAGCATGGGACTGACTACACATCTGCTTCATTACTTCTCATTCCTCCCATGTAAAATTCTGCTGTTTATTCTGAGCAGTAGATCACAAGACTTGGAAACATGCGTTTATAATGAAATTAGGACAAATGCCTGAATTCTAAAACTTATGTATTACAAAACACAAGGAAAAACAAAGCACTTCAGAGAACACTTTTAGAACAGATGTAACATCAGCCACCTGAAGATGTGCAGATTTCTGTATAACATAATGAACAAAAGCACCTCTGAGCAGAGGAACCAAAATCATATTAAAAATCTGATTATTAGTTTTGTAAAGATGTTAAATATTAACAGTACGGTCTACCAGATCTTTATAGCAAAAGAGGAAAAACCTTCTGGAATAGTCCTGTTTTGTTTGAAGCTCTCTGGGGCAGTTCCTGCAGGATTTAGTCACTGAGGCAGAGAAAGTAGTCCATTATAAATGGCCAGAAGAAAACTTAGGGGCTGAGTACAGTCTCAGAGCCCAAACAGAGAGCTGTGGACAAGACTGAACTCCCCCCTCTCTTCAATGATAAGGCACAAGGCTGGTTTAGACACAAGTTTAACTACCTACATTGAGGTCTGAGATGACAGGGGAGCCCCTGCGAGTAGCTGTATTTGAATTATTGAGTTTCCTATAGGAAAAAATTCTGTCAGAGCAGAACAAGGCTATGTAGAAATGAGTTAAGGTAAATGTATCCCCTGAAAACAGGAGAAAGCAAAGGTACAAATTAAATGGAGATACATCTAAGGCTGGAGCCAGGAGCAGGTGAGGGCTTAGCTTTGAGGACACATTTTAAATAAAAACCAATTTTTTATAAGGTGTGTGAGAACCTACCTGCTCATTTTCTCTTCACATCACCAGAGATCAACTAGAATGTGTTTTACAGGCTTTAAAACTACCAAATGCTCTTAGGTGTGACCTGAGAAGAGAGTCAGCAAGAGCATGTTAAATTACAATTCTGAATTGTCTGAAATGAAAATGGGTACCCAAAGTTTACTTCCACATGTACACTGAATTGGATTAAGGATGTAACCTGATTGCCCAAAGTGAGTTGCCCCATGTCCAAATATGGACCTCAGAAACTTCTTTTCGTGTATGTTTTGGAAGAAAACCTGAGTGGATGTGGTTTGGATAGACAATATAGAAGCTAACAAAATACGTCTCTAAATCTTCAGGGACAAGTGCTGGAGAAGAAGAAATTTATATGCAAACTCATTTCTTTATCAGAAAAACAAACATATTTCATGAAGCATACAGAAAGGGCAGTTAAAGTGACTTACATCCCTGGGAGCTTTGGTTTCACCCTCCTAATACGTCAAGCAGCTAAGCAAAGCACAGTAAAACTCAATAATTTTTTTTGCTTGAGTTCACCATCTTGCTTCTGCATTTTGTTTTCCTAATTACTTTTCATGGAAAAAAAAAAAAAAATCCACTCTAAGATCCAAAGCTCTTAATTCTCTCAAATATATTTGTAACAAATGGGTGCTTTTAGCAGCTATGAGAAAGCACTGTGAGTTTCAAACAGGAAAATCCATATCTGATGGATTTCATCTACCCAGCTGAGTAATGTTAAGTATTCACTGCCCATGAACATGTGATTTTAATCTCACTGAAATATATGAGCCATGAACCAAGGAGAACATACCATAGTTTCAACATATATTGTTGAGGACAGACTTGCACTGACCTCTGCGGAAGGACCATGTGCAGTCCGTGCAGCAGTGGGGATGACCATCTAGGTCTCGTTTTCCTGATCACTGCACTGTATTATATGTGTATCTGAAACCTAAAATGATTGGTGTTCATGTTGTAGCTAAAAATAAATGTCTACACAACTAATTAATAATAGAACTAGAATTAAATATTGACTTAGATCTCTGCTTATGAACACAGTTTTTTATTATAGCTTCCAAATACATTTCTGTGGAGACCTTTACAAACTTTCTTTTAGGTTTTATTACAATTCTATGTGCTGTTATACGTGCATATGTGCACATATATCTGTATAATGTGCATAGTTATTTATCAAATTAACATCCACAGTTCTGAGTCATCAATTTAACTTTTTCTAAGGCCTAAAAGAACAGCAACCCATACTGATTTTCCAGCCAATGAAAAAAAGACAAATCACTCTTCAGGCAAATCAGGAGTCTTGACTTAAGCTTACCTGGACTTGGGTCTTTGCCAATCTTTTAAAATCACCTTTCAAGAAATATCTCAAAAGTCTACAGAAATGTTTCTGAGCTTTAGATACAGTGTCTGACAGGAAACGGTAATGTTATTTATTTACAAAATTAACTCTGAATGCTTTGGTGGGGAAAAACTGGAAAGTTTAGCTTTTTGAAAGTAGCATTCAAATTCCAAGCTTGTGGGTGGAGTTGGGGTGTGAAGGTGCATAAATAGGCAGTAGGAACAGCAGCATTCACACTGTAACCAGGAACACCTTCGCACCTGGCAGGCGTCTGGGAGAGTAAACAAGGTAAGGCACTGCACACTCCCTGCTTCCGAAGGTACCCGGGGGAGCCGTGAGCCCGCACTATCTGGGGATGGGGAATCTGATCAATGGAAAGGAAAGGCTGCAGCAAAGCAGGCACAGTCCAGTTATGAAGGAAAATGTATACAGAAATACTGGTTTTGTAGGTTAAAAACAACAGGAAAAGAGGGGTTATTTTGGAAAGCTTTTCAAAAGTGCACATAGTTTTTCAGAGGCAAAGATTTTAAGGAGCAGGTTTAATGTTTCTCTCTCCTTGCCTTCTGCATGCTGCCTTCACAACAGCCTAAAATGTGCCTGATATTCGATTTCCTGGTTGTCCCATAACCTTTTATTTTATTTCTTTTTCTTTTTAAAGAAGCATTACTTCTGCCATGCAGCTCTAACCAAAACAATTCCTGAGGCAACCCTGACAATCCGCAGAGTTTAACTGAACTTCATGTAATTTCCTTCCTTGCCAAGCACACTTCTCTTGGGGCAGAAAAGCAGTCTGTTGCAAAAGTTGTATTTCATACCTTTGGAAACAGGGACTCTTTGGATGTTTGAGCTCTCTTGGACATCCCAGTAGCAAAGAGCACTGTATCCCCTACAGAAACTCACCTAATGTCTCCTCCTGCAGTTCCTACTTGGAAAAACACCTCTGTTTCCCTGGAATTTAGTTTTCATTGTCTGAACTTTAAAAACAAGTCAGCCTTTTGTAGTGGGGTTTTTTCTGTAGGCTTGGGATTTTTTTGGTTTTTTATTTGCATAAATCTTTTCAATGTTCTGTACTGATTTTAGAATATCTGAAATTTTCTTTTTGTACCGATTATGCTGCTGAAGTGCTTTTCCCCTCCAGAGAAATATCTCAGATGAAATGCTGAGGAGCTTTCCATCAGACATCTTTCATCTCCATGCCCCAGCCTGGCTCAGGAAAAGCTCTGTGTTTTGTGCTGCTTCAGTCTTCAAACTCCATTTCACTTCTCACTGTGCCACACAGCAACTCCTCCCCACTCTTTTTATTATAGATTCTGCTGGGTTTAAGGATTAGATTATGTTTTTAAGGGAAAAGACAGGATTGGAACCTTCAACAATACCATTAAGCTGTGTCTATGTTAGTGTTCACTGTAAAACATGCTGACTTCTCATTTCAGTTGCTCCCACAGCAAAATGGGGGAAGAGCTGAGACAAATTAATTTTTCAGCACCTGCTGCTGGGTTACTCTAGCACTGGGATATCAAGGTAGAACTGTGAACTTATTGGGACTTGCAAGGACTTTTGCAATTGCCATAACTCAAGTTATTTAACTGAGCATATTCAATATATGTAAAAAGAAGAGAAACTAACAAACACATACACGCACATCCTGAAAGGGCCACAGCCGAAAGGCACGAACAGAGGAGTGGGAAGCAGCTGGGTCCTTTGGGGCAGTTTGCTAAGCAAACCTCACGCTTCTGTGCCCCCAAGCCCAGGCCCCTGCCCGGAGCTGTTCCTTTCAGCCCTGACTCACCCCGCTGCATATTTGTGACTTGACCTGCTGCTTTACCTATGCTGTCCTTATCTGCTGTGTGCCTCACCGCCAGCACCGAGCTGGGAGGCACCACCACGACAGGGAGTTTCTCTCTGTTCCAGGAGCAGCCATGGAAAAGAATTACGTGTCCATGTTCTTGCTGCTCATTGTCATCTCCTGTGCTCTGGCAAAGGATGCAGGCAAGAAGGATACAAAGGACACTACTGCTAAGCCAAAACTGCCTCAGACACTCTCCAGAGGTAAAAAACAAACTGAAAAAGCCTCCCACCGTTTTTGCTTTTTTTTAAAGTGCAATCTTGTGAATATTTCAGCTACTATGCTGTTCTAAAAAAATTAATTCTCTTGCAACTCATTCTGCAAAACCTTTTCTAGTATTTCCTAGCACCCTGTCCTCCTTCATTGCTGATTTAACGCCCTCTGGCAGCGGGTTTGTTCCAAGCGCCTCCCGGCAGAGGCGGGCGGGGGCAGGATCGGACCCGGGGTCCCCGGCCTCGCTTGTGATGCGCTGTCTGACTGTGTTTGTGTCCCCTGTCCCTCCGCAGGCTGGGGGGACCAGCTCATCTGGACGCAGACCTACGAGGAAGCGCTTTTCCGGGCCAAGCACAGGTACCCGCCCGCCCCGCCGCGCCCAACCTGAGCCCCCCGTGCCTCCCCCGTTCCTAACGAGGGCTCTTCTTTTCCAGCCAGAAACCCCTGATGATTATCCACCACTTGGAAGACTGCCCGCACAGCCAAGGTAATCCCTTTGCACTGGGGAGGAGAAAAAAAATTAAATCTTGCTTTAAGTTTCTGGAAAAACACTGCTTAAAAAAAAAAAATCAGCCACCGTTCTGCTTAAACCTTAGTGACGTACTAGCTTGCACAAGCATGGGGAGTGTTCTTCACGTTACTGTACCACAAAGGTGTTTTCCAAGGTGTAGAAATAAAATAAAAATGGTAATTCAGTATTGCATTATGCAGAAATGAGCACAGGTCCAGCAGGGTTTAGCCTCTGATTAATATGGGTTTGGTTCACAGCACAATCAGCCAAAACCAATAGCAAGACCAGTCGTGAGAAATAATAATTTGTTGGAAAGGACGTATTCAGCTCTTGATATCATCAGTGATTGAGACTGAATTCAGCCAGGGACTAAATCAATCCAGGCTGAAACTGAGCTCTTGCAGGATTTCTGGTAACTGAGACTGCTCTTTTCCGAGTGTCTTTGAATTTATCTGAGGGCCCTCTTCAAGCCAGGCAATCCACATGGCAAGACCTTTCTATCCATCCATAGTTCCAGTAACTCCAGAAGGGTCTTTGTACAAGCATTTCAGCCCTTCCAAACATTTCAGTCTGAAGTCCTACACGCTGTATTACCAAGTGCCTTAAGAACTGGGGCCAGAAACCACAATAGTAGAATAGGAGGTTTGGAGGGTCAAATGCTCAAATTCAAACCTAAGCAGACAAATTTGAGAGACAACTCCATTGTCTGAAAGAAGATGGGACATTTTGTACTATTATAATTACTCTTTAATGAAGAATATAAATGAGTGGATCATGATCCAATGGAATGAACTGAAAATCTTCATTTGCTGCAGTTATAAACTGGAAATTCTCATTTTGTTTCATCAGTTTGTTTGAATTTCTTTTTGGAGGACAATATATTTCAGGGGCATCTTTTTGATTTTCTTTCCCATTTGCTCCTACTCTAGCCCTCAAGAAGGTCTTTGCTGAACACAAAGATATACAGAAACTGGCTGAAAAATTCATTCTCCTGAACCTTGTGGTAAGTTTCCCAGTTACACTTAATTAACTGAAAGCAACAAAGTTCTGCTTTTAATTATGGCTTCTCTAACTTGAGTTTAATAGTGAGGGTTGGCTAGGAGAATGGCCACTGCTGAAGCATAATAGATTTCATAGTAAGTCTTTCATTTGTAGCCATCATAAACTCAAAATGTGAGGGAATATAAAGTTTGATAATAGCATGAACTATTCTTACCAATTTGCAATTCCAGCTGTTAAAAGACTGCATCCCAGATAATGAAATCTCTTAAACTGCAAAATGTATTATTTGAGCTGTATTTCATAACTCAAAGTACAGTGAAGGAAAAAACTATTTATGTAACATGCCCTCCTTGACTAGGAACCTTCTCTGTTTTCCTTAAGTATGAAACCACAGACAAGAATCTTGCACCTGACGGCCAGTATGTCCCTCGGGTTTTGTTCATAGGTGAGTACCTCAAGCATCAAAGCTGATGTCAGAACAGAGCCTCTGCTGCACCATGCATCTCAAATCCTCAGGCTGATTAACAGGAATTTATTCCATGAGAAATATAAAGATTCTAGTTGGTTTTGTGGATCAAATATTGAATCAATCCCAGCCAGCTTCACAGGTCCAGCATTCCTCCCTGAATGGCACAATGCCACAGTCGCTGGAATGGGTAACTCATTCTGTTTCTAATAAACCTGCAAACATAACACTTAAAACTGGAAGCAAGCTGGAGTGCAGAAAGGTTCATTTCCTTTTATTTCCTTCTGCTTGAAGGTTAACCCTCTCCTCTACAAATTCTCTTACCCTTCTTTCCCCAGATCCTTCCCTGACTGTGAGAGCAGACATTACTGGAAGATACTCAAACCGTCTCTACGCATATGAGCCCTCTGACATTTCACTGTGTAAGTACAGTGTTCTGGCACATTCTGAAAATATTCTGAAAGCAGTCACATTTTTCATGTGACAAGGAATAACACCAGACATCACAGACTCTCACAATCAATGCTTGCTGAAAGACATTTAACCAGGATTAAAATTAAACAGGATGCTAGACTTAAGATCAGTGAGATGAAGAAAATTATGGCAGAGCCTTGGAGCCTTAAACATCCATCTGTTTTAAAAGCAAGCATACGTCAGTAGGAACTTGCATAATTCAGCAGTGCTCACTGCAAGCAACGGTGAGAACTCTCACACACGAGTCCTAGCAGGCCAGGTCAGGAAACCTTCTGGGAGCAGGGAAAGATGTTTGCTACAGCCCTCCCTCACTGCTGCACAGCTCCAGTCTCTGCCCATGCGTTTGTGTTAATGAATACTCTCACCAGTCAAAATTAAACCCATGACGTTCACAAATTGCATGGAAGAGTAAGTGCATCTGAATCCCTATAGCAATAGGCATGTGATTAAAAGCTTTAATAATAATGACATTTTTCTCTGCAGCATGTTTAGTTGCTGGCAGAGGAGGTTGCAGCAAAAATAACATGCATGAATATTTCATTTCTAGTGTATTCAAATATGCAGAAAGCGCTGAAGCTCCTGAAGACTGAACTGTAAGGAGAAGAAGGAAGCCCTTAAATATTATGAAGTCTTATCTTCCATCTCTTCTCCACACCTTAATACTGAAGAAGAGACTATTTAGAGTGATATTTAGTGATGGTTTCTATACATAAACACTACAGTTTTACATTAGCACTTTTGTACTGGGCAGCATTTTAAAAGCCTGGAGGCTTTTATTTTAAGGCGTACAGAAGAATACTGTATGATTCAACTGTAAAAATGATTTTTTAAAAAATAAATCCGTTTCAAGTGTTTACATACAAAACATTGCTGTGTTTTCTATTTTTTTCCTTATCTTCATCTACCATTATTAGAAATAGTAAAATCACTGTGTTGCTTCCCCCCATTTTTATGGTGAGCATGGCATATCCCCTAATTCAGCTGGAGTCAGCCGTCCCAGCTCTGTCCCCTCCTGACTTCTCCTGCAGCCCAAGTCTATTTGCTGGCAGGGCAGGGGGAGGGAGCAGCAAAGACCTTGGCTCTGCGACAGTAACCACAGAACACAACCTTGTGTTATCGGCACCGTCTTGGCTCCAAATCCAAAGCACAGCACCACACAAGCTATGGTAAAGAGAATCAACTTCACCCAGCCAAACCCAGCAGAGCAAAGCAGCTTTTTATCTCCAGTTTCAGCAGCTAGCTAAGCTATTTCTCAGCCTACTTTATCTCCAATTATTTTCTAGTAGCACCAGCCTATGTGGAGCTTTCATTTATCAGCCCTTTCTTTACAGCTAAGATAAGAAGTGCAAATCTTTCACAGAAAAGTACTTGAGACTAGAGAATGGGGTTTGCAGATGCAGCTTGTTTTTCTTTTGAACTGGCTGCATTCTGAAGTTATTTAAGATATAACTGTTACCCTTAAAAGGTCCCTGCTTACATCAGATTTCAGTAAAGCACTGAGAATGATTAATGAAGTGATAACACATTGACTATGTGGCTGCTTTCATGATTGTGTCACAGCTTATGATTGCTTATTTACAAACCCAAAAGGGACAAGAGAAGTCAGAACTAAAATAAACACTGCAGATGAACACCATGAGAACACACACTACCTAAAGACTTACACTAGAAGACTTTCTAGTCCCAAATATCTACTATCTCTGAACGCTGCAGCAGCATCAGTGAGAAGCATTTTGGCCAGGTCCATGCCCTCACTCTTTGCTCAGCTCTTTGGCACTGATAGCATTCTTACCACTTCTATTATCATAACTGCCACTACAAGTCATGATGAGAGCTACAAAAGAATAAAATGCTTGGTAGGGCAGGAAGGTGAGAGAAGCAAGGGTTTCAGCTCACAGCAATCTCTCAGCAAAATAAGAAGGAAGGGACTTGCTCATATGTCTCTGGCAAGCTATGAGAACTCTACCTACTAGAAAACCTCAAGTGGTACCCGGAAAGGGTACCAGACATGCAATTCAGCATTCCTTCAGCACTTCAGTAAAATGTTACTTTCTATTGCAGCATCCAGAAGATAAGAGGAAAAAGAGATGCAGTGAGGGGCAGAAATATCCTCCAGATTCATGTATCAGTCAGAAAAAGCAAAAAATGTGGTCATATCAGTTAGCAGAGGGACAGCACAGAGGGTGGCCAGAGCAGCTGGTTATCAGAATCATCTTTACCTACTCAACCCGAAGTACACTTGCTGGAGGCTCTGTACATGACATAAAACAAAAGCTGCCTGTGCCATCACATTTTGCAAAGCTGTTTTTATAACACTACTGAAGTAGAATAATTTTCTTAAACGGACGTACTGATGCTATGTATAGCATCCAGGAAACGGATATAAGGCATAACTACAAGGGTCTACTAATCTGCATGCCTAGATGCAAATACCCAAATTAGTCCAGCCTGCAAGTATCAAGAAATCAGTTTCTGAAAACTGAAATTATTTTTTTTTGCACATAAGGACTATGCTTTTGTTGTTTACTTTTTCACCTTAACCAAGATTTCGAAAATCTTAATACATAAATGTCAACTTAATCCTGCTCTTTTAATCCTCTCCTGTAAATACAGATTTTTTTTAGGTTTACAGAGGCACCAAGACAAGCTGATACTTAAAAAAGCCTCTTTCTATTTCTTTGGAAAACCTGGGAAATCATTGCTGAAATATGTATGATTGTTAGATAACCTGAAGTACACAGGATGGATAGGGGGGTTTTAAGAATTCCACTAGCATTCAGACAATCTTCTAAATAATTAGGTCTAAAAATAATAATGCAAATTAAGAACACATTCCTATTCACTTCTCAGCTACAGCTTTTAAGGTACATTTTTACAGCTATCACTTCAAGTTATACAAGCTTTCCCTTTTGTAAGAGTTACTTTCATGTGAAAGGTGGCAGATACTGTATGGTAGTTATCAGGATTTAGTCAATATCTGGATTCACTTTTGCACACAGAGAAAGATTCGATTTTATTGTTTTATAGCCAATTATTTTTATATGATAAAAATGTGTATGCGTTTTGAAGGAAGACATCTTTCTACATTTTTCTAGAATAACCAATTTGAAAGCATTTCAACACAACTAAGGCCAAAAGCCATCTAACGTGAGCAGTAAGAATGCTCTAAGTAAAATCATTCTGTTACTTTGATACTGTGCTGCTGTAAATAGTTTCTAGAAAACCTGTTTACAATGAAGTCCAAATCTCAAGCAGTCAGGTGAAAATTAAAACACATCTCCAGAAAACAAATAACAAAAAATCTTTATGTGGTGAAAAACTTTTTCAAGAAGAGAAAGCGACAAAGTTCAATGACAAAGCCCACCAAGAACAGGTATAAAGAACTTGGCATGTCAGAACAATACGGCATTTCTTGTATACTCACACGAGACTCTCCCTGAGAGGCAATGCTCTTCAACTCCCAAAAACAAAGTCAGACTCTGTGTTTTACTGTCCCCTTCAGAATCAGGTTTGGAAAGCAAATCCCCATCTCTGATTGGGAATTTCAACGTTTGTGTGGGTGGAAAAGTTTGTTTAACTACGATCCCAAAGAGACAATGTATTTTTAATACGAGAGAAAAACTTTAATCATTCCATACGATCCATTCTGATCTGTCTTTTGACTACTAAAACAAATTCAAGTTATGAGACATGAGAGTTTTGGAAGTGGTAATATTTTCAATATTTTCGCATTGGTGCACATTAACACTCCAGTATCATCTACCATACTTATGAAAACAGATCCACCCCAAACTAAGCACTACAAAAACAACTAGGAAAAAAGTCAAAATTGAAGCAGCAATATGGTATTATTTTAAGCTTCATTAACCCTCTCCATATGACAACTCCATGGATTTTTTACTGTAATGTATAAAACACAGAGCTTGTCTAGACTAGGAAAATGAGCTGTTCCTAAAGGCAGCCACGAGATCATCACTGTCCTCTTGACATGTATTGGGAACAGCTGGAGAGCAACTGGGGGAAACAGGACAGCAAATGGGGGAAAAAAAAGTGCTGCATACATTATATTACACTTCAGCAGGCCAGAAGGCTCTTAGGGTGTTTCAGCACGAGTGGGCTCTTACCCTGGATGTCCAGGTATGTGCTCAAGCCAGACACAGCAGCTGGGCAGGCACAGCAGCAGCTCCCAGAGCATCTCCAGGAGAAGGTGCTGACCACGGATGCTGAAAACTCAGTTACACCTGAAGAGAAGCAGTTCTATAGCAAGTTCTTGACATCCCTCTGCATTCAGGTTCTGCTCTTCCCCTTCGAAACCTCAAGATAACTCCTTCAAGGGCACTCAGCCCATGAAAGTCTGAAAGCGCTTTGATGGATGCCTCTTTCAACTTCTTTTTGCCTCCTCTGCAGGACTAAGGAGGGATCTTCCTAGTAAAGGGAGACTGTATGAGAACTTACTTCTGTCTGCCTTCACAATTCCTTTCCATCTTGCTCAGGTGCTGTATTCCTTGGCAGAGGGCCTTAATACTCTTCCCCTTTTCTTCCTGTAGAGCTCTCTTTCAGGCTACAGCACTGCCTACCCTGCCAGCAGCAGCAACTGAGTGAAGAATGAACGAAGAAAAGGTGCAGTGCAGATCTGCAATTCAGTGTGATAAGGAACAAATCGAACATTGTGCACCTTGGTGTTTAGATGTCTGCTGTTTCAACTAATGCACCACTTCTGTTACAGGCAGCAAGAGGGACCATGCTTTCCTTCAGCTCAGATAATACTTACTACATGGATAACATACCATTCTAGGCTGAATTGTTTTCAGAAAACAAACTGGAAACCATTTTTTTTTGCTGTTGTTTTTCTTTCTTTTTTTTTTTTTTTACACATCATTCAATCTCTCATGAAATTGAGACTGTTATCTGGATGACAGAGAAATATACACTGCTGAGTTATTACAACAATGATTTTACACCATCTGAAAAAAACAGCTGTACAACAACTTTCCAGACATCAAGTTTCTTACATCAGAGATGACAGACATTGATTGTGCAAATACCAAACTCCATTCACTTGTCAAGGAAAAAAGTTTCAAGTTAATCAGCTGCAGATTACATTCTCTTGGTTTTCTTCATTCATTGTTCTCATAATGACAATATCCATTAACATTATTTTTATTCTCAACAAAATTCTAAAGCTACCAGAAAACCAAAACAAACAGGGAAGGGGAGGGGTGAAGACTACAGTAGTCATTAACATACACTTATGTGCACTATAGAAAATAACATCTTTAGCTTCTATTTTTACCTTAACAGGAAAGTGGGAGACCAAAAAGTTTACTAGAGTACATCCTAAAACCTAAGTAAATCATACCAAACCATCCACCATACATTTTTATCATTTTAATGAGAATTCAGGTGTATTTTTGTAATCAATGAATACAGCAGAAAATACCTCTGGGGTTTTTTTTACACCAGATAACCCAGTAGTGCTACAAAACTCACTGTATGGAGTTCACCATGTCAATTAACAAAGTCTTAACCAGCAGTTCAACTCTGCCCAACTACTGAATGCACCCATCTACTTTAAGATAAAGATTCTTAGAAGAAAAACAGTGGAAATTAAATATGAAAACTACACAACTCTTACGGAACTTGAGTTTTATTTTGGATACATGTAGAATACCTATTATGGAGAAATACCAAACTATGGAGAATCAGTATTTTTAAGTAGAGGGTGCAGAAAAAAGACTCAGTCCTTTATAAACTTATCAAATAAATGCACTAGGGTTTGCACGGGGATCCTTCTGGTTCCTGTATCTGTAAGTCAGCCAGACTCCCAGAATCTAAAAATAAAAACCAAAGATACTATTAAGCAGAGGGTCTCCATCCCATCCTCTAGTTCTACAAGATTTGTTTTAAACACAAAAATCATGACTATGAATTTCCAGTATACAAGTTTAGGATATTTTACTGTTGCTAAAATTGTACAACCACACTACGTCTTTCTTAATTACAGAAAAGAATGCACACTCTATCTCAGAGAAAAATCATACCTAGCAACAGAGAAAAACAAAACAAAAAGCCAAAACTATAAACAAAAAAAGCCAAAACCACATTCACAATGAAATAAATAAATTTCCATAGTTATACCAGAAGTTAAATTATTCTTCTCCCCTTCCCAAATGATAAATTCTTGTAAACTTGCTTTTAGTATAAGGATAAAAAGAATCCTCCAAATTGTTTCATTTTACAGTTACCACTTGACTATATGGCTATTCTTGTGCATTTTCAAATCTTGCCATTCTCCCCAACTATCTTCCCCCCTCTCAGCACCTTCATAGTTTTAGTAGACATGGCTGAGGTCAGAGTGATTCTGTTTTAATTTGCCGTATCTCTCTTGCTGCTGTAGTATGTACAAACCTTCTAAAACCTGCACTAAGTAGCAGGAAGAGTATTTTCATATGCTCTACTCTGGGATTACAAAAGACCTGCTCTGAGAACTTTTGTACTCCAACCAATAAAGCAAGTTATGTATCATCACTGTACTAAAGCAAAGACTCAAAAGACCTTTTTAATTTTAACCTACTGTTTAAAATACAGTTCACTCCTAATCTTCATTCTATATTTGCAATACAGGTGGCACCAAAAAAAAATCCTCAAAGACTGTATGTGTGCAAGAGTGGGGAACAGGTGGCAAGAAGAGGGAACAAGGTAAAGCAATGACACTTTTTATTACTGCTGGAGAATGGTACACTTGAACAGCTAACTTTCTGAAAAGCTTAAACTTTACAGCATCACATTTTAATACTGAGGTTTGTGGTCTAAATAACAAAACTGCAATACAAGCCTTCCTTCCTTGCTTAATCAAGCTGATAGCTTTGAAAAATTTGGCCTAGTAATTACTTGACTCCTGATATTAGACTGAGGTTTCCTGTATTAAACTCCCTAAAATCGTGTTTTAGAACAATTTTAAAGCTTTAAAAGTGGGGAAAAAGCACTCAATTTTCTAACCACCCACTCACCTCTGTGAAACTGAAGAAGAGTCCTATCCCTCCAACAAATCTCAGGACCATTCCAGCATATTCTTCCATTATTGGTGCACATGGTTTACAGTGGCGACTTCTAAAACAATCCTGTAGCAGATACAGAGAATTGCATTCCATTTTCTGATAACACTTTGTTGTTTGAAAGCATCTAGCTTGCTACAGAAGAGACCGCTACCCATGGACAAAACTCCAGCAGTTTTAAAAGACTCCAGAGAGCAAGTATATAACAACTTTTGTAGGGTGCCCTGTGACTGTCTTTCCAGTAAGTTAAGAGAAGACCTTAGTAACAACTACCTTACACATTTATTAAAATGCTGCTTTCTGTAACTATGAAAAGAGTTGTATATTTTTGAACAAACACAGTGTGAAGAAGTCATGGTTCTTCACACTTGAAGAACTTACAGAGGCGCAGGTTTCATTCGGATAAAAAACTCTGAATCCACAACAATTCAGATTTCTCTCAATATCTGTTCTTGCGCTGTTGGTGTTATTCCATCCCACCTCTAGGAGCTGACTCTAGAAGCCATGAGCAAATACACATTACATTAATTGAACTGTTTTACAGTGCAAATCAATATACAAAACCAAGTTGATAATGCCCAAACTACAGCGTTCAGATCTTGATGCTTAGCAGAAGAATATAAATATATTAAAGAGTGACTGGTGTGTCCAAACAGGCTGTGTAGCTAATGAAAGAACAGCACCTAACAGCAGCACATTCATGGGTATAATTAACTTTCTTCCTTTGTTTTTGCTAAACCAAACCAGATCAATAGTAATGGGACATGCATCTAGCTGAGACTGCCCAAGCTTTATACAAAAAGCACACTCACATGCAAAAGCTGATTGTTTAGTCACTGTACCCTTACCCATGTGTTAAGCAGAAAGCATTGCTCTCCATAGCACATGGAAGATTGTTTTACTTTCACAGCTAAGTGCCTAATGTAGTTATGACTTTTACAGTTACACAAGAACTCAGTGACTTCATCAACTTTATACCATGATTACTGTATATTTCATCAGCTTATCTGAAATTGCTGAACACAAGATATATTCAAGAAATCATGCTGCTACACCTGTGACCACAAACCTAGAAAGGAAGCTTAAAAAGAAAAATCAATTAAAACAAATAAAGACATCTGAAAGCCATTTTAGGACCCAAGCATAATTCTTTCTAGCTACGAGAACCAAGCTCTGATCAAGATCTAGTCTTTAATAAATAGGATAATGCTGATTTTCTTAAAATATGCTCTCCCCATTTTATGGAGAACTATATACAAAGACCTGTGCCTGTGTACATACATATTTATAGTGTTATGCTATAGATTAACTGAGAAGTCACGAAACTTTTCTTACCTGCTGTTCCTCGTTTAGTGCCAAACAGGCACAAGAGACAGAAAACTGGACAATAAAGACTAGCAGAAGAATAATCATGTACTGGAAACAATAGTTAAGGATATAATCTCAAATTAATTTTGCTTTTGTAACATATACACCTAATGGTATTCCTTATTTTACTGGGTAACAGTAAGTCCTTTAAAACAAAAGAACTATGGAAGCAAATTCAGACTGGATGTGGAAAAGATGACCTAAATAAAGTTTCCAAAACTCAATCACCATATATTATCTCTTTTTGGCTACTACTATACATTGCTGCTATTTCCAGGTTAGGTATTTCTAGACTAGCAAGAAAACATGAGCAGAGAGGTTAATAAAAGGAGCTTTGAGAGAAAAATCTCCAGCCAACTTCTCCAGCTTTAGGGACTCATGTTATTTCAATATACTTCACTTAAAGTAGTAGAGAAAATATTTTTCTGGGTATCGCATATTCAGATTATTTTTTTTTTCAATTACACAGTCCTGTAATTAATTACAAAAAATAACTTGAGCCTAGATTCAAAATAAAAAAAGGTAAGAGTTGCTCTTGGAACACAGCCTCACATACTTTTGGACTAATGCATCTGAAAATGGTATAAAACAAAAAGAATAAACTTTGGTACTAAAGATCATATTTTGAAAGTTGGGGAGTACTTTCACAATTTGGCTGCCTAGGGGCAGATACCTACTTCACACAATTAAGCTGTTTGTAAAGTGGAGGTCAGTTCTTACTTGCAGACCACAAAAGTTAAACATTAATAGTTAATCTACTTCAGCTCCATGTAGGGCTGAGCACACAGTAAGAGGCACCTGTGACACAGTGAGCCACCATAAAAAGCTCTCAAAAAATTAAAACAGTCTTATTTTTAAAAAGAGATATGAATACTTTTATCTTCAGAGCACAAGCAATGGACAAAAAAAGGAAACTGAAATAAAGTTAAAAGGGAAGGAAGCTTAATTTAGACTGCACTTGACCAAAGTAAGATTGTGAATTTCTGTTCTGTTTCTGAAGCACCGCCCCAAATAGTCTCAGCTGACAGAGCAGGTTGTTTACATGCTTGAACCAAGCTGCAATCGATGCAATGCATCAGAAGGATACAAAGAATAGCAATACTTGATGATGTTTCACTGCACCAATCAATCCAACTAAGGCAATAAAGAAGAGGAAGACTCCTACTGCAATTACCACTCCAACAACTCTGAAACTAGAGATGAGGCCGAAGCCGATTCCCCATGCTGCAATTCCAATCAGCAGCAGGCTCACCAGCTGGAGGGAAGAGAAAACACAAAGTCAGACTGCATATTAAAACACGCTTCCACACACAGATAATTTTTTCGCATTAAAGTTGTTATTAGAAAGGCACAATTTTTCTTTCTGGTGCAAAGAGAAGCACAACCCCACACAAACCCATCCTCCACATCATTGTATAGGTAATGTCAGTTCCAGATGTTTTAAGGCAGACATATTCTTCCACACTGTAGATGTGGAACTGTTACAACTTAATCCACCTGTAAGTCAAGTCATGTTGTATTATCTTTCCCTGACCCAAGACACTAAACTGTAGATCATAATGTAATTGATACATAAACTAAAAGGCATCAGCTTTAATTCAGGGTGCAATAAGAACAAAAATTTCAGATGTTTTGTGAAACAGTGGCAGTATATTTAAAGAGAATAGAATCTACAGCTCCACAGCTCTGAATGTGCAAAAAAGCACACTTTGCCAAAACTTACTATAATCAGCTGTATTAATTCATTAGATAATTTTCTATACAGTTGATGATGTAACACAACAGTTAACATGGTTCACACAAAAACACCTTTTAGATCTGACTTTCAAGGACTTCATGCAGTAAAACAACAAAGGTATCAGGTTTCTACTGCATATTTCTTCAAGAAAATAGTTGTACTATTAAATCAATCCTATTTCAATACCCAAAACACTTATGCTGTTTCCTTCCTTTTAAATATGGTATTCAGGGAAGGCAGGCAGAATCTGTCCCAAGTAGTTCACAGGGATTTATTGTTTATACGGGCAGGAAGCTCCAGCCTTTCCTGTTTCCACGCCAGAAAAACACCCCAAGAAAAAAAGCAATTCCGACATGAAAAGCTGCAGAGAAACCTGTAATGAGGTCCAGCAGGAGGGAAGCAGTAAAGCCAACCCAGATGTCCAAGGCACAAGATGCCCAAGAGTCTTTGGTTTGAAACAGACCTATGTGTAACATATTGCTTATTACATTCTCTGTTAAATGACACCAATTCAACATGCAAGTTTTAACTTTCCAGAACTCTGATCTCACCAAAAAATACGCAGCTGTATAGCTATTATAAAAAAAAAAAAAAATCCCAAACCAACAAAATCAAACAGTAAGCACTTAGGCTAGTCCAACTACTTGGCTTTATTTAACAACAGGTATATAGCAAGCACTTACACTTGCTCACCAGTTTCCATTCAAACAAAGCACATTCTCATGACATTTTACTGCTTACCCAGAGGGGGTGAGGTTTTTAAAAAAAAATAAGTAATTTCCAACTTACCATTTTAATATACTTACCATACAGCTGAGCATTCTTATTGGTTTTAATGCCAAATACCTCTGCGTATTTTTTCCATTTAAGTGCATTTTAGAGGACTAACCTATGTAATGCTACTTTTGAAACATGGAAATCTCAGATAACATCACAAAAGCTAGTAAAACTAGTAGAGATGCTCATCAAGATCAAAACACAGCAGGTGGATTTTGTTTTGTGTTCACAGAGGAATACATCTCAAAAAACTTTTTACCAAAAGCCAGTAATCCACACAAGAAAGTTAAGAGCCCTTTGAAAACAAAAGCTGGGTATTTGTCATACCTACACTTCTCTCTTAACACACAAAGAGACAAAAAAAAAATAAAAAATTCAAAGGAACGGTTCAATACCAGCAGATTTCTAGGATTCTTTCACATTTGTCTGTGTTTCTCTTAAAGAAAATCCCTAAATTACCACATTTATTAAACCAAAACAACAGGCCAAGGTGGCATGACTCAAAATTACAAAGAGGACTGAAGAAAAAAATAAAACAAAAAGCCTTGGCTCTAACACACATAAATGTTCTGAATCCATGCTACACAAGGCTCTAAACTTCCTGATGCCAGTACATTAAAAATTAGCCTTGCTAATCAGACAGTTAATTGCAAGACCTACCTTTTCTGATCTATGTCCAGTCACTTCATTTCACTGTCTCGTACCACTAGAAAGATTTATTTTTCCATGTAAGTACCAGAAGCGAGTAACAGAAGAAACCCCGTAGCCAAATTTCCAGTCAGAAAGTGCTATCTGACATCCCATGCTCTGCATCAGCTTCTAAGCACTGAACTCACATTGCTACTACATAGGTCTTAAAAAAGAAAAATCTCACAAGAAATGTCAATTTTCAATTCATTTCACAAAGAAGAGCAGATGAAACTTTGTTTCTAATGATTTTCACCAATACTTTTCTGTCTGAATTGAATGCAAATCTTTACTTTTACCAATCTGCTTCCAGGATACCAAAATCTGTATTTATTCAGCTCTTTTCTCATTTCCTAAGAGGTCCAAAAGCATTACATTAAATTAGTTTTGTTCTTAAAATACAGCAATCAAAGCAAGAGACAAAATCTGTGTCTCTAACACCTACTGGATAAACACAGTCTGTGAGCTGCAGGGTACCAGTTGCTTCTTGCTGCCATTACTGATCTCGTCTTACATTAATCTGATGATATATGCATGAAATTAGTTGCATGACACTAGAAGTTATTACCCTGACAGCCTGGCACAAAAAGCTCTTCTGCTAGAAACAGCTAAACACTGACTCTAGAACAGCCCTGGTTTTCAACCAAGTGGGGAAAAAAAAGCCTCTCCGGCTTTTAAATCCATTATTGAACTCCAGATATACAGGAAATAACATAAAATAGTTTCATTTCCAATTTGATCACATTCAAGTTTTAGAGCCATCAATCTCATTTTCAAGCATTACCTCCATAATACCAAGGCTCTATTTTCTCTCACTTGACAAAGCTGTCCATTATCCAATCCCTTAAAACATCTGGAAATTCAGTGTGATCACAGAACCATGCTACTGGGCTCTGGTTGACAATCTACGTGAAAATGCTGTATCCAGTCAGGCAAATGCATGATTTGAATCAAAAGCATTACTGGCTACTCCTATCTTGCCACTTGAAATCGTGGAAAATTGACTCGGTTTCAAAACTGAAATGGAGATTACAGGTTTACAAACCATTCCACAAACACATTTAGTATTACATTTCTGACTCCTCCAAACGTTTACTGAAAGATGAAATTATGGTTATTCCTTCATATCCAGGTTTGGCATAGACTGAGTGAGAGCAATAACTCTATCTAGTTTTATAGTGCTATAATGCAAAAAACTAAAGTAAAAGCATACTACTACAAAAAGGAAAAATAACTTAAGCTGTTTTGAGGTTTTACAAGTCCGTAGAACAACGCAAAGCTCTGTTTAGGTCACTAGAAATGACTACTCAACAGTGCTTATTCCAAATGTGTTTTGAGATGAAAGGATTTAAATGCAATAGTTCTAGAAGTGAAGCTGCTATGACTTAACAGTAAAATGTACCTGAAACACAATTAGTGACCCTAACCACTTTGCATGAGTAACATGTACATTCTAAACATACAAGCATTACCTACATGCAAAAAGGCCATGTATTTCTGTTAAATAAAGGAAGAAGAACTCTCTATGGTGCTTCTGAATGTCACATTTTATTTTACTAAGACCACATTTCACAGCAGCAGAAGCCTCCCAAAGGAAATAGTACTATCCTTGAAAGACTGAATTACCTGTGAAACTTCATTTTACCTATATGAATTTACTTACACAAAGCTAGTTTTGTTTACTAACACTGCAAATATTTGCTTGATGTATCCACCAGAAATATCTGAAATCACAGCCCAGTTTTTAGTGATTAGGGCTAATCCAGTTTCCCAGGAGAGCTGGAGAAATGGCGTGTTAGACTGAGTGGTCACAGGCCAGACTGCTGACCTTGAAGGGCAGTAACTGATGGGCCAGCATCCAGCTGGTAGCAGGTAAGCACCACCACAAAGGGCTGACACTGGAGCCAATATCATACAGCATCTTCATTATCAACCCAAATATAAGAGAAAATGAATCCTCAGAAAATTTGTGGAAGATGCTAACCAAGGAAGAGTGGTTGATTCTCCAAACAGAGATTTAACTCAGACAGACCTTGATAAACTTGAGGAATAAGCCAACAGGAACATTGCAAAGTGAAAAACTGTGCTCCTGGGTGCTTCAGTAGAGCCTGGGATCGGACCAGTTGAACAACAGCCTTACTGAAATAGATGGAGATCAAACTGTTTGCCAGGCTGAACATAAGCCAAGAGTCAGCTCTCCCTGCAAATACGGAAAGCCAAGAGGAGTGCAATCAAAGGAAACACAATGCTGGTGAGACTGAAGCTCAAATACTGTGTTCTATTTCCAGTCCCCCAGGTCAAAAAGGAATTTGAGAACCTGGTAAGAGCCAGTAAAAAAGCCTGGAGCCTTGAGGATGAGAGGTTTGAGAAGAGGTGATGGAGCTGGGTTTGTTCAGTATGACAAAGAGGCTGCCTAGGGATAATTAAATAGTAACTAAAGCTGAAGGCACATTACATAAACATGGAGGCAAACTCTTCTTGGTATCACAAGTAACAGCTTGGGAGCTTCAGACTGGCCATTAGAGAACAACACATCTTCTGCAAGGTGGATTGGCACCTTACTCAGAGGTGATGATCTTTGTTCTCATGGGTTTACAAGACTCCACAGATTAAGCCACAGCTGCCGAACCACTGTTATTCATAATCCTGCTCTGAGCAGGCTCCTGGACTGACGAGCCCCAAAAATGCCTTCCAACCAACACTCCCACACACCACAGCCAGCACTTTCATCATGCCACTCTCCACACTGAAATTCAAAGTTTAAACAGGTAGCTAAGTGGTGGATTTAGCATTGACCAAGGACTTTTCTGCACCATTTAGCTCACTACATAGCTTCTAAACAGTCTATTAACAAAACACTTTCTTACAAGCAGTAAGGAAGTCTCTCAATAAAAGAGCAACAAATGATTCTTCAGAAGTACTTACACAGCTTGAAAAATGTAAGTACAAGTCTTGTTCTCAGAAGTGATTTAAAAGGTCACATTGTTCACATAAAAGCCAACAGCCTTCTTGAACAAAAATTTATAATACCCTCAAACTGGAGTAATTTGTGTACAGAATGATGCTACAAGCACATACGGTTCACAAACCAGCAAAACAATATAAAGCCATGGAAAGTGTGTACATGTGGAGAGGTGACAGTATTTTATATTTAATATCTTCATTTACCATAAATTTTCTTCTCCATCAATACAAACCCTAGCTACCTTACTTAAAAGGCACACACACAAATACAGGCTTAGCATAATTCAACATATAAACTCGTAATTTTGAAATTAAGGAACTGCTTTACCAGAACAAACCTATAGGTAGCACAAATCCTAAGTGAGTACCAGTGGTTTTTCCTATGATACAGGAATATTCCTACTTTGGAATGTAAATGGAAAATGGAAATGGAAAAATGGAAAAAAATAAAAAAATCAAACAGATTGTTAGTAGACAAAACATTACTCCAATGTCAGTATCTGTATATGCAAGATTTTAGGGAAGATTTAAGTTCCAGACCAGTGGAATAGATCAGACTCCACTTTAGGTGACTTCCCTTTTTTAATACATATGCATACACATATTTGAATTTCAGAGATGTTCCAAAAGTAACAGTTTCTCTAACAGATCTCCTAATTTGCTCTCTTCTTTAAATCCAAGTTCTCTTGTGTGCATAGCTGCTCACTTCCCTCATTCCTGTACAGGAAAAAACATAATTCTCTCCACAAGTTCCCTTTTTGTACTTACATACAAACTTATAGTCTACACTACAAAAAAGAAACAAGAAAACAAGATACTGACAAACTATTTCTCTACACAATGCCACTGAGAAACAATTCAAATGCTAAAACCACTTCCTCCTTCCAACAACAGCAAGCCACCAGAAAATCTGCTGTCTTGACTAACTGGAAACTTTTCTGTATTTCAGCTAGCTTGGACTGCTGGCTAGGAAGGAAGTCATATGCAGAAGTTAGTATTCCCACTGCTTCCTTATCACCTCAGCAAAAACAGGAGCTGGTAAAAATTGCATTTCAGAATTTAAATTTTAAGAAATAGTGACTCACCATTCCCAGGTAAAGTGATTATATAGCATTCATAATTGTATCAGCCAGGGAAATATTTACAGAATAGCTGTCACGGTGGATATGGAACAGGAAGTAAAACCAGAGAGATTATACAAATGATGAAATACATCCTCCCTAACCTCTCTCTCCACATCTAAGTTCATATTCTACTACTTTTACGGGTGCTTTAAAATTTAAATGTCCAATGGCATATATACTGAGGGTAGAGGTTTCCATCACTCTCCCCTTCAACTTGGCCAACCACTTCTGCACATAGACAATCTAGAAGACAATTCTGCTTCAAGCCACTTCATTTAAAAACACCCTGTTAAAACAACAGGCAATACACAGTGGTGTACCTTTAGCAAGTTATAACTAAGCTACTTTGGTTTCTATCACAGCTGTAAGCTACTCAACCTGTAAGCAACTTTATTTCCTTACAGTACTACTTCAGCTTTACTGAGAGCAAAGGAAAGCTCTGGGTTACTCCAGAGGATTTCTAATAGAAACCAAAATCTTCCACCCTTACTTGACTTACTTAAGAGTGATCAGTAGTCTGATTACTGAACAACCTTGATATACATAGCATGGAACAAGCAATGCATGTGAAAGGTAGCATTCCTGACTCTTATCACAAAAGCCTGTTCTTTTGGTTTCAGGCCTAGTAAAGAGTTATTGATCTTACTGGCCATGTAACAAACTACTTACACACTAAAATGTCAGTGAGATTTAACCCCTGCTTAATACTCTCGTCTTCAGAAATGGAAGCTTTCTGCTGTGCAGCAGGAACAATTACATTCTAAAATGTTTACTTTTACTTGTATGTTTTATTCATTGTTTTTTAAGAGGTTGTGAAATGTTTTCATAAAGCCTGGTGCACCCACAGATCCTTCTTCCACACATTGTATCTCCTTCAACAGAAAAACAAGAGTACAAAAACCCACAACTAATGATGTAAGCTACAAGGCTACTACAGGGCATTCAGAGGGGTTCTTGATAACTGTGCTGACTTTAAAGTGTCCATCTGAACCGCCAGGATGGCTGAAAAGATCAGCAGTATCAAAACGCACCATGTTCCATATAGCCTCCTCCTCCTCTGTGCCCTGTCATTCTCCTGCTCTTTCCCTAAGGACAGGCTGCCTTCCCAGCTCCAAATGCCACTGCACACTCTGCACAAGACAAGTGAGGAACCAAAACCCACTCCCAGCTGGTCTGCAAACCCAGCACACGTCTGGATTCTGACCCACCACCACAAACCGCTGTCACTTTGTCTATAAACTGACACACAATATAGCCGAGGGCCTTCCCAAGCCCGGGCAAAACATCTTCAAATATCTATGTGTACTTTTGCTGTACTCTGTGTTCTTAAGCATGAGCATAGAAACCTTCCCAAAATACCAATGAAAACAAAAAAGCCACAAGACTGACACGACCAACATTACCTTCCTTGTCCAATACCTGGGAGTTTCTGTACCACTTTTATTTACATGTCAAGACTAGATAGCACAGCTTATATTGCCATCTTCAAAATGTCCTTGAGAACAACAGAAATGGCTCCAAGGCAACCTGTCCCATTTGCTGAGCATCCAGCTGTGACAAGAAGGTAGACCAGCACAGGACAGGCTGGTGCTGGCTCAAACTCTTGATGCTGCATGCCTAAATGCTGACCAGAGACTGTCAGACAGAGCCAACAGCTGACTATTTACTTCTAACAGCTGAAACCAAACTGAGGGCAAACCAAAATGGAATTGCACTCGGAGATCATGGGCTCACTCACCACTGTGAAAGAAACTGACACTTGAGGCAAGAACTCAGCTTCTGTAACTCCTGTCTGCTTGTACCTGGCTCTGTGTAGCCACTACACCAGTCAGGAAGTATCAGAGAACACGGAAGACACATCGCCTTTCCCTAGGAAAATCCAGATGTTCACCACACCTCTAAAACCAAGTTTCCCCTATGCAGCAAAAAGATGAAGCAGACAGATTTGCATGGAAGATGAAACATGGTCACTCCTCTGCATCAAGAACTCTGCACGTAAGACGAACATTATAATAAAATACCTTATGAATTAAAAACCCCGCTAAAATGTGCAAGGCCAGGTTGGATGGGGCTTTGAACAACCTGGTCTAGTGGTAGCTGTCCCTGTCCATGGCAGAGGAATTGGACCTACATGATTTTTAAGGTCCCTTATAACCCAAACCATTCTATGATATACCAAAGCACACATTGTCCAAATCTGAGAATTTCTATACTTATCTTTGCATATTTCCATAATACAGAGAAACCAAGTTTGATAAAGAGGGCAGAAAGCACAAATGCACTTTCAATAATTATAGCACCCAGAAAACAAGAAACAGTGATAGAAAAAACAAAACAAAACAAGCCCAAAAACCTCTTTCAAACATAATGCATTGAAAATGGATGCAAAAACCAGCATACTCAATAAGCAATCAAAAAAAGAGGTTCAGGGAACAAATACTAGAAGTAAATTATTTTGATAAGGTACTTTATAGTGTTAAAAGTAAACATGGATGCTTTTATGGAATAAACTTTGAGCTATTAAAAAATACACACTTCTAACGGAAAAGGTACTGTATATTTTACTTGAAATCAAATGGCTGTTCTAGGTGTAAGAAAAACAGCCTGCTCATCAAAACAAATGTGAGATGTTTACATGCTGCCAACAAACATTTCATGTTTCCTGCTGCAGCAATAATTAAGTAGCTGCTTGCGTGACAAAACCAGTACACACCACCCAGATGAACTGGCAGGATTTTTTTTTTTTTTAATTTGAATATTTATTCTCATGGCTCACCTACCACTTCAGCCTTTCACCACTAGTTAGGAACTTCCCTTTCCTCTCGGAAAATCTGATATGAACAAAGGTATCGACTGTTTGTACTTCACCACAATTACTGAAGACTTCCTTGGAAGGAACACTTAAGTCTGAAGTTACAAACACACCCCTGAATTTGTAATAATTCTGTGGACAGGCACTTCAAACAGTTTGTACAGATTTGGCTTTTGATGAGAAATGTAAATATGACTGACTAAATAAAGACTAAATAGGCCAGATACACAAAATTAGTATTTTAAAGGTCCTTGTGTTCAGTTATTCCATGTAAGGCTTTATCCATATAAGGCTATATTCAACATACATCATTATATACCCAGAGTCAATAAATAGTCTCAATTATTTTTTCTACTCTTCCTCCACCCATAAGGAACCATATTGAAGTCAGCAAGACTCAGCATAGATGCCAGAATTACTCATATAAAATAGATTTAAAAATAGAATCAGGGCCTAAGGACATTAACTTAGTCCAGAAAAGAACCAAAAGTCATCAGCAGAGTAACATCTGAAAAGAACATTAAGTGAGCAATTAGGTTACTGGATTTCTGGTTTCTTGCCTTAAACCAGTTACTGATTTATTACTGCCAGGATATATATATTTTTCTTGGTGTACTACTACAGTAGCTTGAAGAGGGCAGTGTTAAAGAAAAAAATAAAATATTATATTGGAGCTTAATTTATCTTGGAATGTTTTAAAGAAAGGCAGAATATAAACTGAAACCTCCAGTATACAGTTCTGAGGGTTAATTCATTCCAAGCATGTCATATAGACACCTCAATGCTGGCTATAAAAACATCCAAGAAGTGTTGCCTATCCCTTTTTACCTCCACTACTCCCTTCTCACCATTTATCAATAAATCAACATCATTTAAAAAAGATGATTATTAAGTTATTAAGTAATTGCTCTGATTGTGTTATGTATTTTTTTCCAGCTGAGAGAAAATAAGTCCATCATTCACTGTGCTGCTCCAACCCTTGTTTTTCAGCTTTCTGTCTAACCAAGGAACAGAGAAACCTACACATTTTACTAGATTACCTCTATCAGGCTCACTAAGCACCTTAAGGTTATTTCTTCAACTAAAAATTTAATAGCATTAAGTCTTGTAACTTGTCTATAATTAATAAGCCATACTAGCAATAACAACTGGATATTCTTGTAACCATCATTTAAAGAAGTAATTCCTTCTCTTCAGTAAAAACATTTTATGTATAGGTCAAATGACAGAAGATTAAGTGATACCCACAAAGTAAATTCTACTCAAGGAGTCATCAGAGCAGAGACTAAGGTCGTAAGTACAGGTACAGGTACCATAGACAGAACTACAGAAGTCCAAAAGTTCAACCCACCCTTGCTGAGGCCAAAGATGCTCAAAAGACCTACCAGACTCATTACACATGGTTAGTATGTGGCTATATGGCTGTAGAAATAAATAATAGAGTCTTTAGAAAAAAAAACCCCTGCTGTCCACATGACATCAGAATAAGATATTTTCATGTATTATATGAGAAAGATTCAGATTTCTCTCCATCACTCACGGAACAATAGCAATAACAACAAAAGAAGTCTTGCACTAACTGAAAAGTGAAATTGGGATGGGATCATGCACCCATAGCCCACTTTCCAGGACAGGAAAATCCCATGAAAAGTTGGCCACGATGACCTTTTGGGGTCCCTTTCAACCTGAGCTATTCTATTATTCCAACTTAGCTCCACTATGACACTCTACATACACTAAACTTACATTCAACCACAGTTACCAAACGAGGCAATGCCTATCTGCTCCCTTCTATTCTGCCTGGGTGTAGCCCAGCAGCACGAGGCATCACAGGGATCCAGGCTGACTTTCACAGTAGCCAGGCTGGGCTGCCTAAGCATGCTCCAGACTTCTTCAGGGACATATTTCACTCCTCAAGCTCCTCCAAGGGAGGAGACCAAGTAATAGTGCGGCCTCTCCTGTATAAAGGTTTCTCTTCTGCTCTTTTCTGAGAAAAAGAGGCGGGGGTTGTATCAGGTCACCTCGTCCACCACAGAACAGAATTACAACCAACTCTGGCTTCAGCACAGGTGCTTCCACATGCCTTTGTGCTCCATCCTGGTGAGCACCCTCGGGTCCAGTAGCTGTCAGCTATGGGAACTGTTTGTTCTGATGAACAGCATTAGACCTGCTCGTTCTCCCGTCCTGCCTTCAGCCAAGATCAGGCAGTACTTTCAGAAAAGCTCGGACACAACTGCCCACAAGCTCTGACTGACCCCCATTTCAGTCTGCTGAAAGTCATCCCCAAGCACAGTTGTTAACTTGAAAAATTAGAGGACATTCTACCTCTCCAGATGTGCTGTGAGAGGAAGCCATTACACTTATTCCTGTTTCTTGCTACTTCTGTGCCATTTAAAAATAGCGAGGAAAAAAAAAACCCCATAGCTACACCACAACGGGAGGTCTTATTGTTCTCTGTTGAAAACAAGCCCTCTAACACGCTAGAATAAAATCAGGCACCTGCCTACAGCTCCCCAGCAAAGTAATTTATTTCAGTTTAACATCCTACTTTTTTTCCTCCCTCACGTATGTTCCCACCACCCGAGGCAGCCAGACTTTGTAACTCCCTGGTCCGTCCCAGGGAACACCGGGGGGATCTGGGGGCCTCATCACTGACCGAACTGCACTTATTCGGGGACTGATGCTTGGCTGAGGAATAACAAAACAAACCCTTCCCGGCTTCACGCCTGGATTGGTGCAGCGCCCTTTCCAGACGGAGAAAAAGGGCACCGGCGGGCCGGGCCCCGGGGCCGCTCCTTCCGGAGATGAGACACCGGCCGCCGCCGCGGGCGGGCAGCGCTCCCGGGCAGCCCTGGATTTTGATCCCGAGGAGCCACGTCCGCGCGGTGACAAAGCTCGGCCTAACCGCTGTCACCTCCTCACCCTTCCCACCCCATCCTCCCGAGCCGGAAGCCGCGACCGCCCGGCGGCCGCAGCG